>QLSR01000042.1:574520-719590 GCA_031780015.1 Citrullus colocynthis
GGGGGGGGGGGGGGGGAGGGGATTATATTGTAAAGTGGGGAAGAGAGAAGATTTAAATTGGATTGGGAAATGGGAAAAGATTTTATATTTCGGTTATTTATGAGTCTCGGTTCGCGTGCTAGGTTAAAGAAAAAGAAAAGAAAATTTCTCTTCTCTCTCTCTCTTTCCCTCTTCGTACCAGCGTCACACCCCCCTTTTTCTTATTCTTCTTCTTCTGGCCACCGCCGCTCGTGTATGCTCGCTGCTGGCGTCACAGGTCTGCCTTCTGCCGTGAGTCTACGCGTTCATTGTTGCCGCCGCAAGCCGTCTTCCGCCTTCGTCGTGCGTCTGCCGCTACCACCGCAAGTCGTCTCCTGCCGTGAGTCTGCCCTGGATTCATAGGTTGCAGCCGCCACCGGCAATCCCTCGCCGGTTCCGTGAGTCTTGGCAGATTCTTGGTAAAGTTTCGATTCCGCAATTGATTTCTTTCCCTTGGTTGGGTACCTTATAGGTTTAGCGCTTGACATTTTTCTGTGGTTTTTTTATTGTGTAAAGGGACATTGGAAAAGGTCAATAGTGAATCCAGACTTGGGAATTTTGGACGTTTTTAAGCATTCACAGGTAAGGGATTTACTACCGGGTCTAGCCATGCCTAATGCCTTATTTAGTCACTATATGGCTAATTATGTTATGCATGAGTTTTGGTTGGTATGTGGAATGTACTGTTGCCCTATTTCCCTGATTGATTACTGCGTAAATTTTTACTGTTTATGCTAAGTTATGTTATGTGACTTGAATGTGTCATGGTTATGCCTATGTGCTTGTGATATTGTGACTCCTTACGACGAACTGATTATGTCATGACATGTTACTGATTGTTATCCTATTTGTCTTGCCTGTACCCCTAAAGTGACTATGCCTATGACAGGTGTCCCTCGGGATCACCATCTATGTTTATGTTTACAAATGTGATCACTGCGTACCTTTGGGTCGCTTCCTACGCTTATGCCTATGCCTATGTCGGGTACACGAGCGCACGCAATAAAAGGATAACAATTTTGTTCTTAGGTAGTGGGTCTCTTACTGAGTATAATTACTCACCCTTTCCTCTGTTTTTTCAGGTAAGGGACGGGGAGGCCAGACATATGACAAGGGGAATCCGTGACCATGCTATGGGATAATCATTGTCGCTTCTGCATCTTAGGCTAGGACATAGGGTATTAAATGTATAGGGTAGCAGCATTCTTTCATTCATTTGACCATTGGTCTATATTTTCTTTTCTTTCATGTTCGATTTTGTTTCTTGAGATTTTGAACAAATTGTTTAAGGGGTGCTAGAGCATTTAATTCCTCTATATTTGATTTAATGAAATATCTAAATTTAAATTGTTTCACATTTATGGCAGAGCTTAATTAAATCATTTAATGCTGAGTCTCTTAAGTTCCAACGTATTTATGAAATGGTCATGCATAACGTAGCGTCCTGTTAGTTGAAAAGTTAGGTCGTTACACCCACAAATCGGCACCTTGCCTATAGATATAGTGAGGAAGACCTTTTGGAGGCATTTTCACAGAGAAGGAAGACCTTCAACTTGCTGGAAAATTTATTTTGCTAAAAAAGGTTTCAACAAAGTTAGTTATAATCTCCTTCCTTTAATTTTATGCTTAGCCTTGTAAGTTACAACATACCTTTTGTTTTGTAATTTATTTTATTTCATTTTTTATGCATTTTTAATCTAAAGAAAAGCAAAGCAAAAAGTTGTTTAATCACCTCCTCCACCCCTTCACTATGGATAGCCTATATCTCAAACATACATGGACTCAACCGTGCTACTTTGGTGATTAAAACAAGATAAAATATGGAGATAATGTTCGAGCTAAAATCTATAGCAAAAGACATGCATTGGTGACTAGTGTAACACCCCTATCCTAGATATATATATATACATCTATATTTACACCTAGGAGTGAGTGTTAAAGTTATTCTTTCTTCTACTCTTAACTGTTATGAACAAATTTATACATCATAACCTGCTTAAAAGTTACTTAACTTACAATAGTTATGCAAGGATCTGCTGATAATATAGCATCATGAGAAATACTTAAAAGACCATGTGTAGAAACTACAAGTGTGCCTGATGATTGTCACTATGCCACTCAAATAAAAGCAATATCTACATAGGGATGAGATTTACAAGTTCCCAAGTACAAAATCCTAAATAAGCTCAGACGAGTCTTCATGGTAGGCTAAGCACCCTGAACACGCTCGCTACCTGGAAAGAAAACATCAAGAAACAAGAATTTTATGAGCTATAATGCTCAGTAAGTGACTATCTAAAATATAACTCAATAAGGCATAACTACAAACACAAGTGTAAACTGCTTAGTCTTGCACTGTAAACTTGCAACTATAACAATTACACAACTAAGTTTCTTTTCATTAAACCTTAGTTGAGGCGGAGCGAACTCAACGCACCCAACATCAATAAACCTTGGCTGTGTGGAGTAATCTCAACACATCAGCGTCATATGCCTTTTAATAAGCTTATATGTTTGACTGAACTCGGGCTACCCATATACCTTCTCATGTCCTTTGGTATTAGGGTCCCAGGTCATATTCCATCACCTTCTCTATGTCTTTTGATGAGAGATTCTGGGCTGCCCATATGCCTTCTCATGTCCTTCAGCATTGGGTCCCAAATCAATCTTTCTAGGGTTCTGATATGTGCGTCACATAAATCATAAATTAAAATAAATCATGATACCTCAACGTTTTCAGAGCATTCAGCTAACACTAACTTAGGAGCATTAACTAGTACATCTCAAGCTCCAGCTTACATATAAGTCATGCACTTGTTTCATGCATAAGAGTATACTTCAGTCATGACTCATAGATACTACTAAGTATATAGAAAATAATAATCAACTGACTTATCACAACTATAATGTCCCTTACAAATTATTCCAAGCTCCGAGTGGGTTATACGCTTCCTCTAGTTCCTCTTGGCCTGTAAACATACCCTTTTTCGTGTTAGATATTACTAATATTCCCTTTAAATTTACTACATGTATTTAAACATCTCAACATGTATTTCATCGCCAATCCTTCTCTTGTTAACAACTTCCATATGAGCGATATTCACAAACATCAGCGATATTAATAATAAGACTAACTTGATACCATACGGTACTAACGAGACTAGGCTTAGCGAGACTAGGGAGATCACCTCAAGGAGCGACACCCAGCGATACTTCAGCGAGAGTTGTGAGACGCAACGCCCCTTTGCGTTACTAGCGACACCCGTTTCGCTGCTCACTCTCCTGTTCTTTAGCGATATTACGCCTTAACGATCTCAGACGACCCCTGTTTTCTTCTTTCCCTTTCGATTTGTTTTTCAACCTGCCAAACATTTGAATTCCAGCCAAATTCAGAACTTCCTCCCTTCTACAAACTTGTAAAGAAGTGAGCTTTCTAACTTACCTCAAAATTTCAAACCATAACTCTTCTTCGTTTGAGAGCTATCCTCAAATATCTCCAGCTACTTTGAATCATCTAATAGTTCAATTTTGGTTACTTCCTCCTAGAATTTAACAAATTTCCATTCAAATTCAGCTTAAACATTCTACATGAAAATTGCTAAGAATTGGGTTAACTTACCAACCTTAAACTTTCAACCCTAGCTTCAACTTCCTCAGCTCATTCTTCTTTAAATACCAAATGATGTCCAGGTTTATCATCAACAGTCAAGCTCCTAGTTCCAGCTTCAATTTCTCCATGTAAATGATTCGAATTCTACTTAAATTCGATATAACCACCTTCTTCCACCTCTCCTCGTTGTTCGTCTGCAAAATGGGATCAATTCTGAGTTCGAAATATGTCTAAAGTGTGTATTTATTCGATGTACTTACTTACATATAAATGTAGGCCACCGACTCACCAGCACCATCATCGCCTTCCTACTTAGATTGGCCAACGCAACCTTCCTCGCATGGTTCAGCAACACAGTCTTAACTTTCTGTGTTTAAATTGCTCAACGCCCTATCGCCGAATAGCTGACTAACACATGGTCCTCTCGGCCACTCTTCTATGCTCGAACCTTCAACGCATAGTCGCATTCAACGCATAGTGACCTTCAACGCCTGGTGGCCTTCGACGCATAGTAGCCTTCTCATCCGTATTTATACTGCTCCTTTCTTCTATGCATAGCTACCAATGGTCTTCTTGTCAAACCTCAAACACACCCCAACGCATAGTTCCACCAACGCGTGGCCAACACTTAGCCACTTTTGCTGCCAACTTTCTCTATTCAAAGCCCGTCTCATAGTCTCTTCTTAACTTGCCAACTTCCAACGCCAGGTAGGGGCTTACAACTAGAGTGTCAATCCGTTCACAAACATAAAATCTAATTAAACCAAAGCTTAAAGGTTGAGCAAGAAATCATAATGTAATTGATAAATAAAGTTTACTTCTTCCAAATATACATCAAAATCCCTATTTCCCTAACTAGGTTAATGACAAACCATAACGATGTAGCCGAGATTGAGAATCATCTAAAACTAGATTACAACCCAAAATGAAAGATAAAAGCGGGAAAAAGAAAGAAAAATCGAAGAAGAAGAAAGAAAGAAGCTCAGCTTGGGGTCAAACCCCTTTTTCCTCAAACCCTAGAAACAAATGAAATACATATGGGATCTTTCGAGAGCACCGTTCAAGAGCACCACGGTGCTGGTGCATCAGGCTCTCATGCGCTACGGCGCGTATGCGTTAACATTCTTTGATGGCACCGGAATGTTGTCCACTTTGATACATTTTGTTTCCACTCTGGTCATTTGTTTGTTCTTTGAGTTCAATTGCTCCAGTTGACCCCTAAATGCTCCATTTTAGCCCATTTTGCACCTGAGATGTCCCAAGAGTCTCTTAAGCTCGATATCCTACATATAGACACATTTAAACATTAAAATTCTAAGAACTAGTTTGATTTAGCTCATAAAAATGGCTCTTTTAGGAGTTATCAATTTCTTATAGAAGCTATTTAAAGAGGTTTTGAAGTTTCTTTGTTCCCAAGAAAATCTAAAAGGATATGTTAGGTTATAATAGGGCAAAAAAATTAATTGAACTTTGAAAAGTAGATTAATAACTTTGATATCTCCCGTCTTATGTCTTATTGTGCACAAAATTGATTTATTCATTAAGCAAAGTGCTTTTCCTCTTGACTGTTGCATGGTCTAAAGTACATATCCTCTATTCGTCTCCACTTAGGTAGTTCTAGGACTAGGATTAGATTAGATATCTCATCATCTTCACTTTTATGTTCCCTAAATAAAACTAGGGTGTTATCAACTAATCTTGTGGACAATAGTATTCACACTCAATTCACTATACTAAAACTTGTCACCGTATACTTGCAGGTAATTTGCATTGCACCAAAATAATGTTGCATCTGTTGTCCATTCTCTAAAGTCCATTCTCTAAAGGCTTTAAATATGTAGGTTTAAACTTATATGACTACCAATCAACAATGTTTAAGGATTGTTGGAAGTGTTTGGTCTATAACATTGTGTTTTAAACTCTTTCGAACAAAAGGAAAGTGATTTAAATTCATTTCTAACAGTTGGGAACTCTTTTGTAGATTTGGACTAAGTTTAATTTTGGGTAAGAAATTTTATTCTAAGAACTCTCTCAATTTCAATTTAGGAATTTAAAGTAAGTTCTAACTTATAACCATTGTTGTTCATATTTAGGAACCCTTAAGATTGTTTTAGGTGAACATTACTTAAGTGGTTTCTACTTATTGAGTTTGTTTGTTTTGTATTATGTATTTTATTTATGTGGTATTTGTGGCTCAAGTGATGGATGCACTTGAATCATTTGTGTTTTTAAGCACACCTATCAATTATGAAGAATTCCTATCATTGCTCGACGTTGCGATGCACTGGAGGTTGACACTTACAATGTCGCAATGCTACCCCCAATGTCGTGACACTCTTGACCTTTAGTATATATAGTTTCCTTCATTTCTAGGGTTAGGAGAGAAGTATTTCACCTCGATTTAGGGAGCTACTCTTCTGTAAATTATTATTTTCTTTTCTTTTTTAGTTTACTTTAAGATTGAACATTTGGTTTGTAATATTTCTAAACTATGACAAGCTTGGGCGACATCATCTGCAGGGAGCTAAGACTAGTTTGGTTTTAGTTTAGGGATTTAGATGAACCCTTATGTTTCTTTGTAAGGATTTTGAGCTTAATGTGATTATCTTTCTTTATGTTCTTCATTTATTTAGCATGTATCAATAATTTTGATTGACGAACCTAATTGTGAATGCATGTCTAATAATTTGTAATCGTTGTATTTTCAATTATCTAAGTACCAACAACTGAACAGTGTGTGTAATCTTTTATGGCTTTTTGTGGGCTAAAGGAGAAGTGGGCTAAAGAAGAAGTCAATTAATTGACTAAGTTTTTCTTGATAATTGGTCATCACGATAATTCCCTAAATCTTAATGTGATAGTTAGATTAGCACATAACGTTTCTTATTCTTAGTTGGTCTAACTCTTAATCTGATTAGGATGTAAGTCTTAATTAATAAATTTGATCGTTTAATTTGGTCTTCTCCCGTTAGGTAAACCGTGTGCTTGTGAATGATTGGTTGAGTAATCCTTGTGATCAATGATACATTTAGGGGATTCTAATTCTCTAAGCTAAAACATCTAGATTTTATTACTTGAAAACTAAGCTAAAACATCTAGATTTTATTACTTTCAAGTTTTCAATTGCTTTTATTTCTTTATCTTGCAATCCTTCATTTCATCTCTATGCACCCCCAATTATTGTTTTAGCTCGAAAATTAGCTTGTGTGAAATTTGTTAGGAGTGATTTTGGACTAAAAGGTATCATCGACATAACATAAGAAAAAAAACAATCGATAAAATAATAAGGTTTAGTCCAAAGATAGCACCCCAGGCCCATTATGGGCCTAGGGGAGAGGGTTAATTCGTGTCCAAGCCCAAATTAACATGTTTGACCAAGGCTGAACTTAACGAAATAGCTAATGAGAATGCCCCAACCTAACCCAAGCCAAACGTAAAAGAGTCCCTTGCCCTAGTAAGTTATATGATTATCCTAATGCAACTATGGTATAAGGCTCCCTATTTTCTCTCCCAACAAGTCCTTGATAGATTTCGAATCGGGAATAGAGTTGTGGCTTATTCGGCGCTATATCACAATTCATTCATTTTTGGGCATAGCAGTTCACGAAACGTGGCATGGGACATCTATCGGCGGCAGGAGTCTGACATCCGAGCGAGAGGTCAGACCAACCCAATTCATCCTGGTCCGATCCGAACGAATCTTATTGAATGAATTGATCCACTATTGTATGCCCTATTAGTGAATTTTTTCATACTTGGACCCGTCGTACTTCCTTTGACGACTCCTGAGATATAGTGGAAACATTTTGTTATGGTGGAGAGTAGGGAGTGAAAACACCAATGCAGTAGAGAATGACCGCATGAATCAGAATCCACAACGAGAAAGACAGACGACCGAGAAAGAAAGGCTCCACGTTCTCCAAGTGGTTGATCTTGGCGTGCTAGCCGCAGATGAATTTCGATCAAAGACAACATAGGGCAATCGTCTCTATAGACACATCATTATAGCTCCATATGAGGTAACTTGAATCCTATTCTCAAATTCCTAAGCTTCCACATTCTTTCATTATCTAACTTAAGCATTAGAGTGTGTGGCTAATGTCACAATCGCTTGCTTTTGAATACGGGACGGGCGATTGTGCGGCACTGCTCTAACCCGGTGAGCAAGTCGGCCGTACAAAAATCGCGGGTCGCGGGCAAACTCGGGGTATCATGTAGCCTCTACTCGCGTTTTGAGAGAAAATGGTTTTATAAAATGAAAGAGGGGGAAAGCTTCAAAAACATCATTAAATAAAGCATTGAGGACTGACAATTGCAAGAAAGCTTGTTTGTAAAGAGTACGACAATACTTGGTTATGGAGTCAACTAGTGGGGTTCCCCTATAGTACATTCTAAGCAAAAACTAGTCTGCCAGCCTTGCATATCAAAACTGGCGAAACGTCACTCAAAAGAAAACAACATGGAAATGAAAACAACTTCCTAAGCTACTTACAAGACATAAATATAGGGTGGTTGAGGGTGGTTTGGGCATGCGGCCATAGGCAAACACTCCCTCGACAAGCATGCTCAAGACAGCTAGCACCATAGTTGTGTGCTAGTTTTCTCTTTTGCAGACCACGTTCTTTTTCCATTCAAATAAGCCACTATTGGTGGCACGTGAAGGTTAGGTGCATTTTCCCTCCTTATGGATTGATCTTCTACTAATATTGTAGGGAATTGAATCCCGACGGAAGCGTATGATTGCGTTCTTTGATTTCTTGAGAGAATTAAAATTTCAAAAGTAAAAAAAAAAAATGTTAAGCGTCATACCTTTGCCAATCTATAATTCTCGAACCGATAGTCTTCTCCTTGTAGTCTTCTTTTTCCAAGAGATATTCCTCCGCTTTTGAAAGAACGGGAAGAAGAATTTTGAAGATTTTTAGAGTAATCGTAGATATTATTCTCTTAGAGAGTATATTCTATGAAGGCCCAAGGACCCTATTTTATAAAACTTTATGAGTTACTCCTAATCTATTTAGGATAACCAGATTTTAAATTAAATATTTAATAATATCAAATATTAATAAATATCTACCCGAATAATATCTTAAAATATTTAAATCTTATTTAAATATTTATTTTATTTTATTTTATTTTATTTTTTTGCAGAATCTTTAATTTGAATCTCATCGAAATTAAATATTTGAATCCAATTCAAATCAATTAATTAATTCTCCCTTTATTTATTTTCTGCAGAATCTTTAGTTTGGATCTCATCCAAATTAAATAATTAATTATTTGAATCCAATTCAAATTAATTAATTAATTCTCCCTCTATTTATTTATATGAATTTTATCCAAATAAACAATTAATTATTTGAATCATATTCAAATAAATTAATTCTCCATATTATAAAGTACAATTTGGATCACATTCAAATAAAATTTATAACAAATCATGCAATTAATTGTATCCAATACAATTAATATTTTCCTTCATAAATTTGAACATTTCAAATTTTCCTTTCGACATAGTTGATCCTTGTTGGTCTGTAGTGAGCTAGCAAGGGGACCTTATGGATCTACAGATCAAAAGCTCCAACGATATGAGATTAGTCGGCTAAACTCATTAACCACATTAATCAATATTCATTAACTATTGATACACTCTACTAACACTAAGACCCACGACTACACTCTTCGCACTACAGATATATTTCTATGTCCATGGATATAGACCAATAATAGCAAATTAGTCCTTCACAAGTGTTCGTAACACCAGCTGGGTCAAATTACCGTTTTACCTCTAGGTTACTTCTAAATCCTTAAGTTTCATTGCTCCTCTAATGAACAACCTGTTTATGATTCAACCATTAAACAGACACCCCTCTCGGGCTAATGGCCCTTTGTTCAAGTCCTGGAGACACCACTTAAGGGAACACTTATCTACTTACCCTAAAAATGGGAATGAGTGAATTCCATCTTGTATAATTATGTCCCCAGCTCTCTACTCGGTCTTGTCCCCAAGATGGTAGGCATATTGAGTCCCCATAATGAAAGGGGCGATCTCGTAGTTCTTGGTTTGTGAAGATACGTTGTTAGATGCTCCGTTTTATTTTCCCATTGAGGCCGAACCTAAACCTGTGCTCGAGAGATAACTGTCGACAAAAGACCACTCTCACCCATACAGATCAAAGGACAATCCCTCGTGGACAGGAGTTCATAATATACTCAGGATTAAGACTAAGTTGTCTAGGTCATCCTATTGAAATAGAAACATAACTAATCAACGGTGTTACATCTAGTAATTACTATTTCGTGGTCCGGTCTTATGCAAACTCATTACATAGAATACCCTCACTCGCATGTCACCTACATAAATGCGTTATATCATTGTGTTTGTATCAAATACAAAGTGGGTTGTATCCATAGTGTCACCCGGATAAGGTACCCAGCCTTATCCCTATACTATAGACCTATTAGACTGTATCTTGAATATTGATCTCCATATGTCCCCACATACAGTTCAAGACTCATAAAACAGCCTGAGATGTTATCATTACATGCAATATTTTGTGAGTATATAAAGTCAATGTATTCTGCGTATGACTGTCTGTCAGTGATAAACAACGATAGACCACTATCTCTATCTATCACTCACCATTGTTATTCGTTCTATTAGTGATGACAAAGATAGTAACCTATCACTCTCTATCCTAGATAGACATTGATAGAACACAATCACTGTCTATCCGGGATAGAATTTCATAGAATTTCACAATAATGTAACACACTTGTAAAGATAGAAAATAATAGAACATTGTCACTGTCTATCACTTTTAGAAATTGATAACTTCTATTCTTGTTTGTTATACAACAATACCATTACAACAAATGAAGATATAATATCCCAACACTATCACTATCTATTAATGCTCAATCAACACATAGTGAAAAAAGAGTACTAATACTAGAACAAGTATCAAATACTAGAAAAAGAGTAAAGCAATAACAATAACATATATATCATGATAGAGTGTGATTGTAACACCCTCAACCTAGATATTTATTTATCTCTATATTCTTTTCTAGGAGTGAGTGTTACCTAATCTGTATTCTGCTAAACATCGTTATTCATATACATTCTATATCATAACTAGCTAACAAAACGTTTAACCTTTACAATAGTTATGCAAATTTTCCTAATAAGATAGCATTAAAAGTAAAAGTTAAGAGACTCTGTGAAAAGTTTACAGGTGTGCCAGGTGACCTACTCAAATCCCCTTCAAATATAAACAACTTTTACATAGGAATAGAGTTTACAAGTTCCACCTAAACAAAACTCTAATTTATCTCAGACAAATCTGGAGGATAGGCTAGGTACCGTGATCACGCTTGCTACCTGGAAGGAAATCAACAGAGAAACATTATGAGCTACAATGCTCAGTGAGTGACTAACTAAAGAAATAACTCAATAACATATAACTACAATCATTTTTATAACCTGTTTAACCATGCTTCACATTCCATTCATAAAATTGTAATTAACCATGATTGAAAGGTATTAGCATTACATAAATAGATATCTTCCTATTGAACCTTTGTTAGGCCGGAGCAAACTCAACGCACCTAACGTCAATAAGCCTTAGCTGTGTGGAGTAATCTCAACACAACTGCGTCAAATGCTCTGTTATTCTGCTTATAAATCTGTCTGTTCTCGGGCTACCCGTGTACCTTCTAATGTCCTTTGGTACTAGGTCCCAGGGAAAGTACTCAATCACCGTCTTTATATCCTTAGGTGAGAGCTTAAAAGAGATGCTAGGGCTGCCCATATGCCTTCTCATGTCCTTTAGCATTGGGTCCCATTCAAATAATTCTAGTACACAAACATACATAATACGTTTCTCCGCATTAATTATAATCATGATATCTTAGCTTCCCAAAACATTATGTAGCAACTAGCTTGATGAGATTTAGCATATTATTTTATACATTATCAATCTCTATCTCATGTTTAAGAAATATGCTAGTTTCACATAGTAACACATCTCATCTCCTAATTCAAAGGTATCATTAAGCATATAGGAGATATTAACATTCAAGTTAACTTATACTAAACCATAAAGTCACTCACAACTTCTTTCAGATGCCAAGCGGGTTATATGCTTTCCTTAGCTCCTCTTGACCTGAAATAGACACTTTCTCTTGTTATGCTTCCTTTTTCATTCATTAAATCAGAAGCAACAACTCATCACATGCTTAATATTAATTGTTCATCATGCAGTTAAGCTTTCATCGGTTTACTCTCAAGTCTCAACACTAAAGCTACAATTATTAGATGTTCCTTATCCTTCTGTTGTACCTTGATTTTAAGGATACTTTGTGTGTAACTTGTTTCTGCTGCTATACTCACGTTGGAGCCTTAATTTTTCCTTAACAGAGCTAACTGCTACAGCTTTGATGTCTCTGCTTAGTCTCTGCTAAAAACGCATTTCCAGCCTAAACTAAGATTTCTTCCCTTCTACAAACTTGTAAAGAATTAGGTTCCTCAGCTTACCTTAAAGTTTCAAAGCTTAACTCCTTATCGTTCTCCAGTTATGCCAAAATTACTCCGCGTTGCTCTAGATTGCTTAGCAGTTCTGTAGCTACTGCTTTTACCTAACGATTCATATGATTAACTTCACTTTCAGCTTAACCATCCTTCATAAGACTTGTTAGAAATTGTGTTAACCTACTAACCTCCAAATTTCAGCTTTAAACTCGGCTTCCTCGAGTCGTTCTATTCCAAACATCGACCACTGTTCAATCTGTGCGTCTGCAAATCAATCTTCTGTTCCAGCTCTGATTTCAGCACCAAAACGAGTGAAATTTCGTCTAGAAACTATAAGAACACCTTCCTCTATCTTCTCTTGTGTTTCCTCTGAAAGATGAAACCGACTTAAGCTCTCGAAATGTCTGAAAATGATCAAACTCACCTATATATATATACTGCCGACTTATCCCTCACAAGTACCGAGATGATAATGTTAACTTACTCATCGGTGGGCTGGTGCTGATCTTCTCCTCGACACAGGGTACTTATGTCCGAATTCCCTTCAGCGCCTTCAGCAACCAACCACGCTCAGCGCATGGTGTCCTCGGCGCCTCCTATTTCCGACGCATACAACATAATCTTTCACACCATCACCTTCATCGCGTGAAGACAGTTTTGTCTTGGACGCAGTGTAACTTCAGCGCATGGTTGCCTTCTACGCATGGTGACTTCCAACGCATCGTGGCTTCCATCATATTCTCAACGCGTAACCCCATTAACGCATGGTAAATTCTTAGCCACTTCTGCTCCCATAATATTCAGCCAACTTAATCATTGCACATTTCATATTTCATTCTTAACTTGCCAACTCCCAAATGTCGGGTAGAAACTTACAGCATTTCTCTACCACATACTACTCGGCATTATAGTCTCAAATGGTTACTTCTATGCGTTTGTTCCTTCGTCTCTACCATGCGTCCAACATGGTATTTCCAACTTCGTATACATCCAACTTCGCTTACTTCTAAGCTTAAAATCATGGTTGCGTTCTCTTAAACCGTTTATCCTACATTAGAATTCTTAACTTTAAAACTTACTCTGATTCCAAGATTCAAAATTTACTCAACGCAACCTTTTTATCAAATCCTTTTACTTCATGTTTTTTTACGGCTTATGTAATCCAACCCTTGTGCACAACTACTCTTGTCCTATTTCTCCTTTTCATAGACTCTTTCACGTAAGTCTTAGAAAAAGGGTGTAACAGTGATAAAAGCAATAACATGTTTATTATGATAGATAATGATAGTATAATATCATTGTTTATCATTGATAGAAAAAGAGTCAAGCAATAGCAATAACATATACATCATGATAAAATGTGATAGAAGCAATAACATATATATTATGATAGACAATGATAGTATAGTATCATTATCTATCATTGATAGACAATGGTAGTGGTCTATCATTGTCTATTAAACAAAGACATTGATAGAACATTATCACTGTCTATCATAAATGTAACACCCTATTTTTGGAGCTAAGTGCTTACAGGCTTATAAGAAAAAGAAGTAAGATAAGCAAGGTGAAATTTGGATTACAAAGCCTGTGGAGTTAGGAAATTTTGAGAAAGGAAATTTGAGTTTGTGGAGTTAGCTAGATTTTGGCCAAAAAGGAATAGGTATGCGCTGAATTTAAAAGATTTATACTTGAGTTTTGGATTAAGTAATTCTGAAATTATTCTAAGTAAAACAACTAGACTGTTAAGCTTGGAAGTATGATCTGAGGAAAGGAAATCTGACCAGAGGCCTAGAAAGAGTCACACATGATAAGGAAGAGACCATGTTGGACACATGGTCAAGCTAAGGAAACACATAATAACCCGTGTGGGGAAGAAAATGATTAAGTGATGAAGTATTGAAAGGAAAACCGAGAACTCGAGGGAAGAGGTGAATGCATAGGCCCACACTTAGCTTTGAAAGTTAACAAGTTATAAAGATTAGTTTTGGAAGATGACAAGCTAAAGAAGGTAAGTAAAGAGTGGCCAAGAGCCTTAAAGGCATGAGTTATCATGCGTTGGTGAAGGCTGTCATGCGTTGGTGAGGTTCATTGTGCTGACCGAGAAGCCTTTGGTATGATGTAGCATGTGTAGGTGAGGCCATCAAGCGTTGAAGAGTTGCTGCTATGTTTTGGAAGGGTAACTATGCATAGAAGGTTGTTACCATGGTTGATAAGACTACCTTGCGTTGGAGAGTTGCTCTATATGATGGACTGCTGCTATGCGTTGATGAGCTGAAGCCATGCGTTGGTGAGGCTGCGTGAAGAAGCATGTGTAGGACGATGCTAGCCTAGCCGACATTGGAAGTAGCATTGTGTGGGAATGCGTTCAAGGTTGTGATGCGTCCAAGCTTGTTAAGCAGTTGAGCCAGCAACCAAGTATGCTAAAGAATGTTGCGTTATTTTGATAAATGGAAATTAAATTGATTAAAGAAAGGGAGAAAGTGGAGGTTAAGTCGGCAACCTATATAAAGGAGTGAGCTAAGTGTTTAATCATTTTAAACACATTCTAGAGCTCAATTCGGTTCCATTTCGCAGTTGAGTAACGAGAGAAGATAGAAGAAGGTGTTCATATCAAATTCGAGTAGAATTCTGACCGTTTTCATGGTGTAACTGAAGCTGGAACAGGAAGTTTGATTGCAGTTGTGAAATCCGAGCATGGTCTGGTGTTTGGAGAAGAGCGAGCTGAGGAAGTTGAAGTTAGGGCTGAAATTTTAAAGTTAGTAAGTTAACTCAATTTCTAACCATTTCTATGAAGGATGTTTGAGCTGAATTTGAGGGAAAATATGTAAAATTGTAGGTGGAAGTGATTGCTACTGGTTTGCTAGGCAATTGAGAGCAACTTGAAGTTATTTGGAGATATCCCCCAAACGGAAAGGAATTATACTCTGAAATTTTGAGGTAAGTCAAAGAACCTATCTCTTTACAAGTTCGTAGAAGGAAAGAAGTTCTGAATTTGGCTGAAAATATGATTTTTATCAGATAGAAATGAGAACAAAAGGAAAGGAAGAATCTGTGGCTGTTAGGTGTCGCTGGAATTGTAGTGTCGCTGAGAAGTTGAAGAGGGAGTAGCAAGACGAGTATCACTGGTAACGCTGAGAGCTATGCGTCTCAAAAATCTCACTGAGTGTTGCTAGGAATCGCTACTCAAGGTGAATCTCGCTAGTCTCGCTCACTGTGGTCTCGCTAATACTGCATATTTGTAGCCCAATCTCGCTAGTAGTCTCACTGGTTATCTATAATCTCGCTCATTATGAGTTGTTTTGGGAGAAGTGAGTCCCGGTGATGAAGCATGTTTGGAGTTTGATTATGCAAACTTAATGATTATGGAAAGGAATTCTAGGGAAGCCTAATACGAGAAATGTGGATTTACAGGCCAAGAAGAGCTAGGAAAGGTGTACAATCCGCTCAAAACCTAGGACAAGTCGTGAGTGACTTTCTATCTAAAAGTGTTTAGTCCTAACATAGTTTCTTGATAATATTTGTTGATAAATGCTTACATGATCGAATTCTATGAACCTTATGTGTGTTCCATGTGTGGTATAATGAGCTGTTTCGTGATATATTTATATATACAGACTGAGCAAAAGTATGTGAACAATAAGGATAAGACGGATGGAAGCATGTGAACTTATGATTAATATTGCGATGTGGGAGTGGACTCAAGTATATGAATATGTACTTGTTATATGGTGGTAAGGCTTAAGAAAAGTACGAAATTTATAATTATGTGAGTAAATGGAAGCATACAAGCTTATGTTTAGGTGTTGTGATGTATAAAAGGTCACAAGAGTATGATTAAGTATGTGATATATGACAGTAAGACTAAAGGAAGCATATGAGCATATGAAATGTGATTTATGACGATGAGTCTAAAGGTAGCATATGAAAAGTGTGATGTATGAGACGTTACTAGAGTATGAATGAGAATATGAATTATGACGTAAGAATAATGAAAGCGTGTGAGCATATGAAAAGTGTTGTGATGTATGAGATATTACAAACTCATGATTTTATGTTATATTTTATTCTTATTTGAATGGCTCCCAATGCCAAGGTACGAAGGCATGTGGGATATTTGTGTATGTAATTAGCTTCATGCAAATATTGCTCTGTTTATCATGAAATGATTTATAAAGAACTATTTATGCAAAGCATATTTTCTTTATAATGTTTTCTAAGGGACCCAATGCTGAGGGACGATGTGAAGGCATGTAGGAAATCCTGTGTTGTAAGGAACCCAATGTTGAGGGATGATATGAAGGCATGTGGGCAATCTTGTATTTGAAAACTCAGTGCTGAGAGATGTAGAGAAGGCACTTGACTATCCTGGGGATCCAGTACTGAGGATCTAGGAGAAGGTACTTGGGTAGCCCGTGAGCAAATTGTGATTGAGTGATGCTGAGGTGTTGAGAGTACTCCACTCAGCTAAGGAATATCGACGTTGGGTGCGGTGAGCTTCGCTCCACCTCAACTAGAGAAGGAGATTTAAGGAAACGGTTTGTGAATAATGTTTCCATAGATAATCAGATGTGGTTAAACTATAATCTGATGTATGATAGTGATGGATATAGCTGGGTTTTATATTTTCATACACTGTCGAGAAGAACTTTAATTAGTCACTCACTGGGCGTTTAAGCTCACGTCTTCCTTGTTTTTCTGTTTTTCCAAGTAGCCAGCGAGTTCGAGATGCTTAGCCTACAAAAGACACTCGTCTGGGCCTTTTTCAGAATCTAGGAATTGCATAATTGTAAATCCTGAACCAATTTAAATATTGTACATATTATAAGGTTTGAGAAAGTTATGTATAGATGTTGTTGTAAATATTAAGTCTTATGAGAGTCAGGATAGTTATGATAGCTTAACCCTGGTGTGATTGTGATTATAGATTACTGAATATGTGTTTATCAGGTTATATTCTAAGACATCAGGGTTGTGTGATGAATGTTTTAGGGGTATTGGATTCTATTATTTCACACTCACTTCCGGGTTAGGAGGGAATTCGGGAGGGGTGTGACAATAAAGTTTAAGATTAATTTTTATACCTTTGTTTTTAGTTTCTCTTTCTGCTTTTTAGTTTTTATTTTCTTTCCTTTGCCTAATGACTCTCTTGTGATTGTTTTTCTTTTGATATTGCTTACTATCTGTTCACAAAATATAAATTTAATAAGTATGACCAGTGACCAAAAATTAAGTTTAATGACAATGATTAATGTGAAGAAATGTGAAGAAAATATGAGAAGAAATGAGAAGAGAAGAAAAGATTTATAACCTTCAAGTTAAAGTTGCATAGCGACAAGAGGAGGAGGAGGAGGAGTGGAACCGTTTCACACGTGTGTGGAGGGAAATTTCATTTTCAAAAAAAAAAAATTGTGCTTCTTTGCTGATTAATCTTGAGCCGGGCCAGGTTGCATGTGAGGGTCGAAATTGTGCATGATTTTTGCGTGTGGTTTGGCCTTTTTTGGTATTTCAGTGGGCTGTAGTTTGGTATTCAAAATTTTGCTATAGGTTGTAAATAGTTTGCCTAATTTTGCTATATTTAAAAAGACCCCTAAAATTTAGGGGCATTGTTTGTGTAACTAACTAAAGAATGGAGTTGTTAAGTTGTAGAGACTAATGGTCTTTCTTAGCCTCTTCTGCATCACCCTAAGTATGTGGACTTATATTTTGTTGCGATACTTGATTAATTTAACATGATACTGTAGGATCGGCATGCAATTCTAGAAGGGTGAATAGGGTTTATTAAAACTAATTAAAACTTTTTCTTAAATAAATTCTTTCTTTGAATTAAACAAGAAATTAACGATCACACTTTAAAGCACCCTATTTAATTCTTATAAAAAGATTGATAATAAATATAGAAAATTAATAACGACCAATCAAAATATACAAATATGAGCAATTAATCTCAAGAATTAAAAATTACAATGAATTTTGATAATGGTTCGGCACAGCCGACCTACGTCCAATTCTCAAGCTCCTCTTGGGTACTTCACTAAAAGTATTGACTCTTTCCACAGCTTAGAGTCGAACTGCTACACTGTCCTTTTTGCGAGTTCAAGAGTAAATTCAATCGTTTCCACAGATAATGATCAAACCATTACAATCACTCTTTTTTAGGATTAAGAGCAGCCTTCACAAAAGTTTGAAAATAAAGAACAAGATGAGAAAACTCTCTCAAAGAGTAGATTTACAAGTTTTGAGCTCACAACAAATCAATACTCACCATACATAAATCTCTCTCAATAATTAGATGAAAAGAAGAAAAATTGACACTTGGAGAGAGAGCAACAATAGTGGCTTGATGAATTAGGAAGGATCGAAAATAATAAAAGTTGTAAAATTTTGGAGGAGATGAAGTGTTTAAAAAGAGATGAAAATGGGTGAAAACCAAATTAATTTGGGCCATTAGATCTTTGTAAAAGAAAATTGAATAGTGGAGATTTAAACTCAACTAGTTGTTAGACACAAACACAAAATAATATTAAATTCATTTTTTAAAAAACAACTAGCCGTTAGACACAATCATATATAATAATATTACATTCATCTTCTTTTTAAATTCATTTTCTTTTTAAAATCATTTTTTTTTTAACATCAATCCAAAAATCAAAATCCCATCAAGTGTCCCTTCTCCATTGTTCCAAGTGACACCTTTCGATTGGTCCATTTTGATGAAAAAAATTTGCTGTGTCATTAGCTCTGGATTTTTTCGTTAAGCTTGTTTCGACCGATTTCAATAATTCAAATTGTGTTGGAACCGTTGTTCCAAGCTCCACACAATAGGCACTTCAAAACACTCAAATTGTTAATAAATAAAAGCAGGTTTGTTGTCATCAAAACATTAATTTGATATTAATGGCCAAAAAGCCAACAACCTCCCCTTTTTGATGATGACAAACAACTCAAGAAAAATGAAATTCAAACTGTTGTGCGATATAAAATATGAACTTAAATCACAACAACACACATACATAATTTCAATTCACTTGATTTAGATATTAACTTGAAGCAATTAATATATTCAATAACAACATACTTTCATTTTTCTTATTACCTCTCCCCCTTTTGGAATCAATCAAAAAGGGACAATTAAAAAATAAATAAATACATAAAGGTTCCCCCTAAAAAAAATATGAACACATAATTTTACATTTCTTCCCCTATCAATATGCCTTCTAAAAAATAAGCAACAACATTGTAAAATTATAAATTCAAAAGGCATCACAAAGTATCAACCAAGCTCAAGATAAAAACCAATTTCACAGGTTTCTCCCCCTTTTAAAATCAATTGGATACTCCCCTTAATAAAGGACAAAAATATATTTAACACATATCAACTTGAGGGTAGAAATATCGAATAAGTTTTTAAATTAAATTTTACTTCAAAGATAATTACTACCCCTAAAATGGTAAACAATATGTATAACTTCCCCAAGGAGGATAAACTATATACATAAGAGGGACACACAACAATAAGCCAATATGTAGGAATCAAGTTCATTTTAACATAAAATTCATATATAAATTAAGTGAAAAGCTCCTTTTAAAAATATGAATTGTCCTTCTAATAAGAAATATCAATATATGCCAAAAGGAGATAAAATCAATCAAGTATAAATCAAACGATTGATATACCAAAATATCCAATATTATAAAATAAACATCAATTGTTGAAAAACAAATAATGATACCAAATAATAACAAATTAACATTAGCAATCACCTAAAGAAAACATTATCAATCAAATATAAGCATGGTAGCACACCAAATAAATTTTTACCAATTTTTAACAAAATGCTACTGGGATCAAGAAATTAAATTCTATAAATACACCCCCTATTGAAAAGAATTTAACAACTCTTCCTAAATAAGTCATTTCCTTTCTTGGATTCAAGCAAGTCATACTAGTTGCTCCAATTTGAATTAATTCCTCGTTTGAAGTCTAAGCAACAATTGCTTCTTGAATCACACCTACAAATAAAACTGAACCAAAAGATTTTAATTAATTGATTTTGCTCCTTACTTCTATTCATGAAATTTTTCGTAGGAGCATTTTTCAATTTGAAACAATTTGGTCTAATATGACCTTTAACTCCACAATAATAACAAGTAGGTACAAAGTTTGATTTTTCATGCTTTGGAACATATTTAAATTCAACAAAATTAGGCACATTGGGTAAGATATTTCAAGACATAGAAGAGGTGGCCTTAACAAAAGTAATACTCTTAGTAGTAAATGAGCAATTTACATTCACATAGCATAATCCCTTTTTGTCTAAAACGCTTACTTGTATCAATAAATTTATCCAATTTTTGTGCACCAATAGTCAATTTTCTTAATAGAATCTTTTGTAATTTCAAGCTGTTTAGTAGCAACTAATTCTTTCTCTTTAAGCACATGCAAAAGATTATTTTTCTCATCAACATCACATTCAAAAAATTCAATCTTGTCAACGAGAGAAATCTTCTCATTTTCTAATGCTATATTGCTAGTTTCCAAATTAATAATTTTATTTTTCAAACTAGCAATTTCATCATTTAATTCCAGAAAACAAACACTAAATTTCTCATTTTCATTTCTCAAATCATTAAATTTCAACTTTCACTTTCCATGATAAAGATTTGAGTGCAACATTCTCTTTTTCAAGAAACTTGATTCTATCATTCAAGGCACATTTCTCATCATCACCAAATTTATCAATATTCAAAACATCAATAGTTGCTCTATTTTTCAAACGAGCATTTTCATCCATCAAAGATTTGTTTTCAATAATTAAGCCTTTATACTTCTTCGATAATTTTAAATATTTAGAGCTAACTTTTTCTAAATCTTGTTGCATATCTTCAAAAGCATCATACAATTCATCATAAGAAAGAGATTTTTTATTTACCTCATTTTTGTCACTTTCATCTCTAGAATCATTATCCAAATGAGCCATTAAGCACAAGGAGGAATCATCACATTTTTCCTTTATCCCGTCATAGAAAATATCTTGATTTTGAGAATTGTAATTCTCCTTCACATCAAATACATCATTAGTAGTATGCGGAGAATTTTCTACACCATACATATTATCAAGAAAATTTCAAATATCATATGCACAATCAAAATGTAGGATTTTATCACATAATTGTCTCTCCAATGCACAATATATGATATTTATTGCTTTAGCATTAAACGTGAGAAACTCATTATTTAATTGCAATTTAGATAAATCATGCTCACAAACATACAAAATTTTAAAATCCATAGCAAGCATAAAAGTTTTCATTCAATAGAATGATTTTCTAAAGTTGCCATAGCTCTACCACTTGAGCTTTTGAAATAACTTTTCAAAATATCAATAATCTACTTCAAATACTGAAAGAATATTTGAAAATTAATTTTGTCAAAAGAGCATCCTCTTTAATACCAATTATTAGAGTAAATAGCCCAACCAATAGGTATCAAATGAAAAAGTTTTTTACAAAACTTTTGATTAAGAACAAGAGCGACCTTGCTCTAATACCAATTGTAGGATTGATATGGCAACTTATATTTTGTGCATTGGAGAGAAAATTATGTGATAAAATCCATGACTTAGAATCAAACCACTACACCATTCTTTTTGCGAATTGAAGAGAAAACTCAATCATTTCCACAAATAACGATCAAATAGTTATAATCGCTCTTTTTCAAGATCAAAAGCAACCCTCACAAAAGTTTGAAAATGAAGAACAAGATGAGAAAACTCTCTCAAAGAGTAGATTTACAAGTTTTGAGCTCACAACAAATCAATCCTCACCATACATAAATTTCTCTCAAGAATTAGATGAAAAGAAGAAAAATTGAAGCTTAGAGGTGAGCATTAGTCGGGCGGGATCGGTTTTTGCTGAAAATCAGTGCCGAAACCGCCCTATTTGGTTTGAAAATATTGGAACCGCACTTCACAATGTATAGGTTAAACTGATCAATCGGTTCTGGAGTCGGATCGGCCAGTTTCAGGTTGGTCTCTCTCTTTCTCGCTCCTCTAGCTCTCTCTCTTGCCTGTCTCTATCTCGCTCATCTTGCTCTCTCTCTCGCTCCTTTCGATCTCGCTCATCTTGCTCTCTCTCTCTCTCTCTCTCTTTCTCTCTCTCTCGCTTATCTCACACAATCATTCTTTGACTCAACTCACGCGCTCTCTTTCAAACTGTTGTTCTCTGACTCACTCTTTCTCTCTCTCTCTCTCTCCCTATTTCAAGATTTACCATATTTTTGTTAATAGTTTCCAATTCAAAAATATTGCAAACTTTCTTTTCTAAACAGTGGCTATTCAATCCGCTATTCAATCCACTATCCAATGGCACTATTCAATCAATGTCTTGATAAACAAAATTCATTATCCATACAAAAAAACAATATTGAAAGTTACAAAACAAATAAACATAATTCATCCAAATTCAAACACAATTATGCATTTTCACAAACATGTCTTTCAACTTTTGTTTTTCATTAGCATACATCTTTAGGATATCCCTAGCCATGGTGAATCGAGATGGAAGGACAAACTTAGGCTCTTGGGAACATGTAAATTTACTGACAAATTCCTTAAACCCTTTATTCTCTACAAACTTGAAAGACAATTCATCTACGATTATCATTTTAGCCAAAGCCTCACGACAACTTTGTTAACTAAATGATTCCCATACAAGTTGGGAAGACCTATCCTTAACACCTTCTTCTTTAGGTTTGAAAGCTAAGATCTTTTGAGTTAGATCTCTCTTTCTTTGGTATAGGTATTCTTTACAATTATCAAAGTGATTTTTCATCGCCCCGTACCATTACACTTTGAATGACATGCATAAGTAGCTCCATAATATTTATACCTAGCATAAGGGTTATTAGGATCACCTTTCAAATGCTCAAAATGTTCCCAAACTATGGATGTTTTATTGTTCTTACGCCTTTTTTATGGATTCTCATTTATTTCTTCATCTTCATCAACATTTACGATTGCTTCATCATCTATCTTATCTGTTGTATTGATTGATTTTTCCTTTTCCTTTTCCATATTCACCCTACACAATCAAAACCAAAAAAATCAAAACTTTAAACTTAAAAATTATAACTTTTGCATACAATAAATAACAAAAAATCAAAGCAAAAACTCTAAAGAAAATGAAAACTTAAAAAAACCACCATAACTTTACACTTAAAATCTCAATGAAACTAAAAATAGTTTAAAAATACATATAAAACTTGAAAAAAAGAAAAGAAAAAAAGCTTACCTTGTTTTTTTGAAGGTGAAGACGTGTCGAACTGCCGAGAGAGCGAGAGGAGCGAGAGAGAGAGTGAGAGACCGATGCTTATCTGGATCAAACACTCGGAAGTCGGAGAGAGAGAGCGAGAGGAGCGACAGAGCGACAGAGAAGTCGGACAAAGAAGAAGAAGAGTCGAAGCAACAGACTTGGAACGAACTAACGAAGAAGAAAAAGAATGAAGAACGAGATGAGAACTGAGAAGCAGGAAAGAAGGGTGCTGCATGGGTGTACAGTGTACTACGTAGCAAGTTGCTGTCATAGCGTGTTGCCGTGTGCAATAAGTTTCCGTTTAATATATTAAAATATTATATTATTTATAATAAAAATATATTATATTAAATTAATAATTTCGGTCGAAAGCAATTCAGTTCGGTTTAGTTTATACCTATTTTTTAAAAAAATCGACCCCGATAGGTTTTTCAAAAAATCGGCCTCCAACGCTTGGTTCTACCGGTTTCGGTTGTTCGGCTCGAATTTTCGGTCATCCATGCTCACTCCTATTGAAGCTTGGAGAGAGAGCAACAATGGTGACTTGGTGAATTATGGAAGATTAAAAATAATAAAAGTTATAAAATTTTGGAGAAGATGAAGTATTTAAAAATAAATGAAAGTGGGTGAAAAACAAATTAATTTGGGCCATTAAATCTTTGTAAAAGAAAATTGAATGATGGAGATTTAAACTCAACTAGCCAATAAACACAAACACAAAATAATAATAAATTCATTTTTTAAAAAACAACTAACCGTTAGACACAATCATATATAATAATATTAAATTCATGTTCTTTTTAAGTTCATTTTCTTTTTCAAATCATTCTCCTTTTAACATCAATCCAAAAGTAAAAAACCCACCAAGTGTATCATTTTCTTTTTGACATCAATCCAAAAGTCAAAAACCCACCAAGTGTCACTTCTCCATTGTTCCAAGTGACACCTTTCAATTGATCCATTTTGATGAAAAAAAACTGTCACGTCATCAGCTCAAAAGTTTTTCGTTAAGCTCATTTTGACTATATCTTCTTCGTTTGAACTCCAATTTTAGTGATTCAAATTGTGTTGGAACCGTTGTTCTAAGCTCCACACAATAGACATTTCAGAACACTCAAATTGTTAATAAATAAAAGTAAATTTGTTATCATCAAAATATTAATTAATCAATTAATCAATTAATTAAAATTATTTAATTTGAAAATTAAAGGCCAAAAAATCAACAAATACTCGATTGAATCAACATGTTTCCTTGACTCACTTGAGGTGTAAAATGCTCCCATAACTAGCGAGATAATTTGTGGTTATTATTTTTCACTAGGCCAAGGATGCTATCCTTTTCTTACTACTAGGTTTACGTTGTGCTTATTGTTTGCTAGTAGGACTAATGATAAATGATTTTTTGCTTTATATATTTTTTAATTTGTTGAAAAGATGAAGTGTATTAAAGCAACTTTTAAAAGTCCGAAATTTGCGCTACTAATGATATCTGTCAATATAATAATGATAAAAGTACTTTTGAATCTTTGAAAGTTTAAAAGGTATTAGAGAAACTTTTGAAACTTCTTCAAATGAAGTACCAACTATTTTTATCTAAAATGAACCTGTAAGAGTATTTTTTAAAATTTTTTTTAAAGGTATTATTGAAACTTCTAAACGTTCATTAGTATTTTCTATAATTTAATCCATTATCAAACATCCTCCTAAAGAAGAGAAAGTAATTACACCTATCTACTTTGAAAGAAAAATAACAATTAGTATGAAAACAATTTAATCGAAAACATAATCCAACAAAAAAAGGGAAAACAAAAAAACAAAAAAACAAGAAACAAGACTTTGGAAAACACACCCCTAAGCAGAAAGAAAATGAATTTATATATGTGCATGAGGAAGTGTCTGTACAAACATCATATTGGTGAAAGGGCCATTATGACCCTCTCACTAAGAATTCACAAAATCAAACAACAGATGGTCAGCTCAAACCACTTCACCAGTTACATCAACATCATGATCAACCTCCATCAATCAAGTACTCCACATTTATGCTGCCAACGGTTCTTCCATAACTGCATTCAACAAATTTATAATGTATTATGAAACTAGTGTATGTAAAAGGGTAACGTCATTTTTCTCTTTCTTTTTTGTGAGAGTAGAGAATGAGAGACAAAAGAAACCTCTTCTCTTTGTGGGTGCATTAGATGAAGCAAGTTCAGCATCTTCTTCAATGGCATCAGCTGCAACAGGTTTTTTGGAGGGCACGTCGGGAAGATCTAACTTTTCAGCATTTTCTTTGGACGTTGGAACCTCAGGGAGATCTTGAACAGTGAGCTGAGAAAAACGCGGATGGGAGATAGCCTCCAGATAGTATAGTAAAAGACAATCGCCAGTAGTCGTAGCTGTTAATCTAGTTTATATCTTATTCTGGTTTCTATATTCATACTTATATACATTTGAGTTATGATTTGACTATCGATCTTATGACTTTTGAGGCTTCAATTTAGTCTCTCAAAACTTAAAAGGTCCTATTTTAATCCTTACGGGAACCCAAATTCATTTCAAAACCAGCACTTGGGTCCAAAAAATGTCTGAATCTATGAGTTAGTTAAATAGACAAAAGATGAATTTAGGTTTCTGTTAAATAAATAACAATAATTAAAATAATGATAATGAGTAAAGCAACTTAGCAACTTTTTGTGTAAGCTTCAAGAACAAAATATATATATATATATATAGAATCGTTTCGAAATTTAGAAACCAAAATAGAACAACGACGAAAATCCAAGGTTCAGAATAGGATTTAAACCAATCTTATACTGCAATTTGCACTACACAGTTATAATGAAATTCAATTTGCAACGACAGCCACAGTGGAGCATCTCTATTGAACGTTATTCCCAACTAAATTCAGAATTAAATTAATTTATAAGTAAAATTACTTTAATACTAAATCCTAAGTAAATAAATGATATTGTACATGTATAAATCTATTTTGACCACCAATTATGACCAGGAGGATAAATGATAATACAACAAAACACACAATACCTGAGCTTCCAAGCTCTCAAACTCTGCTAAGATTTGTTCCTCATCTTCTTCTGATAATTTCTCTCCTAAGATGGCATTAATTTCCTTCAAACATATAAATAAAATTTAGGCCCTAGAAAAGGGAAACATAACGAAATTTGGACGCAGATATTAAGATCAATGAAGTACAATGAAGAAGATGAATGGAATCATCTCAAAAAAATCTTACTCAGTTGCAGTACACAATGCCCTCACATCCAAATTTATAATTACTTGGAACTAGACAAACTTTTGAAAGCAGTTTTGGGACAGTACTAAGTACGAAGCCCCTGATGTGTCTTTTTTTTTAAGAAACAAAATTTCTTGTTTTTTTTTTTTTTTTCTCTTTTTTTTTTTTTTTTTGTGATGGAAATAACTCCCCAAAGATATTATTAGTGATCAAGATGCTCGATTCACTGGACGATTCTGGACCAATCTCTTCAACACCTTGGGTTCAGAACTGAAATTCTCCACAGCAAACCATCCTTAAACCGATGGTCAGACAGAGCGGACCAATGCTCTCTTAGAGGACTACTTGAGACACTATGCCACGGCGAGCCAAAGAAATTGGGTGAACTTACTAGACACCGCCCAATTCTACTACAATATTCAAAGATCCTCAACAATAGGCCAAGCCCAACGAAGCTGGCCACTGGGCAGCAACCTCAGTGTCCTCAGGAGATTCTAAGGTAGCGCACGGGAGGGAAGTGCCTTGCCACCTATCGCTTTGCTCGCGATAAGCAAGAGATGATAGACATGGCCAGAGACAGCCTCGAAAAGGTAGCGCGTAGAATGAAGAAATACGTTGACAAAGGCAGGAGGCCTTTGGCATTTGAAGTGGGTGGGCTCGTGTTACTAAAACTGACCCCTCAGATGTGGAAAAAGCTCTGAGGGAAGAATGTGCACAAAGGCTTAGTACAAAAATACGATGGACCCTTCAAAGTAATCCAGCAGATAGACCAAGTACCCTATCATTTGAAGTTGCTGGATCAACTAAAAATCCATCCGAGTTTTCATGTAAGTTTCCTCAAACCGTTCTCCCAAGATTTGCTGAACGTTGACCGCCAACAAGCGAAGCAAGCCCCAGCAATCATCCGAAAGCAATTTGACAAACAAGTCGAGAAAATCCTCAACCACCGAACCATGGGGATGAGTAAGAAGAATAGAACGAACAAATTACCTGGCAAAGTGGAAGAACACTAGTGAGGAGGAAAACTCATGGGAGAGGGACGTGGCCCTATGGCAATTCGAGGAAGAAATCCAGGCATATTGGAAAACAACACTCGTTGGCTAGCTCAAGCGGGGGATGTTTATCAGAACCTTAGTTCTTGAGCAAGGCACGGATGGCATGGGCCTTGTACCAATCGGCGCCATGATAGGGCATAATGTACACTAGTGAAGAACAAGGCATGCGGCAAGGTGACAGGAGGTTAGCCATGGGTAGTGGACATGCGGGCTGGCGCATCACAACCCAAGGCACGACGTGGGCAGTTGCCCACGTCCCGTGCCACAAGTTGGCACGGACCGCATAAGGCTAACAAGTGTGGGCAGGTAGCCCATGCCCCGTGCTTACAGGTTAGCACAGGTAGGCGCGCGCGACACCAAGCATGCACACCCAGCAATGCACATGGGCAGAGGCGACGGAAGCAGCGCGCACACCAAGCAGACGCACAGGTGTCCCAGGCACGCGCCAAGCAGAGAGCAACAAGCATGCATGCACACGACAGTGCGCAAGAGGTGTGAGCCATGATGCCCACTTGGTAGTTCAGGCACACGTGCACGTCAATGCAACCAGACAAGCCCAAACACTTTGAAGGTCCTTCAACACCTGCGATTGACCATGAATGTCGGCTGAAATGTAGTGGAAGTGGATGCACGTACTTTGAAGGTCCTTTGAGAGTGGATCCTACTATTTTGGAAGTGTGGGAAGTTGTCCCACCAAAATAGGGTAATGGATCCTAAAAATATAATAAGTGAGAAGTTGAGATAAAATAAGAGAAAGTGGCCATGTCCCATCCCTAAAATGTAGGAGATCATGGGACATGGAGAGTGGCCCTAAATTGTAGGATAGTGGGCGGTTACACCCCACTAAGGCCAGTCCCCCACTATTCTCTCCTAAATAATCTCCCTCCCACGCCTATAAATGGTGGAACTTGGGATTTGTCCAAGAACACCTCACAC
Source organism: Citrullus colocynthis (assembly GCA_031780015.1). NCBI lineage: Eukaryota > Viridiplantae > Streptophyta > Magnoliopsida > Cucurbitales > Cucurbitaceae > Citrullus > Citrullus colocynthis. The sequence goes on from QLSR01000042.1 coordinate 603,236, forward strand.
CTCACAACTCCAAAAGTGTATTGCTCACTAGTAATTACTTCGTGTGAGAATTCTCTCATTTGTCTTAGTGTTTATCTGTAGAACGTTATCTTGTAATTGAGCTCCTAGCTTCACCCCTTTGTATTAGTGGTTTTCATATAATAAAATTATATTTCCAATACCTTGAGTGTGCTCATCATCACCCTTCTCAAGTGAGTCCAAAGGCATTGGCCTTAGAGGGAAATTTGAGAGGCATTCTAGCTAACCTTGGGTTAAATATGGTCCAAACGTAGGCTGGCCAAGGAGGAGTCCTTGGCGCCACACGTGGAAATCCATGAAAAATTATGCACCACGTTTCCGACCCCGTGACAAATGGTATCAGAGCCTAGGTTCCACGGAAGACAGCCAACTAGAGGCTTTTTATTTATAACCTCACAACTTATAGAGAATATGCATTAATTACCACGTTAGACTCCTCCTGAAAAATTCATATAAATGGTAGTTTTCTGAATCTATTGCGGTCTATCACAGATAGAAAGTAAATTTTTGCTATATTTGTAATTATTTTCAACCGTTTTTCTATTTTTGAAAACATCCCTAAAATGATCAATTGGAAAAATTCACAAACTTACATCTTGATATGCCTTAGCTTCAGCAGTGTCGTCCATTAGCTTTTGGACATCATCAATATTAATTTCACTTTGTATAGCTTTGATCGCATTATTACCAGCCTTCAAACTTTCAAAAACAGCTTTCTGTTTGCTGGCCAATTCAATATCTGACAACTGAGCCAACAACTATATTAAAGCACGAACACAAATTTCTAAAATACAAAAAGTTCTAAACATGAACAAAAATAGTGGAGGAGACAATTTAACTCTTAATGTCAAACGAGAAAACTAAACCTAACTATTGCAACCGTCAAAATCTTGATTTTAAGATATAACACAATCATTACTTTTAATACAGACAAAAAAGTACAAATTCTGAGTTGGAAGGGAGAAGAAAATGAAATTTGAATAGACAAGGGAAGAATTAACAGAACTCACTTGTTGTTCAACGTTAATCAGCCAGGCATCAACTTGCTTTAATAATTCTTCTTGTGCCTTTTTCTTCTTCAAGGCTAACAAGGCACGATCCTTTTTCTTTTGTCGAACTAACTCTCTTGCAGCATTCTTTTCTGCTTCAATGACAGCATCAAGCTAAGGAATAAAAAGTCACAAAAAGACAAAAAAGGATTATTCAATTTTCAAAGTAAAAAACAGTTGCATTCCTATGGAAGAAACCCAGACAAAAGTTATTTTGGGTAATATCTGACTTCATTTAGAGATATTTATTGGTTTTCGGTTTCATGTCCAGGGTAAAACGCAACTTTACTTTATGATGATATGTGGTCGTGCATAATTCAATCCATGATTTATAGATGACATAAAAAATTATTTAAAGTATTGTTCAATTAATATTCATAATTCATCAATTTTTAAAAATTTGAATAAATTAAATTTAGATAATTAAACAACAGTTTATGACAACAGTCTAAAGTATGGAAAATAAAGAATATTTACAAGAGATAGACTTCCAGGAAAATTCTTTATATAGACTTAGACGTTGGAACATCATGAAAAGAGATATCTTCAAGGTTCCATGCATTTTTTAAAAAAGAATACATTAATTTTGTGAGGATATCATTATAGTTCCATGGTTTTATAGAAAGAATTAAGAAAAAAGTGCATTAATATTTTGATAGAAACAACTGGTTTCATTAAAAAATGAAAGAATACAATGACATACAAAAAACAAGCTCACAAAAAACATGACTAAAGAAAGGGCTTCCAACTGGGTAAGATATTGCCTAGAGAGTAATTACAAAAAGCCTTGAAACTGAAGCACAAAGAGAAACATGAAACCTAACCAAAATTCAAACCTCGTTAGGGTCCCTCTCCACACCCCAAAACACTCTATTGTTCCTCTCCCCCCCAAAGATCCTACAATAAAGCACACATCCCTGCAAACCAAAGAAAAGAGTCGTTCTCTTTAAAAGGCAGATGGAGAAGGAACTCCCTGAACATCCCTCTGGAAAGTAAGCAAAAAATCAAACTCCTACAAGAAACCATTCCACACCAATCTCGCAAGCTAACACTCCCAAAGAAAGTGATCCAAGTTTTCATCCACCTTCCAACAAAGGATACAACAAAAAAGACCCATTAACAAAGGCAACTTTCTCAAAATCCAATCTATTGTATTTGCAAGACCAAGCAAAACTTGCCAGGAAAAAAACTTAACTTTCTTTGGAATCTTAATCCTCCATAAAACATCAAACACTGACTCAACAACTAAAGAATTATCGAATAAAATCCTAAAGAACGACTTACAAGAGAAGCCATCCGATGGGTTAGGACTCCAAATACAAACATCCCTTCTCCCAAGCCTAAAGTCAAAACCTCAATCAAGGACGAGGTCACCTCTGTCATTTCCCTATTGGACAACGGCCGACAGACACTAAAAGAGAAAGAAACAAAATTCCCCGACCAAACCAAAGACTCTGACACGAATTTTTTTTTTCAAAAAGGACAAGCGATTTTTTTTCTTTTTTTGCTGACAAAAAGAACCATTTTCATTTAGAAAAAAATGAAAGAGAACAGAGGCGTTAAAAAAAATAATAAATAAATAAAATAAAATAAAATAAATAAAAAAAGGAGCTCCCTCCACAAGAAGGGATCTCAACTAAGCAAAATAATGTGTATCGAATAATTACAAAAAATCTTTGAAATCGAAGCCCACAAAGAAACGTGAAAACGGACGAGAGACCAAACATCCAAATGGTCCCTCTCCACCCCCTAAACACCCTACTGTTTCGCTCCCCAAGAAGGAACTCCTCGATCATATCTCTAACGTCTTTGTGACAAGCATACATCAACCCAAACATCTGGAAAAAAGAATCCTAAACATGAATCGCAAAATCACAACACCAAAAAATATAGTCCAGATCTTCCTCCAGCCTTCCGACACAGAATATAACAAAAAGGGCCAACCAACGACGACATCTCCTCACAAGTCTATCCAACGTGTTAGCACGCCATGAAGAACCTACCAAGTAAAGAACCTAACCTTCCTAGGTATCCAAAGAATCAAAAAGACCAACACCCCAAAGGGAGAAGGATCAACTAGAAAGACTTACGAGAACCCGTCCAAAGGATTAGGGCTCCCAAATCTAACATCATTTCTTCCTCTTCTAAAAGAGTGACTCTCAAGTAAAGAAAGAAAAGTAGCCATATATGTCACTTCCCTATCGAAAATAGGACGACAGAACTCGAAAGAGAAGGAACAAGAGGTCCCAGACCAGAGGAGAAGATCAACAACAAAACAATTTTTAAGGGAAGACAAATGATACAAACGAGGAAACAAACCGCAATGAGATCTCCCCCACCCAATGATTTTCCCAAAATACGTATCTCTCCCCTCCCCTACCGCACAACGGACCAAATGAGAGAAAGAAGAGAGCTCTTTCAAAATGTCTTTCCACAAATTCCGGTAAGTACCTTTAACCCCCGTGATACAACCACTCGAAAGGGTGAGGGCCATGTTTGCTAGCAATGATCCTATACCACATAGAATTGAGCTCAAAGAAAAACGCCACAACCACTTGGCTAACAGAGCTTTGTTACGCACCCTAAGGTTCCCAATTTCAAGACCCCCCAAAGCAACCAGTCTCTCGATAACCTCCCATCTGACCAAATGGAACCTTTTCCTTTCCTTTCATCCACCCCTTCCCAAAGGAAGTCGTGCATTAACTTCTCCAAATTCTTAGATACCTTACAAGGGGCTCTAAAAAAGGGAAAAGAAATACATATGGATGCCACTCAAAACAAATTTGATCAAGGTAAGTCTTCCCACTTTAGAAAAGAAGCCTTTCTTCCAAGAAGAAGCAACTTCGGACTTTATCAACCACACCACAACAAAATAGACTTGGGATTGCTTCCAAGAGGGAGATCAAGGTAGGAAGAGGGAAGATTACCAATGTCAAACCCCACCACCTCGGCCCACCTTCTAAGCTTTTCCTCGTCACAAGTAGCTCCTAAAACACTACACTTCCCCCATTAATTTTCAAACCCTACATTTCTTCAAAAATGCAAGGATATGGTTCAAAATAAAAAAACAAACTCTCCTAACCAGAGCAAAAGAAAAGAGTATCATCGGCAAATTGAAGGTGAACCTCAAAAGGCTCAATGATATTGCCATTAACACACTTGCTCAGAATCCTACTAGGAACATCCAAAACAAGGAAGAGAAAAGGGGGAAGAGGGTCTCCCTGTAGTAGACCCCTAGTTGCCACCACTTTGCCCCTTCACCTCCCATTAATAAGTAAGGAATAACTCACATTTCTCAAACGACCCCACACCCACCTTCTCCAGTTTTAACCAAAACCCTTCATCTCCAAGACCTTGCCCAAAAACTTCAAATCCACGTGGTCATACGCTTTCGCAAAGTCAATCTTAAAGAGGACACCTTCCTTCTTCCTAGATCTATAATCCTCAATTCCCTCATTAGCAACAAGGGCTTGATCCAGAATTTGTCTACTGCCAAAAAAGCCCCTTGAGACTCTAAAATGGTTGATGGAAGCACTCTCTTCAACTGATTAGCCAACACTTTAGCAAAGACTTATTGACCTAAAGTCCTTCAACTTGGTCACAAACTCCTTCGGAATCAAGTAGACAAAACGTCTTAGAAATGGAGTTATTTAAGATACCCCTTTCAAAAAAATTCCTAAAAGATTTTGACAAAATCCTCTTTGATCAGAGTCCAATTATCTTAATTAAACGTTGGAGAACCCATCTGAACCTAGGGACTTTGATCTTTCATTCCCAAAGACAGCCTGTCTAACCTCCTCTAAAGTAAAAGGTTTAGGCAACCCGTCCCTCTCCCACTCCAATATGGGGTTGAACCCTTGGACAAAGGGTTTGAGGCCGACCTCCAGCCCATAAACGCTCGAGAAGAAAGAGATAACCTTCCTCTATCCGCTTTTCATCTCTAATAAACCCTCAGCCTCATTTTTAAAAGGTAAAATGAGACTTGTGAAGTTAGGAGAAATTGGAGAAGCTTTTATGTAAAAGTTGACACAAGCATGTGGAGTTATAAAATTTGAGGAGGGTTAGTAGGATGAACTTCTGGACTTGTGGAGTTAGAAAACTTTTGAGGTTATAAGAAGCACCATGCGTTGAACATATCTTGGAAGGAGAAAAGTGTTTGTCCAAGTTTGAGTTTTGAAGAGAGAATTGATCATAGTAGTGATTGGGAGAAAACTAAGCATGATATTTTTAGGGTATTGGACTATGCTTTGAAAGTAGAAACTATGAGGTAAACTCCAACTTAGTACTATGAGATGAACTTGGAAGTTGAACTCATAGGTTTAAGAAGTAAGAAATTGCCAAAGTGTTGGAAGAGGAAGTTGGAAGCATAAGACCAAATATGAGAAGTTCAACTCATCAACCCTAGAGATAAGGTTGAACACATACCCCAGAAGAGAAGGTGTAGAGTTGGACGCCTAGTAGGAGCATGATGGACGCATGTTTGATGTTTTGGGAAGATGTTGGCTAACTGTTGAGCAACCTATCTTAGTTAAAGGAAAGACACTTAGCCAAGGTACAAGCATAGAAAGTTGGACGCATGGTGTGGCGAACAAGGTGAAAATTTAGCTAAGTACAAGAGGCCTTGGACGCATGGTAGTGTGAACTAAGGAGAGTTGGACGCATGCCTCATTAGGAAAGAAAATTTGGTTAAGTGTTGGATGATTCATATTGGTTAAGAGGTAACATTGGAAGCATACCTCAAAAGGGAAAAGTTGGACGCATGGTGGACCCTAAGTTGGACGGATGGTTAGGTTAAACTGGGCTTAGATGGATGCATGAGAAGTCTTGTAAAAGGCTTAGGTAGGCGTCCAAAAAGACGAAAAATAAGAAGGAGGTGGCTAACTCCGAGTTGAACACTTCATGAGGTGAAGTATCAACATAGCATAACTAAGTGTCAAAGTAGGTGGTATTGAGCTATGAGATGAGTTTCACAAAAATTGGACACTTAGACAACTCTGAAGAAGGAGTTGGTAGCATGCATGTGTTAGTTATGCATGGTGAAGACACTTAAGAGAGATGTGTTGAGCTTACGAGAATTTTTGGATGACAAAGACGATTTTCCTAAATCTATAAATAGGAGTTGAGACTATGGGAATTCACACAATTGAAACACGAAAGTTCATCGAGAGAGCTTTGAGGGAAGACAGAAGCAAAGGACTATTTGGCGTCCAAATACTTGAGCCAGGTGTCCAAATACTTGAGACAGGCATCCAAATACTTGAGCCAGGCATCCAAATGTGTAGTCAGGCGTCCAAGGGGGTGATCTAGGCGTCCAGCAAGGTGTTTTCAGGCGTCCAAGGGTGGTTCTGGGCATCCAACCTACTATTTAAGAGCCTATTGCTGTCTTTTTTGTACCAGAAGCTTAGTCGTGTGCTCAAGGGTAAAGAGCAAGCTAAGTCTTGGAAGGGCAAAGAGTTTGGGACGAAGTTAAAAGGATTTGGAGGCCAAAAAATCCTTACTTACTGTGCATGGTTATCTTTGAAGGGTTAATGTTGTTTTCCTTACTTATTAGTGTTGTTTTATGGTAAGGAAAGGAAACGCCTCACAAGATGATCCGAAGATCTTCAGATCTAGAATGAGCCTCTGTGATGGGACTATACACAAGATGGTCGAAGGATCTAAGGATCTAGAATCCGAGCCTGTGGCGTAATCTCACGGGATGGTCAAAGGGTTGCTGTAACCTAGATTCTGAGCCTATGAGGGGAATTTCGTGTAGGATGGTCAGAGGACTGACAAGTCTAACTTCTGAGATCATAAGAGGTAGGTCTATGTGCACATAGAAGGAATGATGGAATGCTGCACAAAGTAGAGCCAACAAAGAAGTAGATGCGGTACAGAGAAAATCGGTACTGAGGTTTGAGTAAATAACCTCTTCATGATGTGTTGATAACTAAAATAATTAATGTGCTCAAGGGTCGAGAGGAACCCTATGCTTATATATATTGTTCACCACTCACTGGGCTTCTAGCTCACTCTTTCTCTTTATGTTTTTCTTTTCAGGTAGCAAAAGCGTCCTTGTTACCACGTGAAGTCAAGGTCTGCCACAGGATAGATAGTTTAACTCTCAGTAGATAGTCTTGGAAATCAGGATACATTGTGATCTTCCTCAAGGATTTGTACAACTGTTTTTATAGTTTGAAATATAAATACATGTGAACTTGTTAAACATGATCAAGGGTTGTTATCTGGGAGTATTAGAGGTTGAGCAGTAATCTAGGAGGGTAGGGTGTGGGACAATATGACCTAGGAAAGGCAAATGAGAGGGGTCTATCCCTCACCCAATTATCCTCCCAAAAATACGTTTCCTTACCGTCCACCACAACACAAAAAATAAGATGGGAAAACAAGGGTAGTTCCTAGTCAAGGTTGAACTCCAATGAGATTGAAAAGTTAAGGAGTCTCTTAGAAACCTTGCAAAAGACTCATAGTCAAGGTACATGTTCGGTAGCCTTTTCAGGTACAACTTCTCAACCTAAACTCTCTACTTGGATTATTGATTCTGGTGCAACTGACCATATGACAAATAGTAGTCATAAATTTATAACCTGTAGTCCATGCCCAAGCAATAAGATAATATCTACAGCAGATGGAACCTTAGTAAGGGTGGCTGGACAAGGAGACATCAAGATAAATTCAAACATTACTTTAAAGAATGTGATCCATATACCACGTTTGACTGTTGACTTAATATCAGTAAAGAATTTGATCAAAGACTTGGGATGGAAAGTAACTTTTTCTCATTCTTGTATTTTTCAGGACCAGGGCAATGGGAAGATGATTGGACTTGCTAAAGAAAAAAATGGACTTTATTACCTTGATGAACCTACTGGTCAAAACAGTGTTGGGAAAGATGCTCAAGTTTCCTTGACCTCATAAGCTCAACTTTCTTCAAATCAACTTTGATTATACCATTATCGACTAGGATATCCATCATGTAAATCTCTTAAAATTTTGTTTCCTGATTTGTTCGAAAAGTTCAATTTTGAGTCAATTCAATGTGATATTTGTGAGTTTGCTAAGCACAAGCGCATACCTTTTCATGGCAATACCAAAAGATTATATGTGCTTTTCTCTCTTATTCATAGTGATGTTTGGGGTCCTAATGTTACAAATGTTTCTAAATTTTGTTGGTTTATTGTCTTCATTAATGGTTGTACATGAGCTTCATGGGTTTATCTTTTGAAACAAAAGTCTGGTGTGAGTTCTGTCATTCAAACCTTTTTTTATATGATGAAAAACCAATTTGGAGTCCAACCCAAATGGTTTCGTTCTGACAATACTCGAGATTACTTCCATCAGATATTAATTTCTTTCTTTCAAAAACAAGGAGTCATCTTCTTGTGTGGAAACTCCACAACAAAATGGAGTGGCAAAAGGAAAAATAGGCCATATTCTCTCTGTGTCTCGTGCACTTCTCTTTCAAGGAATGTGCCTAGATCCTTTTGGGGGGAAGCTGTATTGACAGCAACTTACTAAATCAATCATCTGCCCTCTACTGTTCTAGATCAGAAAACTCCTATGAATATTCTATCCAATTTTTTATCCCGACTTTCACACAAACAATAACTTGATTCCTCAAGTATTTGGTTGTGTAGCCTTTGTTCATGTTCATAGTCATCAACGAGGTAAACTCGATCCAAGGGCACTCAAATGTATTTTTGTTGGGTACTCCTCTACTCAAAAGGGGTATAAATGCTATCATCCACCTTCTAAAAGGTACTTTGTCTCGGCCGATGTTACCTTTTATGAAGATACTAGCTTCTTTGCATCACCTTATTTTCAAGGGGAGGAAATACTATTGGAAGATAAGGATTTGTCCATTCCCAACCTCACATTTCCTTCATCTTCCTTACCATTGGAAGTTATTAGGAAGATGGGCTACAAACAAAGTCAAGGAGATCATACATTGTTTATAAAACATTTGGCTCCAGAGGAGTTACAGCACTAATTGTTTATGTTGATGATATTATTGTCACATAAAACAATATTAATGAACGAGATCTAGTGTTTGCTTAATGAATTTGAAGTTAAAAGAACCTGGATAGTTGAAATATTTCCTTGGAATCGAAGTTGCTTAATTATAAACAAGGCATTTTCTTGTCACAACAGAAATATGTAATTGACTTACTTTCTGAAACAGGGAAGCTTAGCAAACTAGTGGGAACACCAATTGATCAAAATCATAGATTATGTGCAGCTGAAGAGAGTCCTCCAGTACATAAGGAAACTTACCAAAGGTTAGTTCGCAAACTAATATATCTCTCTCATACAAAACCTAATATTGCTTATTCTGTGAGAGTGGTAAGTCAATTTATACATAACCCAAAGAAGTTCACCTTAAAGCAATGTATCAGAAACTTCATTATTTGAAGAACTCCATTGGGAGAGGATTGTTATTTAAGAAAGACGAGAAACTCAATTTAGAAGTTTATACATATGCGGATTATGTGGGTTCAATTGATTATAGAAAATCGACTTCTGGTTATTGTACTTTCCTGAGTGGAAATTTGGTTACATGGAGGAGTAAAAAGCAAGATGGAGTTGCGAAATCAAGTTCAGAAGCAAAATTTCGAGCGATGGCCTTGGGCATTTGTTAATTACTCAGGATAAAAATTATCGTAGAAGACTTAAAGATATCATGGGAAGGAACTATGAAAATTTATTATGATAACAAGGGTGCCATTAGTATTGCTCATAATCCAGTTCAACATGATAAACGAAGCACGTAAAAGTGGATAGACATTTTATAAAAAAGAAGTTGGATAGTGGTCTCATTTGTACTCCTTTTGGGGTTGTTTGGAGCGCAAAGTTGAAATATGATGTTTGGAGATATGATATCTGTAGAATTTATATATCTATAGAGTTTATATGTCTATGTTTGAGTGCTTGGGGTGCTGAGTTCATATGTTAGGGGTATCTAGTGCAGTTTTTTTTTTTTTTTTACATAAATAATCTATTTTTATGATGATTATTTTTGTTTGGAAACTTTTTTATTCAATAATTCTAAACATGTTAAAAAAAAAAACCTATAGATTACACTTTATTTTATTGTTTTTTTAAGCATGCATGTATTGTTAGGAGTTTGGGAAATGAGGTTTAACGTTTATTTTTGGATCATGCATTTCAATTTTAAAATAAAAAATTAAACAATCATTTTACAAAGGGAAAATTACCTTTTCAATGCCCATGTTTTGAACAATATGTATGTTTGGTCCATGAGTTTTAAAAATGTACCTTTTTAGTCCCCAAGTTTATAAGAATAGGTCCATTTGGTCCCTATGTTTTCAAAATATATCTTTTTAGTCCCTAAATTTTTAAAAATAGGTTTAAGAGATCCCTTAAATAATTTATTATTATTATTTTAAATAAATATGACATTTTAAATTAGAAAAATAATTTTTAAAAACCATCTCCTCTCTAAAACTATTTTTTTCTAATTTTAAATATCATATAATTATTTTTGAAAAATCAAAGAAAAAAATACTTGAAGGACCTTTTAAACCTATTTTTAATAACTCATGGACTAAAAAAGTATATTTTGAAAACTTAGGGGACCAAATTGACCTATTTTTATAAACTTGAGGACTAAACAGGTACATTTTTAAAACTCAAGGACCAAACACACATATTATTCAAAACTTTGGGACTAAAAATGTAATTTTCCTTTGTACAAATTTGTGCATGTGACGTTTGTAGTTAAGTTTTTTTTTATACACATATTTCAACACTTTTGATAAAAACTTTTTAAAATAAAAACACATTTTATTAATGTTAAATTACTATAAAGAACGACTATAAAATACTATGAACTAATAAAAAAAGCCAAGAATTCAACGTTTTAACGGAACTTAGGTACTTTTGTGTCAACAAAGGTGTTTTTATTGTCAATTTTGTGCGTCAACTTTAATATAAACATTTATTGATGTTTTATATGTGTTTTTAAATTAATAGTTATCTTTAAGCTTTAAATGAAGGTTTTATTAACGCTTTTATGTCACGAACGCCAACAGAACAAAAAGTTCGTGTGTCAACAAAGCTCAAATGTGTAATAATCATAATTTAAAATAATGGTCGTCGGAGTTGGTGGAATGACCGTCGTCAGAGGTCGCCAAAGTTGGCCATCAATAGTGGTGGTTGAATGTTGCCGGAGCTGTCCGCGCTCGGTGGTTGTCAGAGTTGGCTGTCGGAGGTGGTCGCCGGAGACAGCTATCAGAGGTGGTCGCCAGAGGCAGCTATCAGAGGTGGTCATCGGAGTTGGCCGTCGAAGATGGTCACGGATAATGAGGACTGAGTGCACTGTTGGTGGGCATGGTATAAAATATCGGTGACATATGAAGTTGGCCTCTCAAACAATGAGTTGAGTTCATATCTCAACTTATCTCATCTCATCTCATCTCCTCACCCCAAACACCCCCTTTGTGTCGACCAATAATCAAATAGTAGATATCCTCACCAAAGGATTGAGCAACAAAAGTTTTGAGCATTTAGTTAGCAAACTGGGAATGGAAAACGTTCATTCACTAGCTCGAGGGGGAGTGTCATATTATAATTTACCGTTGTCTTTTGATTTTATTTCCTTAGTTGTAATTAGCTCTTAATTGGTAATTATTTCCTTGTATTATCTTCTTGAGTATTGAGATTAACACATCCACGACCAAAAGGAATAAGAAAGGAGATAAAGGATCCCCAATCTCAAACCTCTAAAGGTCTTTCGATCCCTTCGAAGAGCCATTGATGAGAATCAAATAATTCACGTTCCTAAGACATCCCCACATCCACATTCTCCATTTATACCTGAAACCTTTCTTATCCAACGCCCTATCCAAGAACAATTGCAAGGAACTTAGCAAGGATCTTATAAACATTGGTAATAAGACTAATAGGTCTGAAATCCTTACCAATCGTTTAAGGACCTTAGCAAGGATCTTATAAACACGGGTGATAATTACAAAAGGAGACTCAATACACCAGTTATGTGCTAGGTATCATTTTCCTTGTATGTGCAGAAGAGTATTATGCTCCAACCATGTTGACCAAAAGAAGGCCCGAGTAAAAGTCAATGAAAGAGTTTTGTGATCCTTCCTAAACAAATGGCCATTGAAAATAAAATGGAGAATAGGCCAAACATCTTGAGGAGCAGCATTCTGCCATCCAAATTCTTGAAGGATGAAGTCCCAAAAGGTTTTCGCAAAGTGACATTGAAAGAAGAGGTAGATGTGTGATTTCCCGTCATTTTTGCACACAATGCAGCAGTTTGGTGAGATGTTTAACCAAGGGAGCACCTTTGAAGCTTGAAGACCCAAGTGACTAAATTCAAAAAAAAAAAGAAAAAGCAATTCACTGTATGGTATTGCCTCCGATGTATTGATTGATTGTGATATCAGAAATGCCCTAGGGCAATACAACTTCCAACCAATTCAAGAGGGCTGGTTCTCTCCCCTTTCTGCAGAGAACTTTCTACAGAGTAAAAGCATAGAAAATATATTTACCCTAACAAAACATGTATATATTGACCACACTCACTCCCACCCAAAAACTTTCAGTGGTCCCACCTTTTTATTTATTAACTTTTCCCTCGTAGACTTTCACACCAAACTCCCCATTTTACCCTCCTTGAGTATATCAGCATCATTGGAGACCTAATATCACCCTCTAAGGTCAAATGAACCTTTTCCTCAAGGTTGTAAGTTGGGAACTGACGGTTGATGTCATCCATCAGTATCCATGTTGCTTACGGGCAAATTCCTCCTACTGGCCAGCAATTCTATAGCTCCCACATCCACATTCTTTCTATACCCATAAATGTCATCCGGTTGGGCTACATATTCAAAGAAATTAAACAAGATTGGATGACCGATTTGCACGTCTTTATAAGATTGGAGGACAATACATTCTGCCACTTGATGTGGCTCAAAAACATTTGGAGATAGTTTCGCATTATGATGCTTCAGAATGGACAATTAACGATACAAACAAATTCTTAAATAGACCCAATCCCCCACTGCAAACTCAACTTCTCTACTTTTCTTGTCTGCAAATTTCTTCATCCTATTTTGAGCAATGGCTATTTGAAGCTTCAAGGAATCAAGTACCACATCACGTTCAACCAATTGTTGATCAAGTGTTGCATTCTTAGTTCTTTGGCCCCATACCAAACCAATGGAGGGGGAGGTCGGTCGGCCATACACGACCTGAAAAGGAGTTGTTCCAATGGAATTGTGGAATGTTGTGTTATACAAAAACTCATCCCAGTGAAGCCATTAATACCACTGGTTAGAGCATTCACTGCAAAAACAATGCAAGTAGGTCTCCACACTTTTTTCTTTCTAAAGGAAATAGAGTTTTTCATTGATGTAATGAAAATAGAAACAAATGCTCAAAAGTACAAATAAACCATGAAGAAAAAGATAAAAACAAAAAGAGTAATATAGCATCTAACAAAATGATGCAAAGATAAACACAAAGTTCAACAAGGATAAATAAAAGCTCCTAAATTTAAACATATTGTAAAGAGAAATTAGAAAAAGATTTGGAATGAGAACAGCAAGCAGAAGCATTGAGCCGGGCTATTTCAAAACAATCAGACCATTGAAGTTGTTTTTCATGAAATACCCTCTGATTTGTTTCAAACTATAATTCAGAGAGGGGTACCTTGGGAATGAAACAATTCAGACCAGAAATGATGGATGAAGACTTCATCTCTATCACTATCAGATATAGTAGATAGAGGAAACCCATGGAGTGGGACTACTTCTCTAATGAATACATCAGCCACAATTTTAGCTGTAAGCAAATGTTTTAAAGTGACAAAGTGTGCAGAGTTACTCAGTCTATCCACCATCACAAAAATGGTATCAAATCCATTAGACTTTAGAAGACCCTAAACAAAATCCGTGGTTATATCGTTTGAAACGCATTCTAAAACAGGCAATGGTTGCAATAATCCAGCCGTGACACATAGCTATAGATACATTTTGTTGATATACCGAATATCAGTCCAAATAGCTCTTTGTATCCCCTTTCATCCCCTTCCAATATTGCTCACCCATCAGTCTTGTATAAGTTCAAACAAAATTAGAGTATCCACCTAAAACTGAGTCATGATATTTTTGGATTATGGAGAAAATGAAAGATGAGGTTTTCGGTAAAACTAACCTCCCTTTGTAGCGCAGTGTGCCTTGTTGAATAAAGAACTTTGGCACACTAGTAGAATTTTCTTGTAATTGGCCCCAGATTGTGGCTAGCTTGGGATCATTATGGACTTCAGCTTTAGTTACTTCAATGTCAATTAGACATGGGGTAGTGAGAGAAGCTAAATGAGCTACTACTGTTACTCGCAACAAGGCATTGACCAGTTTGTTTTTAGGACCAAATCTATATTGAGTCTCAAAATCATACCCGAGAAGTTTCAGCACCCACTTTTGATACTCAAGAGGCATGACTCATTGCTCAGTCAAGAACTTCAATGCACTTTGGTCTGATTAAACTATAAATCATTGACCCAATAGATAAGGTCGCCACTGTTGAACAACCATTAACTCCCTTTCATTCACACACTTAACTCTAGATTGGCGAGATAACACGTGGCTAAAGAATGCTATGGGCCTTTGGCTCTAGTTTAGTACTACTCCCAAATCGGTTCCTAAAGCATCTAATTCAATCACGAAAGTTGGCTGAAATTTAGCAAGGCTAGCACTAGAGCATTACCATCGTGTGTTTCAATCTTTGGAAGGCTTCCTCTACTTCTTCTGTCCACATAAACTCGTCCTTCTTTAATAATTGAGCCAGGGGGGCCGCGATGCTACCATAATTGGTCACATATTGATGTCAATTCCTCGTGAGTCCAAGGAATCCGCATAACTCTCCAAGATTTGCGGGTGCATGGTATTCAATCATAGCCTGCAGCTTCTCACAATCTGCCCCTACACCTTCGGCAGATATCAAGTGGCCCAAATACTCCACTTGTTCCTTCGCATATTGACGCTTCCCTCCATTGGCACACAATGAGTTGTCTCGCAAAACATTAAAGGCCACCCCAAATGTTTCAAATGGTCCTCAAAACACAAAAGACAAGGATGAACTTACATAAGAATGGTCCGCAGATTTAGTTCATCAAGTACTGGAATGTTGATGGTTCGTTCATTAAGCCAAATGGCATCACTAAGAACTCATAATGTCCTTCGTGAATGCTAAAAGCTACTTTTCTCACATCAGCCTCACTCATTCGAGTATGATGGTAATCGAATTTCAAATCAATCTTTGAATAGATTTGGGACCCTTGCAACTCATCAAGTAGGTCTTCAACTATTGGGATAGGGAATTCATCCAGAACAATCACATTGTTCAGTGTTGTGCCTTCTACCAAATTAATCGGGTGAACAATCAATTGGAGGTAAACCCTCAGACAATGCAAAAATATCAGCAAACTCCCATAGCAACGACAAATTTGAGGTCAAGCTTAATAGGTGGAAGCATACTCCCCTCTCAAAAGGTGGAAGCCTCATGCTGGCAAATCCTTCTACCTAGGTACTTTTTGTCACAAGTCCTTCCCACAATTATAAAGCCCATATACCCTCTAATTCTTACAAAAATATTATTTTCTAATTGTTGCATAAGGTAGACTGCTAACATCCACAATGAAGATTCATCCTCAAGATAATTTTGACAGATAATGAAACGGCTCCATTCAAACCATCTACATTGGCATCACACTTTTGTTTTTTTATTGAGTGAAAAATGAAAGAGAAAAAGAGTGCCAAAAATACTTCTTCCTAGGTTTTCTTGTCAGAATTCTTTCCCGCAATCAAGCTGACTCTTGGTGCTGGAATTTGGTGTTCTCAAACTGAAACATGGACCCTCCATCTGAGAAGAAATCTCACGGAGATGGAGATGGAGATTGAAGAGTGGGCCACTTTATCATCCAATTTACAGCCCTTTTCTGCCTTGGACAGAGATGAATCTTGGTGCTGGAATTTGGAAAAACAGTTAATTTTCAACAAAGTCTATCTCTATTTACTCTCTGTCCCATTGATCCAAACACAAACTCAACCTTATATATGTATGGTCTGGCTGGTACCCCAAAAAAGGTAAAGTTGTTCATTTCAGAGCTCACCCACTCTCAGATCAACACTTTCAACAAGCTCCAATGGTGATCCCCATGGCTTATATATATCTACCAGCCGCTGCCCTATGTGCTTCTCCAATGCTGTAACAAAAATTCATTTTTTCAGTAGTTGTGCTTCTGCTACAAAGTGCTGGAATTATTTACAAGACACCTTTGGTTGGCATTTCCCAAGACCAGGTAATATAATGTCTTTTATATCTCTTCTTCTTTTGGGTCATCCCTTCAAAAAAGACAAATAGGTCCTTTTGCTTTGTAATGTTCATGTTTTCTTTTGGAATCTTTGGTTGGAACATAATGATACATCTCCATGGACAAAATAGTTATTTTATTGAATCAACATCTCTCTTAGCTGTCTCTTGGAGCAAATTATCTCCTTTTTGTAATTATAGTTTAGCTACCCTCTGTAATCAATGGAGGTGTTTTTTGTAATCGTTATCCAATAGGAAATCCCCCTACATATTCTATTTCATCACATCAAATCAATGGATTGTCTTTGTTCCTTATAATAATTAGACTCCAACAATAAGCTTCATACTCCAAATAGCCATAACCTGATTTCCTTCCATGCTTTCTAGAATACTCTTGAACAAGTACCAAGTTCAAAATTATTTCTTTTAGCATGTTCTTTTCCTTCTCTGAGATAACCAGCATGACACTATTCCCTCTTTGAAGCCCTAAATCCTCCTTCATTCCAACTAATCTTCAGTTAGGTCTAAGTCCACAATGCACAGAACTTCCATAGTTTCTGTGACGTAATATTTCCAATTCCTTTGTTCTTCCCCCCTTTGTGTGGGTGGATGCAGGGTGTTGGCTCTAGAGAAAGTGGTAACACTTCCACCCCCTTATAGAATCACTTCCCTTCCTTCAAAAGGGATTTATTCCAATATAGCTCAAGTCCTCTGCTCTCTGAAAATTTTTACTTTAATTCCCCGTATTTGATCATTGAGAACTTAAATCTACCTAGACTGGAGCCCCATGGCATCAGGCCCTTTTTCATTTTGAAAGTTACCTCTTTTCTAAATCATTCATTACTAGACTTCTGAAATCTACCTTTCCCATGCCCAACCTTTCACTTGAAAAGGCTCCTATCAAATAAGCTAGCTTAAGAGTGAAACAAGAGACGAAAAAAAAATTAATTAATTAAAAAAACATAAACAAAGAAACAACCACCCAGCCTCATCATCATTGAAAAACTCATGAAAAATTGGGAACGTTGGTTCAGAGATTCTCTTGTATACATTAAATCCATGTGCCAAAAAATAATAATAATAAAATATCAAACACCATGTATCCAAACTCATGGTTCATTTTTTTTTTTCTTTATTTTCAATACAGAAAACAATTATCACAAATAAAATGAGAATACACAAGATCGATACCAAAAAAGAAACGACCAAGAAAGAAGCTAAAAACAAAAATATAACAAACTGTTTAATTACAAAAATAAGGTTGTCGTTCAAAAGGAAGGAGAAATGACAATCACAAAAATTCTTGGTAACACAAACCCAAGCCCAGGTCTGACATCTGCACTAATCCAGTAAGTACGTGAAGTAACCAACAATAAATGATTCTAAACTTATTGACATAGTAAATAAAATATAACATTTATACTGTGCTTTGAACTCAAAACTTCTCGAAGAAAAAACACATCATCATTCATCAGTAATAAATCTTAGATCTCTATAGAATTTTCAAGAATTGGATAGTAACTGTAAAATACCAAGTGATATAAGCTATTTACATCATATGAAGGTTACTGCATTCTCAATCATTTTCGCAGAGATGTTTTCGAACTGCAGAACTCGAATATAATCAACAAATTTATTCTACCTAATAACGTTAAAGTTAGGCTCTAACAACCATGAGATAAAAATAAATTTCACCACCGCGAGCAATGCCTGAAAACATGATTAGTTCTTTCCAATCCAGTTTCTTTCATACCCAATTGAAAAAATCCAACAAGAGTAAATTAAGAATAGGGGATGACTGAAAACCTGTTGTTGATATTGACCGAGTTTGCGTCTCTGGGTCTTGAGAGACAGAATCGCTTTATCAACATCGGTGACTTTGGGCTTCTTGACGAATAAATTCCCCATCTACTTCTCCCAATTGGAATGCCGAGAACTTTGATTTTTCAACTTGGGGAATATGATTGACTGTCTCAACAGAGGGATTGAGCAGCACAGATCCGTCAATCCCCCATTCTTCGTCTTTGATTCCTTGACGGGTGAAGAATCAACGAAGTGACCAACTGAAGATTGAGAGAATAGAGGGAATTTTTGGTTCTAGACTTGTAGGATGAAAACAATAAGAACTGCCTCAGTCGGACTCCGCTGGCCTGTTAGGAAGGGGGTGAGTTTTCGCGTTTTATTTATTTATTTTTGGTGTAAAATTGAGGAGTAAAATAAAATAACGGAAAATGAGAATACAAAAATCGAAAAATTATAATATTAAAATGATAAATTATACAATAATATCAAAGCAATTAAAATAAATAAATTAAATAAAATAGACTTAAAATAAAGTGGAATTTTATGGAAAATGAAACTTCTCAAATTTCACAAATCTTTTTTGTTCTTCTCTCCAATTTGTGCGTTACAATATCCACCAAAAGCTTCTATTTATAGGCAATTTGGCAAGTAGGTAGTGGCATTTCATGACCAAAAGCTTCTATTTATAGGCAATTTGGCAAGTAGGTAGTGGCATTTCATGACCACTAAGGATGTGTCATTAATAGAGACATAGCCTTTAGCCACTAAGCTCAATTATATAATGAACATCTAATTTATTATAATATTCATAATACTCCCCCTTAGATGCCATTATATATATATAAGATATGTCTCGTTAAAACCTTACTAGGAAAAAAACTCAATAGGAAAAAAATCCTAGTGAAGGAAAAAGAATACATATTTCATATAATATAATATTTCTAAAAGAATATAACACATTTGCTCCCTCTCATAGACATCATTTGACATCATTTGAGATCTCTGAGTCGTCGCGTTCCAATGTTCTGCACCAATTTTTCAAAGTTGCGGTTGGTAATGATTTTGTAAATAAGTCTACAAGGTTATCCTTCGAACATATTTGTTGTACAGTAATGTCATCATTTTCTTCAAGATCATGAGTGTAGAACAGCTTTGGTGAAATATGTTTTGTTCTATCTCCTTTAATATATCCTCCTTTGGTTTGGGTTATACATGCTATGTTGTCTTCGTATAATGTTGTTGGAGGATTTTTACTAGAAGACAAGTCATTGATCTTAGCCATACACATTCTCTACTAGCTTCATGGATTGCAAGAATTTCAGCATTACTTGAGAAAGTTGTTGTTATGGTCTGTTTCACTGATCGCCAGGATATAACAGTTCCTCCACATATGAACAGATAACTATTTGAGATCTAGCTTTGTGCGGACCAGATAAATATCCAGAAAATGCCTAAGTCAAAATTTGATTTATTTGAATAAAACAAACTCATATCGATCGTTTCTCGAAGATAACGGAGTATGTGCTTAATTCCATTCCAATGTCTTTTTGTTGGAGAAGAATTATATCTAGCTAATAAATTTACTGAAAATGCAATATTTGGTCTTGTATTATTAGCAAGATACATAAGTGCACCAATTGCACTAAGATATGGTACTTCAAGACCAAGAAGTTCTTCATTATTATGTTCCAATTATATTTAGGTCATCAACATATACAGATATAATGGCAAATCTTGACTGTATTTCTTTATAAAAACACATGGACATATTGGATTATTTTGATATCCTTCTTTCAACAAATATTCACTCAAGCGATTATACCACATTCGTCCTGATTGTTTTAATCTATATAGTGATCTCTGTAATTTTATTGAATATAGTATCGAGAACTCGATTTATGTATTTCAGGTATCTTAAATCCTTCTGGGATTCTCATATAAATGTCATTATCAAGAGATCCATATAAATATGCTGTGACAACATCTATAAGATGCATGTCCAAATTTTTATACACAGTTAGACCAATTAAATATCTTAATATAATTGCATCCACCACTAGATAAACCTTATGCACCTAGTCTTGCTTTATATCTTGTGATCTCATTATTTTCATTTCTTTTTCTCACAAATACCCATTTGTATCTCACATGTTTGACATCTTCTAGTGTCTGGACTATTGGTCCAAAAACTTTATGTTTTAAAAGTGAGTTTAATTCTATCTCGATTGCTTATTTCCACTAAAGCCAATCTCTTTTATGTCAACATTCTTCAACAGATTTTGATTCAAGATCCTCATTTTCAAATATAATATCAAGTGCAACATTATGTGCAAAAATGTTATAAAAAACTATATTAGTTCGATTCCATCCTTTTTCTGTCATGACATAATTTATTGAAATCTCATTCTTATCTTTAGGTATTTTACCTTCTTCACTAATTGGATTATCAGTCATGTCCAGAGTTTCTTCGTGGATATTTACATCCTCAACCAAGTCTTTTTTCCAATCATTTATTTTTTTTTTCTGAGGATTTTTATCTTTGGAACCCACTGATCTACCACGCTTCTTGTGTGTTCCAAATTCATTAGTGACAAATTGTTGTGTTGAGATATCAATTTTCAAAAAAACATTTGCAACGGGTATATGTGATTTAATTACTTTCTTTGCATCTATAAATGCATTTGGTAATTGATTTGCTATATTTTGCACATGAGTTATTTTCTAAACTTCAAGTTCACATTGATTTGTACGGGGATCTAAATGAGACAATAAAGATGCATTCCATGCAATTTCCTTTTCCAACTTCTTAATTCCTCCCTCTAATGTTGGAAAATTTTTCTCATTAAAATGACAATCAGCAAATCGTGCAGTAAATACATCACCCGTCAGGGGTTCAAGATATTTAATAATTGATGGAGAATCATATCTGACGTATATTCCTAACCTCCTTTGAGGACCCATTTTAGTACATTGTAGTGAAGCAATTGAAACATATATTGCACATCCAAAAATTCTTAGATGGAAAATATTTGGCTCCTAGCCATAAGCTAATTGTAATGGTGAGTATTTATGATAAGCTACTGGCTTAATACATGCAAATGACGTAGCATGCAAAATAGCATGTCCCTATACAGATGTAGGAAGCTTCACTTTCATAAGTAATGGTCTAGTAATTAATTGCAAACGTTTTATAAATGATTATGCTAAACCATTTTGTGTATAAACATAAGCAACAGGATGTTCAACATTTATCCCAATTGACATACAATAATTATCAAAAGTTTGGGATGTAATTCACCAGCATTATTAAGAAGAATGGTCCTAATTGTGCTCTTAACTTAATTATTTGAGCAAGTAATCTTGCAAATGCAACATTTCGACTTGATAATAAGCACACATGCGACCATCTACTGGATGCGTCTATTAATACCATAAAGTATTTAAATGGTCAACTTGGTGGGTTAATACGTCCACATATATCATCATGAATTTGTTCAAAAAATGCAGGTGATTCAGTTCCCACTTTAGCTGGTGATGGTCTAAATATTAATTTGCCTTGAGAGCAAGCATCACATAATAATTCATTAGATTGAAGAATCTTTTGGTTCTTCAATGGGTGTCCATTTGAACTTTTAATGATTTTTCTCATCATTATAGATCCTAGATGACCCAACCGGTCATGCCAAATTGTAAATATATCTGGATTCATGTGTTCATTGTTGCATATGTTTCAAAGACTCGTATATGAGTATCATATAATCTAAAAGATAAAGCAGACAACTTTTCCAATATATGTTTTTCATGTGAGACAGGAGATCTGATATAAAGATATTCTATCTCATTTTTCCTATCAGTTTCAATATAATAACAATTGCAACGTATATCTTTAAAACTTAATAATTTCTCTTTGATTGACTAGAGAACAATGCATTGTTAATTGTAAATTTTGTTCCTCTACGCAAAATAATATTTGCTTTTTCCAAATCCTTCAATCAGGTTTGCAGAACCTAATATTGTATTGACTTTTGCTTCCAGCATTGTCAATTTGGAAAAATATTTTCTATTTGTAAGTACTGTATGTGTAGTTGCACAGTTTGCCAAACATAGATCTTCATTCCTCATTTTTTAGTCACTCAATATATGAAAATTGTCCATGATTCTTCATTTAAACAAGATAATTACAATAAGAAAAACAAAATTTGAAATACAAGGTTTAACTTAAAAAAAACATGAAAGATAGATGGATAAAAAAATTATACACATTCTCAAAATCAAAAGAAACACTTGCTATGCCATCATTTGTGCTGATTTTCTCTTCAAGAGATTCAAAGAAGTCCACATCCAAATTTGTCATATTCGATGGGTCAATTATATCATTATCCTGGTATGTAAAATTTGCTTCCACATTTTTCCTTTTTTCCTTCAGGGAAGCTTGATAGAGATCAACTAGGTGTTTTGATGTACAACAAACACGAGACCAGTGCCCAGTCATCCCGCATCAGAAGCATTTATGCTCATCATCTTTTGAATGATAATTATTTCTTTATGATCATCATTTCAAGTGGTTTTTTTTTTGAAATTTGGATGATTAGAATGACAATCACGAAAATAATAATTATTTCTTCCTCTGCTACGGTCACGACCTTGACCGAATTATTAAAATTTACATCATTCACTTCAGGGAATGGTGTTGTTCCAATTGGTCGAGATTCATGGTTCTTCATCAATAGCTCATTATTTTGTTCAGCCACGAGAAGACATGAAATTAATTCAAAATATTGTTTAAAACCTTTCTCTCGATATTGCTGATGTAGGAGCATATTCGAGGCATGAAATGTAGAAAATGTCTTCTCCAACATATCCGCATTAGTAACTTTCTCTCTGCATAACAACAATTTTGAACTGATTTTAAATAATGCGGAGTTGTAATCACTTACTGATTTGAAATCTTGGAGCCTCAAATGCATCCATTCATAACGAGCTTTAGGAAGAATAACTGTTTTCTGATGATCGTATCTCTATTTTAAATTCTTCCACAAGATGTAGGGATTTTTATTGTTAAATATTCCATCTTCAATCCCTCGTGGATATGATGGCGAAGGAAGATCATAGCTTTTGCTTTTTCCTGAATGAATGTTGCATTTCCCTCTTTAATTGTTTCTCCCATGTTCATGGCATCTAGATGTATTTTAGCATCAAACATCCATGACAAATAATTATTTCCATTCATGTCAAAGGTTGCAAATTCTATTTTTGTAAGATTTGCCATGATAATACTATCACAAAGAATTATGTTTATATTAGTAATTTAATATCTACTAAAACATGCAAAATAGTGTTTAATTTACTAATTATAACAAGGAGAAAATGACATAACTTCAAAACCTACCTTCAATGGGAAAACGACAAAAACTCATGCTAATAATGTGTTGTAAAATTGAGGAGCAAAATGACGGAAAAACAGGAGCACAAAAATCAAGAAATATCATATTAAAATAATAAATTATAAAATAATATCAAAATAATTAAAATAACCAAATTAAATAAAGTAACTTAAAATAAACTAAAATAAAGAAAGTGAGATTTTATGGAAAATGAAACTTCTCAAATTTCACCAATCTTTTCTCTTCTTTTCTCTCCAATGTGTGTCTTACAATATCCACCAAAAGGCTCTATGTATAGGCAATTTGGCAAGTAGGTAGTGGCATTTCATGATCACTAAGGATGTGTCATTAGCAAACACATGACCTTTAGCCACTAAGTTCAATTATATAATGGACATCTAATTTATTATGATATTCATAATAATTTTCACTATAAACAAGGAAATATTGAAAAATATTATAAAAATAAAATAAAATAAAATAAAATAAAAAATCTAAGCCTCTTAATAGGAAATCTAAAAACCGAGTTTTTTTTATTAATATTTTTTATTTTTAAACTAATTATAAGAATACTATTGTTTCCGAACTTATCTGAAAAATATTGTTGTTTTGCCGCACCTCTTCTTTTCAAAAGACAAGTATGTAATTTCTACATATATTCTCTTTTTTTTAGGACAAGGTATTAAAATATTAAAAAAAAATCAAGCAGCTCCTCATCTTTTGAAGTGAAAAATAAATGAGTTGAAACATTTAGGAGAAAAAGTGGTGATCAAATTAGTTTTTCCTGTTCCGTTGTAATTGTTTCAACCAATTTTCAATGAAAAGTGGGGATTTATAATTTTTTCAACCAATTTCATTTTATATTATAATTTTGAATTATTGTATTGCATACACTTTATAAAATTGATAAGCAAAATATAGAATTAAAAAAATAAAATATGAAATTGATAAGGAAAATATAACATGATTGACGATAGCATTGTTCATATTTCAAAGACAAATAAAGTTCATACACAATCACACTGTAAACTCAATGAGAGCCACAAGGTGGACATCGTCAATTGCTAGTTGGTTGTCGGGGATGACCCATTTGTGCCACGTCTTGTTCCTCTTGTTCTTCTATGGGTACTATAGGAAACAAATAATGTTCATTCTCACCACGCCACACCCATGCCTATATGATGAACCAGACTCATTATGAGCAACATATGATGACGATGAAGGCCTAGCTTCACTATGATACTGGGATCCAAAGGTTGGCATCATCGTTCGGGTGAAAGGACTAGCATGATCTTGAGATCAAGTTTGTGTAACAAGAGGCATTTCTTCTTCATCATGGTGAACTTCATCATGTACAAATTGTTCCTCTCTTACTTTTGCTGGAGCTCGTCCTCTACACCTAGGAGCTGGTGCATGTGCAATAGGTATGTCATACATATTATGAAGTTGATATAAGTTTCGCTCACGTCTACACATAAATCAAGTATTTGTAAGTCCTCTAAGAGGTTGCAAATTTGTTTGAAACATGATACATGCGAATTGATAAAATGATTTCCCACAACATTAAAAAATGAATATAGTAATACTACTTGGACAATGTAACAAACTCGTACCGTTTCACCATAGGATGCTCCCTCTCGAGTGATGTATCACCTAGTTATGGTATTATACCAGTTCATATAATCTGTAGATGTATTTTCATCTTCACCAACTAAATCTCCGACTATAATGTAACCTCTATGTGAACTCCATTATTCAATATATGGTGCAACTAGGTATGACCAATCTTGAGTTAAAAGACCTATTGCATGTAGTTTTTTGTTTGTGTTGCATTCATTCCAAACAAATTGCTTAATTCCAAATTGTCTCACAACTCTATTTGGCAAGTGCCACTCAACAACATGGAAACAAATGAGTGGATTAATGATTAGTCAGATGTCATGATCAGTTGTACAATAATCTGGTAAAGTGGCCATGATACCCTTATATGTCTCCCAGACAATTTAAAAACAAGACAATATGAAAACAAATTAGCTATAAGTTAAATAAACCAAAATTAAATAAACTTATTTTTACTAAGCACATACCAGGTCATGTCTAAGAAGATCAAACATATATCGATATCACTACATGTGAAGCTGATCCAGTAACGAAAAATTTATCCTTCCATCTGCGTTGTTAAAACATTACATATCAATTTAATAATATGAAACCAAAAACAAGTGATTTTAATTAGAAATTAGAAATCAAGTCACATACCGGGCACCATATGGTAATCCAAAATGTCACGATCATTGATGTGACATCGTTGAGAACCCATTGTTGGGAATCGTTCCCAACCCCAAATCTGTAGGAGTATCATAGGTCTAGAAATATCATGAGCGTCCTGTTTTGTTGCTTTGCATAACTACCTATACAACCAAGTTAAGCACGCTCCATCCCCATGATAATTGCTCTATAACTAAAAATTGGCTAAAAGTAGTATGAACATCATGTACACCAGGTTGTTGGATTTGTTAAAGAATAATGTCCCACCAATCAACTGTAACATGTATGCCCGAGCATACCTCAATATTGTTGCATCATTTGCATAACCAAGGTAAACTTAATCTTGAACCTTGAAGGGCACTGTTTTTTGGAATTACATTGAGTAATGAATGACACGTCTCTGCCCAGTCGCAGTTCATAGATCCTATAACAGGCTCACCATCAATGGGTAGCCCAAGCAAGACTGATACGTCTTGTAGTGTGATAGTACATTCTTCGATGGATACATGAAATGTATGTGTCTCTAGTCTCCATCTCTCAACCAGTGCAGTAATTAAATGCTAGTCTAGTGAAATAAATCCCAATCTAGCCACCCTATTACACGAAGTGCTGGAACTATAAGAGGGTGTAGTGGAATGTTGCATCTAACAACTGCCTCTCGTCGTCTACAATGCAACTTATCTGCATTCCGATCATGCCAAACGAGCTATAATCGATGGTTTTGTTGATCGGTTAAGATAGAAGTATTGATTGGTTCTGAATTTATGTCAATGATTTAAACAAAACTAAATTTATAAGCAAATTTGATATTACAAATTCAAATTATAAACAAGTTAGATATTACAAATTCAAATTATAAACAAACTAGATATTGCAAATTAAAATTATAAAGAAACGATATATTACAAGTTAGCATTATAAACAAGCTAGGAACAAAGAACAATGTCATTATAAAATAGTTACAAAATACAAATGGACAATGTTAATAGCTACGAAATGCTCAGAATGGTGCTTCTCTTTGTCTCAAAGGACACCTCTGATTGTGATCCAACTGATTACAAATACCCCAACACTGAGGAGTGCTTGGTTCTCTCCAATCCATCTCATTATGGTAGCCAAAACTTTTTTGCCGTCCAGGTTCTCTCAACAGCCTTAGGTCAGTGTGTAGAATAGGAATATTTGAAGGATCAATCCAATACTTTTGATGGAGGATAAAAAAAAATGATGGGAGTAACATAGAACATATGTTGGGAGTTTATAAAAATTTTCAATGTAATCTTCAAAGTTCAAATTCAGGTGCGAGCAAATTGCCATAGAGTGTGAGCATGGAATTTCAAAAGATTGCCATTTGTTGCATGAACAATAATGTTCTTCTAGAGTTAACCTCAAAGTTTGTATGTTTCCTCCTTTCGCAAGTAATGAAGCCCGGTCTTCATGTGAAATACATAAGTCGATTAATCATATGTCTAGACCTCATGTTTAGTAGATCTTGACGCCCATTTAACAATCTTGTTATGAGCGTACCTGAAGTATGTTAGAGGAATGTAATTTGCCTAAAGATTATAAAATTTAAATCCAATTGTTACCTAGTATATTTCTCTCGTCATACCAATGACGTTCTTGTTTCTTCTCTTTTCTTTTCAAAATATTTGACACATCTATAGAAGGTTAGTTGGGCAAGTGCAATTATTAGCAAAATTTGAGCTCCTTTCAAAACTCCATTGATGCTTTCAGACAAGTTTGTGGTCATCCATCCATATCTGAACCATCCATCATGTGATTGGGTCCACTTCTCAACGCCAATATTGTCAAAGAAGTTCATGCAAGTGCTATTGATTACTTTAATTTCTTCTACAACCTTGTTATATTTATCAACTTGGTGTTGACACATACTACGATAAACAAAGTTCTTCAATTGCTTAGACTTATACTTTTGATTGAAGTTGCTAACAACGTGTGTCGTAAGCAAAATATGTGATGGGATTCAGGACCAAATCACCCATTGTTTGGATTATTAACAGCAGAAATGATGCCACCTTGTCGATCCGAAATAAAAAAACCTCCTCATGTGTTACAATTTCTCTTAAGTGTTTTAAAAATCATCCCCACGTTTCACAACACTCTTTATCTACGATGGCAAACACAAGTGGAAGGAAATGTTCGTTAGAGTCCATAGATATTGCAATAAGTAACTTCCCTCTATACTTACTGATAACTTGTAGAAATATCTACAAGTTATTATTGTCTTTCTTTTAGAAAAATAGAGTTTAAATAGAGAACCATGTGGTAGTCTAGGTTAAATTTCATTGATAAATCTCCCTATACGTTTTACTCTTGTGAATTGATGAAGATAATTGTTTTGAAGCTTTTTTAACCTAAAACGCATGCTTTAACATAGGAACGCAAGCAACCTATGGATGAGTTATTGTTCATAACTTGTTGCGCATAAAATGGATTGGATGTTATAATTTCCGTACAAAGTTGCGTTGAGAATACTCAAGTATGATCATTAACAAGCGTTGAGAATACTCAAGTATGATCATTAATAAGCAAGTTTTCCTATAAAAGCCCAAGTATAAGATTCTATAGGTTTTCTGGTGAGTCCAGGGTCAAACGCAGGGATTTGTAATAAACTAGGCGTTGAGAATAGATACATGACTATGCGGTCATACAGGTATTATGTTCAAGAATTGTATGACCTAAAACTATACAAAAAGAATGAATAAAATTTCCTACAATTAACAATGAGGTGGACGCGGTGAAGGTTAGTCAAATGTCATTTAGTTAGATAGCATGCGTTGAGAATGACGGTGGAACCATGCAATAAAAATAGAGTTAACGCAAGAGCTAGTCGTTACTTAAGCATATCTAAGTATATTTACATACCTACAAACTTTGGGTTTGAGAATCCATCTCTTGATGTTTCGACGCCACATTAATCTTATCTCTAAGACGCATGGTAAGTTTGCATTGGCAAAAGATAGAGTACATCTCTGAACCTCATCTAGTTTTGATAAATGCTAAAGATTAACCATTTACTCTCTCAAGCTAGACAGTCGTGTTTGTTAAATTTGTTTGTTACACAAAGCTATGCAAGCTAATAATATGCATTAACCAGGATGTAACATACTTAGTATTGCTTAGGAAAAACTAGCTTCTAACATCTAACTCATTTAACATTCAAATAACAAGGTGTAAAGTATTTAATATGGAAATAAATGGAAGATAATTGTCAATCAAACTTATATTAAGAAAATAACCATTCTCTCGAATGTCATTAACAAAACATAAGTAAGAAGGAGGAAAATGGAGATAGAACAGAAATGGAAGACGTCAAGCTGCCACTGGCAATGTCTTGTTTCATGGAGGCTTGAGATGGTTGCTATATGATACATAAATGGCATAGGGTGAAGGTTCTCACTCACTGGGAGACGACTCTGACAATTCTCAGAATCCTTCTCACAGAAGAGCTTGAAATGGAGGCTGGTTATGGTGAGGGAGAATTTGTGCAGAGCTTTCGCTCTTGAACTCATTTCTCTCCTCCTTTGAATGGAGAAGCTTTGGGCTATTTATAGGCATCGAAAAAGTGAATTCATGATGACCTTACACCTTTGCATTAAATTCCATGCCCTACTGCATAGACTTTTAACATCGTCGGCCCATTGGTTCTGCCATGATCTGATAACGTGTAATCCTTTTGCATATTGACATGACAGCTTTTGCCCAGGCATCTATATCTACTTTTTCTTCTCAACGCAGGATCTTGACGCATGGGTTTCCACTTCTTTTGTTCTCACAGCAACTTCCTCTCTGGTGCTTGAGTTATTTGTGCTTCTTTTCTAGTTAATCATGCGTTAAGAACAGAAAAGCTCATATATTTTTCAGGTATTTTCTTTTGTAAATGGTGCCAACGCATGATAATATATATTACATAATTCAACTGCCAAAATCATAAGTTTAGCCCTAAAGTTACTCTAATTAATTCAAATAGCCCTAAACTCCTTTAGTTCAACGATCCAAATCCTCCCGCTGCGGACAACAATGACAAAATCATGCGTTTTTTTTATTTTATTTTATTGAATTTTTTTAATTTATTTTATTTTATTATCTGCCTTGAAAAATTTTGTTTGGATGCTATTTGTTATTCTGTGATGAGTAAAAATTGAACTTCGTAAATAAAACTTGGATAATTACAAGGCGTCGACATCAAAACGATGCGATACAATTAGCTCGACGCCTTGGGGGGGATCTGAAGCGATTTTGTCACATTGCAATCAGATCAAGAATTTGAAAAGCTGACTGCTTGTTCGCCGGCTGACGCCGACTAGTGTCAGACCATTTAATGCGCCTATGATGTCACGCATCGAGTCAATAACCCATGCGCCCAGCTAAAACCCTTTATAACCTCTTCAACCCTTTTTCGAGTTACACTTTCTCTCTCTGAACTTTCCGACTACCGCTGCGATTTCCGACGTATTCGTAAACTTTTCGATTCTCACCCGCTTTTCTCTCTTTTTACCTATATCCTTCCCATGGCTTCCCAGCAACCCACCTCTTCCAAAAGCCCTAAACTAATTGCCTCTCGAAAGGCCGGCATTGCCTCATCCTCGAGGCATGGTAGTCGGAATCTGTCTACTACACCACACTTGAACCCCTCACCATTGTTTGTCCCAACAGTCTTGAGTTGGAGGCGACGTCAACCCCATTTCCGCCACGCTTCAGGGACCTGTCTGAAGCTCAAGAGGTGGAGAGGAATGACGAGTCCACCGTCTTCGGAGATATTCTAGACACCATCGATGAAGAAGACGATGATTGGTTGGACGGGTTGGTTGACCAGAGGATGAAGAATGTGCCGCGTGGGTCAGTCCCTGTGTTGAGTGGTCTTGAGGAGTCGGACTTCGATGAAAGACCTATTGGAAAGATAATTGCGGCGGTAGAAAAGAAGAAGTCCGTTGCGAAAAGAAAACAGGCCAATAAGGGCCAAGGAAGAAGAAGCCGAGGAAGATGTTCCTCCATTAAGAAGGAAAAATGAAAAAGTAAGGGACGTGGGGACATCCGAGGCTATCGTAACACTTCCGCTGCATCATCTGTTGAGCAGCTAGTAGCGAGGGCCGGCAGAGAAGTCCAAGAAGCTGAAAGTCGACTTCAAAAGAATGAAAGAAAGGACGGAGTCGTTTCTTGCCGCAAGGAAGAGGAGAAAAGAGGAAATCACATCTGGCGAACAAGTTGCTAAGGAGGCCGCCAGAGAAGCTGAGTTTCTCAGCCGCATAACAAAGATTGCGGTGAATTTTGAAGTTGAGTTGGAAGTAAGTGATGCGGGGAGGCTCCCCAAAGCCGGAAGCATCAAACAAAATGTGAACAAGATAAGGGAGGAGAAGAAGAAAGAAAAAGAGGTAACAATAAGCAAGGAAAAGCTACCGGAGAAAAAGAAAAGAATTGAGGTGGCTAAGGCACCTGTAGTGGTTATAATGACTTGAATGCAGGCAGAGCAAGGAGAACGCATGCTAGTCCCACCAATAAATGTGTGAAGGGAAAAGAGAATATGGTTGAGGAACCAACAAAGGAGGAGGTGAAGGGTCGAAAAAAACAGTTCAGTGGGCTCCACACTGAAGTTGGATTTTTCCCAGAGCCGATTGAATTTTTCCCAGAGCCGATTGAGCTGCCCGCCTTCATTATACAAGGAGTTGACGCAATGGGTTGGAGGAAATTTTGTGAAAGTGCCCAAGTCATCCAACCCACCACCGTAGAGGCATTTCACGAAGGAACCATCCACCGCAAAGCACACAAAGGCAAAGTTGAAGATGAGGTGATTCCATCGAGCCTCAGGAGATCAACGGGTTGTTTGATCTTCCCGACATCGTGGCGGCAGAGGATAACAAAATTATGTCAATGCTTATAGAAGCCGAAATGATTTATGCCCTCACAACCATCGCCAAACCGTGGTCAAAGTGGAACACTTCCCCAAAGGGCATTCATACATTGGCGCCAACTTACTTGATCGCCGAAGCCAACCTGTGGCTTTACTTCTTCAAGCGGTCGCTACTCCCCACAACGCATGACACCTCAATATCAAGGGACCGTGCCATGGTCATTTACTGCATCATGTGGGGAATTCGACTAGATGTGGGAAGCATCATTGCCTCAGAGATTTGGGGGTTGTTTTTCAAGCCAAGGGGTCAGTTATTCTTCCCCTTTCTTGTGACAAGATTGTGCGCCAACACAGAATTCATGGAGGATGCGCCAGTCATATCAGTAAATGGGGTCTTTTCAGCAGTAAATGGGGTCTTTTTAGCCCAAAGTTTGAAACGGATATTAAAGGATTCCCTGCATCTGCTTGAGGTAGCCAACACAAAGAAGAGGTCGGCCAAGTCACAAGAACCATCATCCCCCCAACCTCTTCAACCCAAGAAGAGGAAACTTGTCAAGAAGCATTTAAGATGAAGGCGTCGAGTTCACAACCTAGTGAAGTCGAAGAAGCTGTTCCGCTCGATGCCAACACGCAAGCCTTGACAGTTTATACTTCTCCTATCAACCCAACCACTAAGAAGCCCTCTTCACCATCACCTTCCCCTTCCCCTTCCCCTAGAATCCAAAAAAAGCCACTTCCTATACCTACCACCCAACGCGGCCTCTCGTCGCCTCTTTGGCTTCCTGTCACAGACTTAAATGAAGAGTCAAAGGAAGTGTCGCCGCCTTCTTCTGTCACACCCCCTCCCAAGTTTACCTGCACAACCTGAACGGAGATGTGAGGACAGTATACATCACCCCTCTTGTGACGCATACCATCCGTTCCCTCACACACATTTTGAACTGTTCACAATGTAATCTCCAGATTCTAAAACATTGTAAACATCACATATAGAAAAGTATATATAAGCCAAAAACGAAATTTCTCAGCTCTTTTACATGTCCTTACACAACCCATAGTTCAATCCCTGGTAATTGTACATACATATTTACATGCCACCTAATTAAGGTTTAACATATAACTAACACTTCAACAAGTCAGATTTTCCGGAGACTCGAAGCTTAAACAGGGCGAGTGGGAGTAGGCAAAGCACCAGAAACATCCTTGCTACCTGGAGGGGAAAGACAACATTGAAAACATGAGCTAAAGGCCCAGTGAGTGACAATTTTAACAAACCATTTTAGTTTGGAAATCATCAGTAGTAAAACTATGTTCAACATCAAACATAAAACATGTAATCACTTCAAATACATTAGTTAAAACAAACTTAATTGCCCTTATCACTTCATACATGATTTTCAGCAAATCATAAGAAAATAGTTTAAGTGCAGTACTTTCCCTTAGTTGAAGTGGAGCAAAACTCAACACCCCAACGTCGAAAGCATATAAGGCTCGATGCGGAGCAAGACTCAACGCACCAGCATATAACCTCTATGTGCACATAGGAATATGGCCGGTTGCCCAAGTACCTTCTCATGTCCTTGAGTACTGGGTGGTCCCGGGGAAACTCACATGCCTTGCTAGCATTGAGCCTCCTCCAAAACATTTTATAGGCGGGTTTCCCAAGTACTGGGTCCCGAGGAAACTCACATGCCTTACTAGCATTGAGCCTCCTCTAAAACATTTTCCTTTTTAGAAACAACATTTCATACAACCGATCGTACACAAATCGTTCATAAGAATACAGGACAATTATTATATCAATAACATCTCATAAACATGCTTTTCAATAGCTTTAAGAACATAACTTATGCCTCATAAAGCATTTAATCACAAATTCACATTTCATTGGAAAACCGAACTATCATGTTCAACAAAATCGTTTTAAAGTAAAAGAGTGTCACTTACAATTCTTCCTAGGCCTTGAGTGGATTATACACCTTCCCTATTTCCTCTTGGCCTTGATCTCCAAGAACAATTACGTGCAGCTCACTTGCTGTTATATCAACACTTGAGCCTTAGTTTCTTCTTAACAAAGCTGACTGTTACAGCTTTGATGTCTCTACTTAATCCCTGCTAAAAACGCATTTCCAGCCCATATTAAGACTTCTTCCCTTCTACAAACTTGTAAAGAAGTAAGTTCCGCAGCAACATCAAAATTTCAAGGCTTAACTCTTTTTCGTTCTCCAGTTATGCCAAAATCACTTCACGTTGCTCCAGATTGCATAACAGTTCCGTAGTTGTTGCTTTTACCTAAAGATTCATGTGATTAACCTCAATTTCAGCTTAACCATCCTTCATAAAACTTGTTAGGAATTATGTTAAGTTACTAACCTCAAAATTTCAGCCGTAAACTTGGCTTCCTCGAGTCGTTCTACTCCAAATATCGACCACTGTTCAGTATGTGCGTCTACGATCAATCCTCAGTTCCAGCTCGGATTTGAGCACCAAAACAGGTAGAATTTCACCCAAAACTATAAGAACACCTTCCTCTTCCTTCTCTTGTGGTTTCTCTGAAAGATGGAATCGACTTAAGCTCTTGAAAAATGTCTGAAAGTGATTAAACTCACCTATATATACTGCCGACTTATCCCTCACAAGTACCGAGATGATAATGCCGACTTATCCCTGACCCGTAGGCTGGCGCGGGTCTTCTCTTCGACGCAAGGCACTCATGTCTATATTCTCCTTCAGCACCTTCAGCCACTAACCACTCTCAACGCATGGTGTTCTCGGCGCCTCTTACTTCCGACGCATACAACATAGTCATTCACACCACTAGCTTTATCGCGTCAAGACCGTTCTGTCTTGGACGCAGTGTGACTTCAGTGCATGGCTGTCTTCGACGCATGGTGACTTCAACGCATGGCTGTCTTCGACGCATGGTGACTTCACGCATGGCTCAAACATATTTCTTTCCCAGCCAATGATCACTTATCCTTCGATGCGACGACTTCTTCATCTCACAGCCCTTCTTGATTCAATCAGCAACGCATGGTTCCTCAAATAATTCAGCTTCCAGCTACTTTCACCAAGGCATGGTCTTGGCCACCATTTAACTAAAATTTTGCTATACTTCTTGGCTACTTCTCCACTAGCAATGCATAACCTCAGTTGCATTGCTCTCCCCAACACTTGGTTTTACAGGTCAGTGCTTACATCTTCGCCCCAATCTGAAACACAAAGCATCGGAAAATCAATCTGAAACGCAAGGCAGAGCAAAATCAGACAAGAATCTTGAGAAATTGTTGGGAGATTGATGTGTTTGATCTGCGGTAAAGTGGTGGATCTAAATTAAACTAGAAATCACACGATTAGGCGAGATACACGCAAGGCAGCAATTCAGCCTCCAATCATGCAGATTTGCCAGTGATTGGAACGCAGCATCTATAAAAGGGCAAACCTGATGGCTGAAAAGGTTGTTGGATCTCTTGGAAGAATTCCTAAGTGACAGTAGAGTTCTCTCCAAACGACAACCAGAGACAAATAACTTGAGAGAGAAGAGTCTTCCCTCTGCATGACCACTTCACAGCAGACTTCACGCCACCATCCCGATGAGCTCAAGAGATTGAGAAGCCATTTCATGCTTTCTATCTTTTTCTTACTTTTGTTTTAGTTTATAGACAATAAATTGTATTTTCTGAAACACTTATTCTGTTCATCAATCTATACATCTTTCATGGCTATTCATTTCTTATCACTTTCCATTTGTTGTTTATCATCTATGAGTAACTAACTCTCTTAAGGGTCACGGGTTGTGTTATCATCTAAATAAGAACCTTAGTCTTTATCTACTTCATCTTGTCAATTGTACTTTTAATCTAATGCTTATGTTCATCTAGCTAATCGATATAAGTAATAATAATTAGACTGCTCAAGAGAGTAAGTGATTGTAGAACTCAATTAACAAGGCTAAGAAGTGTTATTTAAACATAGAAATAACCTTGAAACTTAACACTCTCCTCTGCGTTATAGACATATAGGTATAGCGGCTGACAACCGAGAGAAGAGTCGCTGGTATGAAGTAGATCTCACTATGCGTCTCTAAATTTAGATGATGACCAACCCCAACCCTACTTTTACCATTCATATAATTCAATTAGCTGACTTTGCTGTGTGGCATACCTATCCACTCTACCACCTTAGCGTAGTTTTACTGCTTTGTAGTTTCTTAAACGCATCACTTCTCACCACCTTCTTGCAACACATGACTTAAATAATCCAATGAATTCTAGAATCTGCATAGTCCCTGTGTTCGACCTCAGACTCACCGAGATAACCTCATTCTTTTCTTATACTTGGGTGAAGAATAGGAAAACTTGATAAATTAGTAACACATAATATTAAGCACGTTAAACGCACAACAAGTTTTTGGCGTTGTTGCCGGGGACTTTTGTATGCACAATCACAACAAGTTTTTGGCACCATTGCCAGGGACTTTTGTATGCACAATCACAACATTTATCATAAAGATGAGTACTGCCTATTTGAATGATAGGACGACAATTCTTAAAGGCCTCAATACATGGGCCAAAAGCCCAAAAAATAGAAGTAAGCATGGCATGACTTTGAACAAGTGTGGTCTTTATCTTCCACTCTACGCGTGTACAAGGATTGATATTTTTAACCATATGCATCCACTTCGGTAAAGGTTTATAAGATTAGTCCCAATCACCAAATATTTTTACCAGAGTTTTTTCTCTTTCCTTCCCACACCCTTTGATGAGGAACGTGATATTCAAAATTTTGTTTTATGCTAGCATGAAGTTGTCTTACACTTATGGAATGATGTGCTTTTACAACTTCACAAATTCAATAGCAATCATTGTAGAATCCAATTGCACGGGGCTTTAATTGAGTTCAGAATAGAAACAAGTATGTTCACCAACATATTGAGTGATTTTCAAAAGTCCATGTGATTTTATTTTAATGGCGCGAAGTCGCCAATTACAACTATCTTCCAAACTTTTTACATTGTACTGCCCAGATAGATGGTGACGACTCCACAACTTCATATGGTGCATGACACTTGATTGCAAAACCTTTTACCAAATGTTGTAAAATTTGTTTGTTTTCACAAACTAATCCCTTATATAATAATTTGTTTTCAACAACCACGGGTGCTACGACAAGATCGTATGCTGAAATACTATCCACGACATTCAAATCTAAGTCAACTAATGTTTTCGAAGGGATATCATGTTCATGATTGTCGATGTACAATTCTTCGATTTCATCATGTGTCTTTGTCTTGAGTTCTTTAAACAAATTATTTGCAATCATATCATTGTCATTGCATGTTAGGGCAACTAATTCGGTCTTAGTTGACTCAAGATCATTAGAATGACTAGGGAAAACACACTGACTAAGAGTTTCTTTCGTGTTGTATACATTCTCATCCAAATTTTTCACAGTGATATATAAATAGACTAAATTTGGGACCGACATCGCAATAGAAAACATTAATTTCATCGCTTGGTCATTAGGAACTACAATTGGCATAAACTTTACTGATCCTAGTGGTGTTAATTCAGGATGTCTATACACCATCTCTAGTTCTTTTTCCCTTGTATCTACACCAAGTGTTATCCCAATCATTTTAATGAATTGTTCAAACACAATTCCACTATTAACATTAATCGTAAATGTGACACTCTAATCTTTGACCTAGTTGCTTAAGAGACATAATTGTGAGAGGGAATTAGAGGAAACAAAGGAAACTTGGAACACAAGCCTGTGGAGTTAGAAGAATTTTAAGACAGAAAATTTAGGCTTATAGAGTTAGCCAAATTTTGGTTAGTAAAGAGGACACTAGGTGTTGAGATGGTAAGGAGGAAGAAAAGAGTTTGTGCCAACTTGAGTTTTGGGTTGTGAATTAAACCATACATCTAGCAAGAATTGGCTAAGTGTTGGATTTTTGGAAGTAAGTTGGACACATAGGAGAGTATTGGGCACATAGAAGGCTGGAAAAGGCTAGAAAAGGCCAATTGAATCGTTCAAAAGTCGCCAAGAACTTTCTCGGAAAAAGTCAAACTTTACGAGAAAAGTCAAACTTATCGGAAAAAGTCAACAGAACTTACCAAGAAGTTGAACTTACCGGGAAGGCAACTTTCAAGCTTTACATCGGTGGGATTTATTTGGAGTGAACTGACTGAACTTACCGAAAAATAAAGGTGCTAAACTTACTGGGAAGCTGAACTGCCAGAACTTACTGGGAAACTACACAAGGAACTTAGTCGAACTGCCAGAACTTACCAAGAAGACCGACCAGGCAGAACTTTACAGGAAAAGTGGCAAAATGCGTTTTTCCTTCGATCTGATCCAATTTTGGTGCTAAGTGGCTTCATTTTAGATTTTACACTTCATAAGTAGGAAGTGTTGGGATGCATAACCAAGAATATATGCAAGGAAACAAATGTTTGGATGCATGGAGTATTTATCATGCAAAATGACATGTGGGAATTAAGTGTCAAGAATTGGAAGTGAGGTTGGGTGACCAAGCAAATTCTCAATCCTTATAAATAGGACCAAAGGGAAGTTCCAGCTCTCATATTCACAAAAATCAGAATTTACCTTAGAGAGGAAAGAGAGAAAGAAGAGAGAAACGAGAGAAAGAAGGTTTGCCTAACTTTTTCTTGCTGGGAGGAGCTAAGGGAAGCATATAACCCATTAAGAGCCCATGACAAGTTGTGAGTGATTTAATCTTATTTAAATGATTTATATTCTCGATATTTTTAGAATGCTCGGTTTATTCGCAAAATATGAGATTTCTGGTATGAGTCGAATTTGATAAAGCATTTGTTTCTTTATATAGTTTTGAACATGCTTTTACATGGCTTTGAGCATGATGTTTATGATACCGGGCTTTGTGAAAAGCATGCTGTTTGAGAAATATTTTGAAATTTCTAAAGAATTGTTATCTCGTGTTTACAAATGATTTAATTACTAGAAAGCATGCTTTATTTTCAAAAGATGGTCCCCAATGCCGAAGGACTTAGAGAAGGCATATGGGCAGCCTGAATATATGATCCCAATGCCGAAGGATATAAAAAAGGCATATGGGCAGCCTTAATATTGGGATCCCGGTACTAAAGAACTAGAGAAGGTACATGGGCAACCCAAGTTATAATTCCCATGTGCACATAGAGAGAAATTTGACGCTGTTGTATTGAGATCACTCCACCCAGTTAAGGTTGTTTTCGATGTTAGGCATATTGAGATCACTCTACCTTGACTAAGGTTGTTTTCGACGTTGAGCAGTATTGCGTCCACCTCAACTAAGGGAAAAACTTTCAAAATATGCAAATGCTTATAAGCTTCCAAAAGCTTTACTATTTTATTATCAAGCATGTTTTTGTTAAGCTTTTAAGCCAAGCATAGTTTTCTAAAACTTGCTATTCACTAGGCTTCATAGAAGCTCATTCTTTTCAAATGTTTTTCTTTCCACGTAGCAGAGGGGTTCCTGTTGCTGAGCAAAGTCGAGGTCTGCCGAGATATAGTGTGCACTTAGTCGTAGTCAATGGTTTAAATAAAGACTTAGAATCATGTCTTCTGTAAACAAAATTTGACTGACAGTTGTAATAATAAGTTATGCTTGTTAATATGAGTTAGATTTATTTCTACTTGTCTAAGTTGCATATGTTAGATTGGGAAAGGGTAAAGGTTCGACGGGAAACATCTCAAGAGGGTCGATGTTGATGGATTAATGAGCATGCAGCTGAAGCTAATTTGATTAATTTTCACTCTAAGATGCTCAATTTAGAGGATTAAACATGCAATTAAGAAGAAAAACCAAAGTTTCAAGAACACTTATCCTTGAAGCTTCAAATTCTCCTTCAATTCTTGATGAATTTCAACACCACTTGGTTGTGGACTATCACAAGAGTCTTCTCTACTATTCTCTAGGCTTAGATTGGATGGTGGGATCTAAATTTGTGGTGAATTTGAGAAAGAATGAAGGTTGGGAAGAAGATGAACAATGGATGGAATTTTGCAAAATTAACCCTTAATTTGACAAAATTCCTAACCATTTTTTGTGCCAAAATCATCTCTATTTATTAAAGAATAACATGCAATTCAATTGCATCAAAATTTGACAACACAAAATTGTTAATTGTGAAGAAGACAACCAAGCTCCTAGCTTAGTTAGTGGGAAAATCCAATCTTCAAAAATCAATTTTAAAATCAATTTTCAATGAATTTCTAAAAATGGAATTAAAATTGATTTTTAATTTCAAAAAATAATTAAATAATTAAATAAAAATAATTTAATATTTAACTAATTAAATATTATTTTAATATTAAATACTAAAATATTATTTCAATATTAAATAATAAAATATTATTTTAATATTAAATAATAAAATAATATTATTTTTTCCACTTATCCCGATTTTTCTAAAAAACCGATATGAATCCCTATTCATATGGTTAATATTTAAATCATATTTAAATATTATAATTAACTCTATTTGTACGTTTAATTCGTAATTAAATGTCGATATATCGTATATATTTGACTTTCATTCCTTAATCCAAGATTTGAACAGTTCAAACTTATTCACCACATTATCTAAGATTTAGTCCATTTATGAGCTAGTAGAGGGACCTAATGGACCTAAAATTCATGAGCTCCAATGATCCGAGATTAACCGTCCAAACTCTTTAACCTAGTTAACCAACATTCGTTAACTAATAGGACACTCCACTAAATCCTGTAGTTGCACTCTCCTCACTGTAGATATATTTGTGTCCATTTGATATAACCGTCATCGATATGTCAATCCTTCACAGGT
This sequence comes from Citrullus colocynthis, assembly GCA_031780015.1. Taxonomy (NCBI): domain Eukaryota; kingdom Viridiplantae; phylum Streptophyta; class Magnoliopsida; order Cucurbitales; family Cucurbitaceae; genus Citrullus; species Citrullus colocynthis. Next base: position 643,812 of record QLSR01000042.1, read on the forward strand.
TGTTCATAACTTCAGCTAGATCAAATACCGATTTACCTCTGAGTTACATTTTTTCTCCTTAAGTACCCTTGTTCCTCTAATGAACAATTGATTTAGGGTCCAATCACTAAATCCATTCACTCTCGGGCCAGTGAGAGGATGAGGCCCCTTGTTCAAGTCCTAGAAACAACACTTAAGAGAACAACATCTCTTCTATCCTTAAGTTGGGTAGGAGTGAATTCCGTCTTGTAAATTCTATGTCCCCAACTATCTACCCGGTCTTATCCTTGAAATGAGAGGAATGTTGAGCAGCTCTATTGAGCTTAATCTCACCTATGCAGATCAAGGGATAATTCTGAATAAACAGGGGTTCATAGATAGCTCAAGATTCAGATCAAGTTATCTAGGTTATCGATAAGTGAAATTAATCAGTGTTAATCATAAACGGTGTTAATATGTAACAGTATTATTTCAGGGTCAGTCTTACACAATCTCATTATGTAGAATACCCTCATTCACATGTTTCTACATGAACAAATCAGGATCACTTCATTTATGACACTTTACATCATTTGTAACAATCATGAAGCAGGCCGTATTCAATAGTGTCTCCAGGAAGAGGTACCCAACCTGATCCATGTACTATAGACTATTGAGGCTACTTACTCGAACTTGATCTTATTTATGTCTCCACATAAAGTCCAAGTACTCATAATAGTAGCCAAGGGTTCGTAGTTTAATTCGATTTAGAGTTAATAAATAATTAATTTACTTGAACAACTTCATATGTACTAAAATTCACTTATTTACAAAAACTACGAGTTTTAGGACATACAACCCAACATATGTCTGCTATCCCCATGCCCCATCTCGGGCTACAAGGGGTGGCTCGAGGCGGGGTGTGACAATAATCCCTCCACAAACTGGGTTGTCATATCCAAGTCCATTAACACCGTCAACCATACAACCATTTGTATACAAAATAAATCCTAAACTCTTGTCTCCCATTTCTATACTTCAATAAAAGATGTAATTTAATCTCTAAGTATAAATCTCACCAAAAATTAATCTAAAAATTCATTCAAAAAATCACAAGAATTATCTTTAACATACAATTTTAAATCACAACAATTCATAAACTAATCTAAAAAGGTCACCATGATGAATTAATCTAAAAAATTAAAAAAAAAATTACAAAAATTATCTTGAACATATGCTAAACTACATTATTAAATCACAACAATTTATAAATTAATCTAAAAAGGTCACAAAGATAAATTAATTTAAATTTTCAAAAAAAAAAAAAAAACACAAAAATTACCTTCAACATATGGTAAACTTCATTCTTAAGTCACAACAAAATTCATAAACTAGTTTAAAAAGTCACAGATTACTAATGATAAATTAATATTAAAATTAAAAAAAATTACTCAACAAAAATAAATTGTTTTGCACATGATAAATTAATATATATTTTTTTAATGAAAAACTAATATTGAAATCTTGAACAAATATTAAAAATAAAAGAAAAAATAAAAATAAAAAACATACAAATTCTTTTGCATCAAAATAAGAAAAAAATAAAATAAAATAAAAAAGAAACCAACAAGATTATTAAAAACAACTAAGATCTGAAAAATAGAATGATTTTCACACCTTTGACTGACTTTGTAGACCCAAGCAGCAAAAACGATTTCTTCTCTGATGATGCCGACAAAATAATTGATTGTGGGGACCAAACTTTGTTGTCGTATGCTATGGGCCAAAAAAATAGAATTTTTTCCAAAGATATTGATAGAAAAATAGGATTTGGGGACAAAAAAAGCGGAAAGAACGATTTTGTGTGGGTGCCAGCAGATTTGTGAAAAGAAGGAGGGGAAGCGGCGGAATTAACAGACGTCATCCTCGTCTTTTGGAAAGACAAGGTAGGTTAAATTGTATGTTCTCGTCTTTTCTTGTCAGATATTTTTTCTAAATATTTTAATACAAAAGACGAGGATCTGTGCAGAAATTATATCCTTGTCTTTTGAAAAGACGAGATGTTGCAAAACAACAATATTTTTCAAATAAGTTGGGAAACTACAATATTCTTATAATTAGTTTAAAAATAAACAATATTAATAAAAAAAACTCCATCTAAAAACAGACATTTGAAAACAAATTATTCATTATATTTAAGAATTTAGGTGAGGCTCGTAATGCAATCGTAATTATTTTTTTATTATTTATAATTTACAAAATACTGTTAACTAACTTTGTGGGAAGATTTTTAAATGCACTTTGCTTGATTATATTTGTTGTTTATCAACGTTATGTAAAAATAATGAAATGTGGGCCCCACTACAAAATGTGTCATCAACAAACGTAATCCAATTGTGAAGAATAGGGTCATCAATTCAATTGTGCTTGATTATTATGTGGGACACACACCCCTTTTATTACTAACTTTTTGTTGTTTAACCTTTTATTTAGTTACCATGTTTTAATTAATTAAAGAATGTAAAAAGGCATTATATTAATCATCTATATTTCATTATGTTTTCTGTTGAAAATAAAAAAGGAAATTATTTTGGGAGATATTGTGGAATTAAGTCTTTCCTTTTCCAAATATTTTTTCCTTGTATAAGTTGTTCTTTACCTCTATTTATTCTTATCCTTGTAGTGTTTATAAAGTATCAAATTGAAATAAAAAGAAAAAAAGTTTTATCGTGGTTTTTTCTCCCTGCTCTAGGGTTTTCCACGTACATCTTTGTGTTATTTCCCACTCTTTTTTTCATTATGGTATCAGAGCAGGAAACCCTAGAAACCCTAGCCGTCGTCGACGAAAATAACCTTAGAACAGATCTGCCACCTGTCGCTGTTGTCGTCGCCGATGGAGTCCGCCGCCGCCACCACCGAGTCAGCCGTCCAAGCCGCCGTCCAGCAGTACCTCCGATCCCTCAACCCCGAAGCCGCCACCGCCCTTTTTCAGAGTCTGCCACTGCCATCACAAAACCCTAGCGGCGCAACCCCTCAGACTCGACAGCCGCCGCCGGGGAACGCTGGAAATGTTACTCGAACCGACCAGAACGCCGCCGACCATCCTGCGTCGAACCCAGATCTGGGGTTTCCGCCACTCATTGCCGCCGGTTCTTCTTCGATCGCCGAGGGAAACACTTCGTCAGTGTTTTTCGAGCAGCAAAGAGGTCTTCGATCGTCGGGTTTTGGTGAGCAGCAGAGGAGTCCTGAAGCCGCTGTGATTCCGACCATCGTGGTGCCTCTGCCGTCGACCCTTCCTCCGACAACCGTGGCTACCACCGGATCTGGTGGTTTTTACTCAAATTCGACCAGATTTGGTGGTTTTTACTCAAATCCGATTGGATCGGGGGAGTTTGCCTCAACAAAATCACTTCAACAACAACTCGTGGACTTTCAAGCAAATTTTCAGCAACAAATCGCCGCTCTTGGGGCTGCCTTGAGTTCTTCTAATCTTGGTCAAAGTACAGTCAATTCTGGGGTTTCCTCAGATTTACCGATGTATCCAGAGAATCCGGTAGCTGTAATCCCTACTGTAACGACTGCATCGTATCTGTCTGGACAAATGGGTAACCCTTCTAGCTTAATTGTTGGCGAAAAATTGAATGGCCAGAATTATTTCTCTTGGTCCCAATCCGTTAAAATGGTACTTGAAGGGCGCCATAAGTTCGGATATTTGACTGGCAAAATACCTAAACCCAGACTCGGAGATCCTCAAGAGCGCTTCTGGAAGGGCGAAGACTCATTACTCCGATCATTGCTAATTTACAGCATGGAACCTTAAATTGGAAAGCCTTTGTTGTATGCTGCTACAGCTCGGGATATTTGGGATGCGGTTCAAAAATTATACTCCAAAAGATAGAATGCCTCTCGGCTTTATACATTGAGGAAACAAATCCACGAATGTCAACAAAGTTTCAGCGGTATCATCAACGTATACGATTAGAACGGCCACCTTACCCGAGGTAGACCTTTTTGTAAATAAGGTATCGTCAGAGTGTCCCTGAATGAAGCCTTGGGACTTAACAAAGGTGGTGAATCTCTCAAACCATGCTCTCAGTGACTGTTTTAATCTATACAAAGCTTTTCTAAGCTTCCACACACATCGATTAAATTGGTCTTCAAAGCCAGGAGGGGGGCTCATATACACTTCTTCTTCTAGATCACCATTTAAAAAGGCGTTTTTCACATCTAGCTGATAAAGAGGCCAATCTCTGTTTGCTGCGACTAACAGAGGGACTCTAATTGTGTTCAACTTTGGGACGGGAGAAAAAGTCTCAGAATAGTCTACTCCAAACGTTTGAGTGAACCCTTTTGCTACAAGCCTGGCTTTATATCTGTCAAGGGTTCCATCAGATTTATACTTCGTTGTGAATACCCATTTACATCCAACTGGTTTATGCCCTTTCGGAAGAGCAACAAGTTCTCAAGTACGATTTTTCTCAAGAGCTCTCATTTCTTCCATAACGGCAGCCTTCCACTCAGGGATTTCCATAGCCACATATATGTTTTTTGGTATGGTTATAGTATCAAGACTAACAGTAAAGGCTCTGAATTTAGAAGACAAATTATTATAGTAGAGGAAGCTATACATAGGATACCTGGTGCAAGATCTTGTGCCCTTTCTCAAGGCAATGGGCAGGTCTAGACTGGCATCACACTCTCCTGGATTGTCGAGCTCTTCTCCAGTTGTAGATAGACTGGCATCACACTCTCCTGGCTTGTCGAGCTCTTCACCAGTTGTAGGATTTTGAGATATGATTCCTTTTTCATTCTCCTCAACTGTTGTTGCCACTCCATCGTTTTCAGTAACCTGGTTATTTTCTGTCATTTTATCTCTATCATCTTCTATCGGAAGTTTAGTCAAGTCTTCATTATCATTTTCAACACAACTATTTTCCGCACAAATAGTATTGTTACCAGGATAAGTGGTACCTTGGGCTTGTGTCGGTTCAGATGATTGGACCGGAGCCGGCATATGATCAGTAGGGTCTGCTATTTCCTTTCTAAGATTCTTCCTGTAGTACGTTATCCATGGGACCTGTCTGGTGGGTAGGACAGTGTCATGGGTTGTTGCCAGGATAGGTTCAGGAAGAGGATTTGGATAGTTAGTCTCTTCATTATTACTCTCCTCCTGAAGAGGACTAACGGGAAAGAAAGATTGATCCTCCAGGAAGGTTATATCCATAGATATGAAGTATTTCCGAGAGGTAGGATGGAAACATTTATAACAACGCTGGTGGAGAGGATATCCAATGAAGAACATATGGAAGCAATAAACAGGATTCTGAGATATTTGAAAAGCACACCTGGAAAAGGGTTGATGTTTAGAAAATCCAACATAAAATACATCGAAGCCTATACAGACTCTGACTGGGCAGGATCAGTAATTGACAGAAAATCTACATCTGGGTATTGCACCTTTGTGTGGGGTAATCTTGTAACGTGGAGAAGTAAGAAACAAAGTGTGGTTGCTAGAAGCAGTGCTGAAGCAAAATATAGAGCTATGAGCCATGGAATCTGTGAAGAAATTTGGTTGAAGAAAGTTCTATCGGACATTCACCAAAGCAGTGAACTACCTATGAAACTCTATTGTGACAATAAAGCTGTTATTAGTATTGCAAACAATCCTGTTCAACATGATAGAACAAAACATGTGGAAATCGATAGGTACTTCATAAAAGAGAAACTGGAAAACGGTAGCATTTGCATTCCTTATATTCCTTCCAGCCAACAAGTTGCAGATGTTCTTACTAAGGGGTTGCTTAAGCAGAGCTTTGATGCATGTGTAAGCAAGCTGAGTCTTATTGACATTTACGTCCCATCTTGAGGGGGAGTGTTGAAAATAAAAAGGAAAATAATTTTGGGAGATATTGTGGAATTAAGTCTTTCCTTTTCCAAATATTTTTTCCTTGTATAAGTTGTTCTTTACCTCTATTTATTCTTATCCTTGTAGTGTTTGTAAAGTATCAAATTGAAATAAAAAGAAAAAAGTTTGATCGTGGTTTTTTCTCCCTGCTCTAAGGTTTTCCACGTACATCTTTGTGTTATTTCCTACTCTCTTTTTTATTATTTTCCTTTGAAGTAAACAATGTTGATGAAATTTTTTATTAGGGTTGAAAAAACTGAACCATTATATTTATTAGGGGTTTCTATTATGATTCGACCAACCCACTTATACATATTAGGGTTTCATTCAACAAACCCACCCCTACCATTCACATATCTCATCTCATCTCCCTCAGCTGCCTCTTTGCATTTGGGCATCTCTCTTGATCATTATTCACCATCAGTTTCTCCTCACCATCGTTCACTCTGTAGTCATTAGTCTGTCGTTCACTCTATCTCCATTAGAGGTCATGTACGACTCTTGCGTTTGATGTCACCATTCACCATCGAGGTTGAGTTTTGTTGGATCTCAATTGTTCATCTTCTTTCTCTAGGCTATTGAATGCTTTTTGTGGCTATTTATGCTTTTTGCGATTGTGGATTTTGGTTGTTTTGGGTTATTGTAGTGCTCTTGTACATCCTAAATTTTAGGTAATTTTAATTTAACTAAATTTTAACTTAACTATCTTTGAATTGTTTGGGTGATAGTATTTTGGAAAAGTTAAATTATTGGGTTAAGATAATTCGATTTAAATTATCGGTGGTAAAAGTTTGAAGATTCAAAATTAACTTAGGAATTTAAGAGAGATTAGTTAAATTATTTGAAAATTTGGATTTAATACAATTGGTGAAAATTGAATTTTATTTCGGGTGTTTAGGAGTTTGAATTTAATTTAGAAAAAAGTTTTATTTTGGAGATGAGATTTAATTTGATGAATTTTCATCCTCTTCTTAGTGAACCTTCAACTGGCTAGTTCCCTCCCTAACCGTCTAAGTTTCACGCCGCCAGATCTCGTCGTTTGCCATGCGTCCCTTTCGCCACCACTAGTCAGCAACATTTTGCTCAGTCGTCTGAGTCCAGAAACCAGTTGTCGTCTGTCACTGGTTTTCAGGTCGCCACTGCTGCACGTCGCGCAACCGTTCAACATTTGTGCAGCTCGTCGTCAGCCACGCAAAGGTGTTTTGAATCTGATGTTTTCTCGTCGTTCGCCATTGCCATCTCTTGTCATTCGCCTCTGCCACCACTAAAGGTCGCTAGAATTTGAAGATTTGGGTAAGGATCGATTATTTTGTGTAAGTTCTCTTTGAGTTCATCAAGATTTTGAATGGACAAATTGTTGTTGTGATTGATTGTTGTTGCGATTGTCGGGACTGGTGTGTCCTAAATTTCTTGGGTCATGTAGTTTGTAAATTGTAAATATATTTTATTAATGAATAAAACAAAGTTATTTTATCTATCTTATGCATCAAACTCAATCCAATATACTAAGATTCCATAGTTATTTTATGAAAACTTAAACATGTATATGGTTGACATACAAGGTTTGATTGTGTTTAAGTAATAACCAAAAGTTTTGTTGTATAGGAATAAAGTTGGGTGCCTTATTCTGGCTATGAATACAACCCACTTTGTAATTGTTACAAGGAGTTGTAAAGTGTTACAAACGATTTGATCCTAATCGTTCATGTGGAGACATGTGAGTGGGGGTATCCTATGCAAATAGTTTGTATAAGATCAGACCGCGAAATGTTTAATTTCTCTTTGTAATGCCGTTAATTGTAAAAATTAACATTTCATAGGATGATTATAGGTAACTCGACCTGACTCTTGAGTGAGTTATTAACTTCTGTCAATGAGTACAATCCTTTGATCTGTATGGGTGAGAGTGGTCAAATCGCTGACTCAATAAGCCTACCATTTTGGGGATTTGTCTGATTAGAGAGCTAGGAACATATTTTCATAAGATGGAATTCACTCTTTCCTGTGTTTATGGTAAGTAGATAAATTACTCCCTTAAGGGCTGATTGCAAGTCTTGAACAATGAGGTCTCACCCTCTCACTAGTTTATAGTTGGACTATAAACATCTTGTTCATTAGAGGGATCAGTGATACTTAAGAAGTTAGATATAACTATAGGAGTAAAATGGTAATTTAACCCAATTGCAGTTATGAGTAATTTGTGAAGGATTGACTTACTCTTGATTTGTAAATTCCATGGACACATAAATATATCTATAGTGCGAAGAGTATAACTGTAAGTCTTTAGTGGAGTGACCTACAGTTAATGAATATTAATTAGTCTAATTAAAGAGTTTAATTGATTAATCTCTATCATTGGACCTTCTAACTATAGGTCCATGAGGTTCCCTTGCTAGCTCATAAAAGACTAGTATAAGAATCAAACATTTTGGTTTAATTTGAAATGTTCAAATTAATGAGGGAATTAATTGTATGTGATACAATTAGTATGATGTATATAGATACATAATAATATAAAGTTTATTTTGAATGATACTCAAAATTTATAATTTATATTTAAGAGATGAATATTTAAATGAGATTTAAATATTAATTATATAAATGAGATTCATATTAAAACTATAGGTTATGTGAGAGAAGGTTATTTAAATATGATTCAAATTTAAATTAAATATGAGATATTTAATTAATTAGTCAATTAATTAATTGTTAATTAATTAATTTTATTCAAGGGATGTTTTCAAAATTAGGAAAATTGTTGAAAATAATTACAGATATAACAAAATTTTACTATCTGTCCGTGATAGACTATGATAGACCACAATAGACATCTATCACTTCACCTTATAGACATAGATGGATACCTGTCTAGGTCTATCACTTCACCTTATAGACATAGATAGATATCTATTTGAGTCTATCACGATCTATCACAGATAAAAAGTGAAATTTTTCTATATTTGTAAATAGTTCAATATATTTTCTATTTATAATAATTTTCCTTTATTTAATTAAATTTTATTATTATTGTTATTATTATTATTATTATTATTATTATTATATTGAATAACTCCCACGAAGTGGGGAGTTATTTTGTTCCTTCTCTCTCACATATCACGTGAAAAGAAAAAGGAGGGAGAGAGTTAATATATCATCCCAATTTTATAGAAAGGTTTTGTAAGTTCTCCCTCTCCAATTCTCTCTTCAACTCTAAAAAATTCTCCCTTGCCAAAAATTAAAGAAAGCACACACCTCCTCCATTGATTCTTACTTGAGAATAGTGAGGTTTCAGTTGCCAAAAATTAAAGAAAGCACACACCTCCTCCATTGATTCTTACTTGAGAATAGTGAGGTTTCAGTTGTGGTGGTGATCCAAAGAACAAGAAGGGTTCTTGTAGTTTTGTTGGAGAACTTTTTTGGTTCGTGATTTGCAGAAAAAGATACCCACATCGAAGAAGGTTTCCAAAGGTAAGAAATCTTCTATCCCTTAATTCTTAAAAAGCATGCTAATATAGTTATTTATCTTGTATTTTTTGTTCTCTGTATTTTGGTTTTCTAAAACAAATTTAATGGCACAAAGGGATCATTCGCTTTTGCTGGAAATTTGATTTCTTCAATTGGTATTAAAGTTAGGTTGTGCTTTAAATTTCGTTTTGGAAACAAAATTTGGAGAAGAGGTAGGTGTGTTTTTTTGCATTTTGAATGTGGGTTTGCAAAATGGATGTTTCATTTTGACACCTTAGATTTACTGTTTTGATGTGATCAAAATATGTTAAAATTGGGGACATTAAAATTTTGCTAAATATTGATTGGGTTATATGAGTTATGCATGTTACTAATAAGAAATAATTTGTCTGTTTTAGCATCATCAAAATGTCAAGCGTCTTTATAACTTTGCTTAATGCCAATAAAATGAATGGTGATAATTATACTTTCTGGAAAAATACAATTTACATTGTACTCATCGTGGAGGACCTTAAGTTTTCCATCACTAAGAAGTGTCCTCAAATTCCTACTTAAAATTCGTCATATATTCTTGCCAACTTGTCTGAAGTTTTGGCAAAGAAGCATGAAACCATGGTCATTGCTCGTGAGATCATGAATTCATTGCAAAAGATGTTTAGACAACCGTCCTCACAAATCAAGCATGATGCTCTAAAATTCATTTATAATGGACGTATGAATGAGGGGGTCTTAGTGCGAGAACATGTTCTCAATTGATGGTCCACTTCAATGTGGTTGAAATGAATGGGGCCCTTACTGATGAGGCCAGTCAAGTTAGTTTTATTATGGAATCTTTACCTGAGAGTTTCTTACAGTTTAGGACTAACATTGTTATGAACAAACTAAACTACTTCCTTACTACTCTCTTTAACGAATTGCACATCTATGAATCCATGCATAAAGGCAATGGACCAGAAAGGGAGGCAAATGTTGCCAATTCCTCTAAAAAGTTCCAGAGAGGTTCGACCTCTTAAACTAAGTCTGCTTTTTCACCTGCCAAAAAGAAATGGAAAAAGAAGAGGGGTAATAAGGGAGGTAATAAAACTAATCAAGTTGCAACCCAGAAAGGCAAACAAAATGCCAATGTTGCAAAAGGAAATTGTTTCCATTGCAATCAGTATGGGCACTGGAAGAGGAACTGTCCCAAATATTTGGCAGAGAAAAAGAAGGTCAAACAAGGTAAATATGATTTACTAGTTTTGGAAACTTGTTTAGTAGAGAATGATGATTTTACCTGGATAATTGATTCAGGGGCCACTAATCATTTGTGTTCTTCTTTTCAGGGGGATTAGTTCCTGGCAGCAGTTTGGGACTGGCAAGATGATTATCCGGGTGGGAACAGGGCAGATCGTCTCAGCGGTTGCAGTGAGAGCCGTTAAATTATTGTTTCAGAAATCTTTTATATCATTAAAGAATGTATATGTAGTTCCAGGTTTAAAAAAGAACTTGATTTCTGTTAAATGTTTATTAGAATAGAATTATTCCATCAATTTCAATGTAAATAAAGCGTTTATTTATAAAGATAGTATTCTTATTTGTTCTGCAAACTTAGAGAGTAATTTATACGTGCTAAGGCCGTTAGTATCAAAATCGCTTTTTAATACTGAAATGTTCAGAACTGCAAAAACTCAACATAAAAGACAAAAGGTTTCTCCTAAAGAAAATGCTTATATTTGGCATGTAAGGTTAGGTCACATAAATCTTAATAGGATTGATAAATTGGTGAAAAGTGGACTTATAAGCGAGTTAGAAGAAAACTCTTTACCTGTACTGGAAAAGATTATAGAGCCAGAGAACTGTTAGAACTTATACATTCAAACCTTTGTGGTCCTATGAATGTTAAGGCAAAAGGAGGGTATGAATATTTCATCTCTTTCATAGATGATTATTCAAGATATGGATATCTTTACCTAATGCAACACAAGTCTGAAGCTCTTGAAAAGTTCAAAAAGTATAAAGCTGAAGTTGAAAACTTGTTAGGAAAGACCATTAAAACATTTCAATCTGATCGAGGTGGAGAGTATAAGGATTTAAATTTCCAGAACTATATGATAGAACATGGAATTTCATTCCAACTCGCAGCACCTAGTACACCTCAGCAAATTGGTGTATCAAAAAGGAGAAACAGAACCTTGTTAGACATGGTTTGGTCTATGATGAGTTATGCTCAATTGCTAGACTCGTTTTGAGGTTATGCAGTAACAACTGCATTATATATTTTGAACAATGTTCCATCCAAAAGTGTTTTCAAAACTTCTTTGGAATTATGGAGAGGTCATAAAGGTAGTTTACGACACTTCAGAATTTGGGGTTGTCCAACATATGTGCTTGAGACAAATCCTAAGAAATTAAAACCTCGTTCAAGAGTATGCCTATTTGTAGGTTATCCCAAGGAAATGAGAGGTGGAATTTTCTTTGATCCAAAATTGAATAAAGTGTTTGTATCAATAAATGCTACATTTTTGGAAGAAGACCACATAAGAGAGCATATACCATGCAGTAAAGTAGTGTTAAATGTACTTCCCAATGAAGCTACTAAAACTTCAACAAGAGTTGTTGAAGAAGCCGGTACATCAACAAGAGTTGTTGGTGAGGCTTCATCTAGTTGCACACATCCTCCTCAAGAGTTGAGGGAGTCTCGTCATAGTGGAAGGGTCGTAAACCCACCTACTTGATATTTGGGTTTAATTGAAAATCAAGACATCATACTAGATGATGAAGGAGAGGATCTATTGACCCATAATCAGGTAATGAATGATGTAAATAAGGATGAATGGGTTAAAGCTATGGATCTTGAAATGGAGTCTATGTACTTCAATTCAGTCTAGGAGCTTGTAGATCAACCTAATGATGTAAAACCTATAGATTGCAAATGGATCTATGATAACTTGTAGAAATACAAGTTATTATATTCACTATTTGGAATAATTAGAGTAACTTTAGGGATAAACGCATGATTTTGGCAGTTGAATTGTGCAATATGTATTACCATTCGTTGGCATCATTTACAAAAGAATATACTTGAGAAAATATTAGCTTTTCTGTTCTTAATGTAGGATTAAGTAGAAAAGAAGCATAAATAACCCAAGTACTAGAGAAGAAGCTACTACGAGAAAAGAAGTAAAAACCCATGCGTCAATCCTAGGCGTCAAGTGTAAGCACTGACTTGTTAAACCAAGTATTGGGGAGAGCCATGCAATTGAGGATATGCGTTGCTGGAGGAAAAGTAGCTGAGGAATAGAGCAAATTGTGGTTAAATGTTAATAAAAACCATGCGTTAATAATTGAATCACAAAGGGTGTGAGATGAAGCAGTCGCCTCATTGAAGAATAATGGATCATTGGCGGGGAAAGAAATATGCTTGAACCATGCGTCGAAGTCATCAAGCGCCAAAGACAGCCATGTGTTGAAGTTACCATGCGTCAAAGATAACCATGCGCTGTAGTCACATTGCGTCCAAGACAGAACGGTCTTGACGCGATGAGCTGGTGATGTGAATGAAGATGTTGTATGCGTCGGAGGTGGGTGGTGCCGAAAACACCATGCGCTGAGAATGATTTATTGCTAAAGATGCTGGAGGAGAACATAGGCATGAGTGCCTTGCGTCGAAGGAAAAACCAGTGCCAACCTACCGTGAAGGGTAAGTCGGCATTATCACCTTGGTACTTGTGAAGGATAAGTCAGCAGTATATATATATGGGTGAGTTTAATTATTTTCAGACATTTCGAGAACTTAAGTCAGTTCCATCTTTCAGAGAAACCATCAGAGAAGGGAGAGGAAACTGTTCTTATAGTTTTTGGGCGAAATTCTACCGGTTTTGGTGCTCAAATCCAAGCTAGAACAGAGGACTGATCATAGACGCTCAGACTGAACAGTGGTTGTTGTTTGGAGTAGAACGACACAAGGAAGCCGAGTTTAGGGCTGAAATTTTGAGGTTAGTAAGTTAACATAATTCCTAACAAGTCTTATGAAGGATGGTTAAGCTGAAATTGAGGTTAATCACATGAATCTTTAGGTAAAAGCAGCAACTACAGAACTGTTATGCAATCTGGAGCAACGCGGAGTAATTTTGGTATAACTGGAGAACGAAAAAGAGTTAAGCCCTGAAATTTTGAGGTAAGCTGTGGAACTTAATTCTTTACAAGTTTGTAGAAGAGAAGAAGTCTTAATATGGGCTGGAAATGCGTTTTTATCAGGGATTAAGTAGAGACAGCAAGCTGTAACAGTCAGCTTTGGTAAGAAGAAACTAAAGCTCAAGTATTAATATAACAGCAAGTGAGCTGCACATAAGGCTTGTTCTTGGAAATCAAGCTATAGCAGAAGGGTAAGGGATAACTTGTAGTACAGAATTTAGAGTTAAGGCTTGAGGATAGACTAATGAAAGCTTAACCGCATGATGTGCTATAAACATTGAGCATATGATAAGTTGTTGTTTATGTTCTTGTGAATTGAAAGAAGTATAACAAGGGAAAATCTTTGTTTCAGGCCAAGAAGAGATAGGAAAGGCTTATAATCCATTCAAGGCCTAGAAAGAGTTGTGAGTGACATTTCTTTTACCTTAAAATGATTTTGTTGAACATAATAGTTCGGTTTTCCAATGAAATATGAATTTCTGATTAAATGCTTTATGAGACAAACATTATGTTCTTAAAGTTATTGAAAAGCATGTTGATGAGATGTTATTGATTGAATAATTGCCCTGTATTCTTATGAACGATTTGTATACGAATGGTTTGTATGAAATGTTGTTTCAAAAAAAAAAAGAAAATGTTTTAGAGGAGGCTCAATGCTAATAAGCATGTGAACTTCCCCGGGACCCAGTACTCAAGGACATGAGAAGGTACATGGGCAACCCGCCATATTCCTATGTGCACATAGAGGTTATATGCTGGTGCGTTGAGTCTTGCTCCGCATCGAGCCTTATATGTTTTCGACGTTGGGGTGTTGAGTTTTGCTCCACTTCAACTAAGGGAAAAATATTATATCTAAATTGTTTCCTTACGATTGTTTAAAAATCATGTATGATCTGATAAGGGCAATTAAATTTATTTTAACTAAGGTTTGAAGTGTTACCTGTTTTATATTTAATGTTGAACACAATTTTACTACTGATGATTTCCGAACTAAAATGGCTTTGTTAAAATTGTCACTCACTGGGCCTTTAGCTCATGTTTTCAATGTTTTCTTTTCCCCTAGGTAGCAAGGACGTTTCTGGTGCTTTGCCTACTCCCACTTGCTCTGCTTAAGCTTCGAGACTCTGAATAATTTGACTTGTTGAGGTGTTGGTTGAATGTTAAACCTTTATACTTATTAGGTGGCATGTAGATATGTCTGTAAAATTACCAGGGGTTGCACTATGGGTTGTATAAGGACATGTAATAGAATTGAGAAAATTTTGTTTTGGCTTGTATATACTCTTCCATGTGTGATGTTTAATACGTTTTGGAATCTGGAGACTACAGGGTGAATAGTTTAGAATGTGTGTGAGGGAACGGATGGTATGCGTTACAAGAGGGGTGATGTATACTATCCTCACATTTTCTTTCAGGTTGTGTAGGTAACTTGGGAGGGGGTGTGACATCAAGACTATGTGTTGAGAAGAAAAAGCAAATACCAACGCCTGGGTAGCTGACGGTAGTTGTCATGTCAGTATACGAACGGATTACACGTTACCAGAACATGGCAGAACCAATGGGTTGACGATGTGAAAAGTCTGCGCAATAGGGCATGCAAATTAATCTGGTGTCAGATCATCATGAGTTCACTTTTTCGACACCTATAAATAACCTAAAGCTTCTGATGCGCACTTCAATTGTTAACCACAAGTGTACCGGTCAAGTTATAATATAAGACGGTGAAGTCCGAATATCGTTCCAATGGAGATCTAATTGTGATGGTTTAAGTTACTTAGCTATTCTAGAGTTGAATCAATTTTATTTGAGGACTGAAATTAATATTGTAAGTTAAGGAAAATATAAACCAAATAAGGAAAGTATTAAAGTGAGAAACACAAGAGTCAAAGAGAGATCTAGGGTTATGAATCCTTGTTTATTTCATCATGCAATATTATAGATTTCATGGATTTTATTGTAATTCATCTACCTAAGTCTAGAAACTTAATTCCAAGTTATTTTCTCTAAAAAACAACCCTTTCTCATGCAACTCGATTGATTACCAATTTCTTGAAACCAATACAAATTACATGGCATTAAGAATAGTCTTTAGCAACTTTTATTGTCAACCTAATTACTATCGTGATAGATTAACAACAATTCATTGTTATAGATCAAGTTAAACATACAATCTCACAATCATACATCTAACCTAACATGTAAAGATGGCCAATCCACAAGAATTAAACACAATAATAATGAAAAGCATAATCACTCCAACAAAACCATGAAAGTCTACAATATCAACATAAATCCACAAACAGTTCATCAAAACCCTAAAACTAAAGAGTTTAGCCACTCATAGCTTGAAGCAACATGTTTAAACAAAATAAATAAAGAAAGAGTGTAAAGAAAGGGAAACTCTACTGAAAAGAGGCTCTTGATTGAGGTAGCACTGTCACCATCTCCTTGGCTCTCACGTCTTAATTCGAAGGGCACCACGACTATCTCAAACTATTTTCCTCTTCCTTGCAACTAACTCACTCTTTGAACTCTTCTATGAACTCTTAATTAATTCTCTCCTTCTTGTGACTGTTTTGGTTTAGTATTTTGTGCTCTGAATGATTATTCGGGCTGTTGGAAACCCTCAAATTTATAAAGTATTCCGCCTAAAAAATCTTTCCAAAAATAACTTTTTTCATTTAAGGTAACCTGGCGCCGCGACGTTATTGAAATTTTTCAGACTACGTTGCAGCGTTGTTGGAGAGCGCTGCGGCGCTACGGCAAATTCTTGCGCAGACCCTCTCGGGTTTTAGCGCTGCGCCAGCGCCGTCCTGACACCGCGACGCTGCCCCAATTATGGCAAATTTGTGATTTTCTTCTCTCTTTTGCCGTATTCTTGCTCGATTTTGATCTTTTGGCCTTTTCTTCTAATTTTCCTCATTTTAACCTGAAAACCACAGCAAACAAGTGAAATCTAATATAAACTCCCTTAATTTGAAGGGATAGAAAGCACTTTTCAAGTGCTTACCAGCTTCTCAATCGAAAGATGGAGAGAAACGAGTTCAGGGGGTTAAAGCTCTGCACAAATTCTCCATCACCACAACCACACTCTATTTCAAGCCCTTCTGTGAGAAGGATTCTGAGAATTTTCATAGTCATCTCCCAGTGAGTGAGAACCTTCATCCTATGCCATTCATGTATCAGATAGCAACCATCTTAAGCCTCCATGAAACAAAACATTGCCAGTGGCGATTTAACGTCTTCCATTTCTATTCTTTCTTCATTTCCCTCCTTCTTACTTATGCTTTGTTAATGCCATTCGAGAGAATGGTTTATTAACTTAATATAAGTTTGATTGACGATTATCTTCCACTCATTTCCATATTTAATACTTTACACCATGTTGCTTGTATGTTGAATGAGTTAGATGTTAGAAGTTAGTTTTTTTTAAGCAATATTAAGTATGTTTACATCTTGATTATTGCATATCATTCGCTTACATAGATTTGTCGGACAAATAAGTTTAAACAAGCATGACTGTCTAGTTTGAGAGAGTAAATGGTTAATCTTTAGCATTAATCAAGACTAGATGAGTTTCAGAGATGTAGTTCAACTTTTGCCAAAACAAACTTACCATGCGTCTTAGAGATAAGATTAATGTGGCGTCAAAACATAGAAAGATGGATTATGAAACCCAAAGTTTGTAGGTATCTAAATACGCTTATGCTTAAGTAACGACTAGCTGCTGCGTTATCTCTATTTGTATCGCATGGTTCCATCATCATTATCAACGCATGCTATCTGACTGTAAATGATATTTGACTAACATTCTCCGTGTCCACCTCACCATGTTAATTGTAGGAATTGTATTTATTCTTTATGTATAGACTTAGACGCATAAACTCCTTGAACATAATACTTATACAGTCACCGCATAGATTATGTATTTAGTCTCAACGCTTAATTTATCACAGATCCTTGCGTTCGTCCCTAGACTCACCAGGAAACCTATTGAAGCTTACAATTAGGTTTTTTAGGAAAACTTGTTGACTAATGATTATATTTGAGTAATTCTCGATGCATACTTTGTACTAAAATTATAACACCTAAAGAAAGCAACAATCTACAAGAGAAAAAGAGGTGTAGATGGATAGGTGTAAACTTTTAAGGCTAGACTAGTGGCAAAGGGTTATACCTAGGTTGAAGGAGTGGACTATGAAGAAACTTTCTCACCTGTTGTCATGCTTAAGTCTATCTGGATTCTCTTGTCTATTGCTACATATTATGACTATGAAATATGGCAAATGGACGTTGACAGATGAAATTTGTCACTCAATTTTGTACCAAATAAATTTACCTAACTTACCCACAGTAGTAGTGGCAAGCCGAGTCGAACATATGGAGCCCTTGAATTTCACAGTTGGAAAGTTTAGAATTCAAGGTAACAAAAGGGGGTTTTTGAAAAACGGGTTGATTGCAAGAAACTTAAATTGCATGACAATAAATTGCGCAAATTAAAAAGAAAACTAAAATTCAATTGAAGAAGTCCTAGCTTAGGTTACGAGGGATTTCCTTTGTTCGATGTTCTTATCATTGGTTCGTCATTACTAAATTCATTAAAGCTAGCATCTAATCAATTCAACTGGAATTGCCAGAATTGAATTGTCCTAGTCGACAAGTTAGATTTAAGGAAAATCGATGAAAAGCATGCAAAATTTGACTAAACCTAACCGCATTAAGTTCAAGGGAAAATTAGGCGGAACATTCAACTGGAAAGACCTAGATTGAATGTTTTATCGATTTAATCCTAGGTTCATTAGAACAATGCGCATCATCATCTAGATTTGCAAGCTAACCTAACTTATTGCTTCCTATGATTGACATACAACAAATTGTCACGAATTGTAATACAACCAAAAACAATAATCAAAATAAACACTAGCGTTACAAATTGATCATAATTTTTGAAAACTCGAAATTAAACCATGCATACACTTGAATTAAGTTCAAAACCTCAAAAGAACATCAATTACAATGGGAAATCCCTAATACCCAAACTAGAGAAACATTACCTTAGCCTAGGGATGAAAAGAAGAAAAGATGAGAGAATGGAGCCAAAAGTCGGCTGGTCCGACTCTTTTAACCTAGAAGCCGAGGATCATATTTTATAGAAACTGCCACAGCGCCATGGCGCTGATGCGAAATTGGCATGCATAATATTTTCGAAGCACTGTGGCGCCTGCTGCACTTCGCCAGTGACACTCCTCGGGAAAAAGGTTGTGACGTCGTGGCTTCAAGGGCGTTTTGGTAATTTTGGAGTTCTATCTCCCAGTTGATGCCGTAGAACTCCATTTTTGCTAGTTTTAGCCCGATTTTGGTGCTAACACCCCATTCTACCTGTTAAGTGCTTGAAACCTACAAAATAACATAATAGACAAATTAAATAGCACAACGATCCTGAGTTTAACTGAGAAAGATAGCACATTTTAGGTACTATCAGACGTCAAGACTGCCTTTTTGAATGGTGATCTTGAAGAGACCATTTACATGAAATAACCAGAAGGATTCGTTCAATAAGGTCAAGAGCAAATTGTTTGCAAGCTTAATGATCCATTTATGGATTGAAACAAGCATCAAGATCTTGGAATATAAGATTTGATACTACGATCAAGTCTTATAGCTTTGACCAAAATCTTGATGAACCCTGTGTTAACAAGAAAATCATCAATAGTTTAGTAGCTTTCTTAGTGTTGTATGTGGATGATATCATACTCATTGGGAATGATGTAGTTTTATTGACAAAGATGTAAAGAAATGACTAGCTGCCTAATTTCAAATGAAAGATTTGGGTGAGGCACAATTTGTTCTAGGAATCCAGATCATAAGGGATTATAAGAACAGACGTTATTGCGTTGTCTCAGGCTTCGTTTATTGACAAAATGCTTGTTAGGTATTCGATGCATAATTCTAAGAGAGGCTTATTGCCTTTTAAGGATGGAATTATATTGTCTAAGAAACAATGTTCTAAGACTTCTTAAGAAGTTAAGGAAATGAGATGGATTCCCTATGCATCGGCTGTTGGTAGCCTTATGTATGCCATGTTCTGTGCAAGGCCTAACATTTGCTATGCAGTTGGGATTGTTAGTAGATATCAATACAATCCAGGGATAAGTGGACTGGAGTTAAAACCATCTTCAAGTTTCCTCAGAGAACGAGAAATTACATGCTTGTGTATGGGGCTAAGGATTTGATCCTTACAAGATAAACATACTCTGATTTTCAAACTGATAAGGATTCTAGAAAATCCATATCAGGATCAGTGTTTACTCTTAACGGAGAGGCTGTAGTTTGGAGAAACACAAAGCAAGGTTGCATTGCTGACTCTACCTTGGAGGCGGAGTATGTAGCTACTTGTGAAGTTGCTAAAGAGGTTGTTTGGCTTAGGAAGTTTTTGATAGACCTGGAAGTTGTTCCAAACATGTCAATGGCCCATCACACTTTATTGTGATAATAGTGGTGTTGTGGAAAATTCCAAGGAGCCTAGAATCCACAAACGTGGAAAGCATATAGAGCGCGAGTATCATTTGATACTGGAAATTATGCAACGAGGAGACATGATCGTCACGCAGATTGCTTCGGAGCACAATGTTGATGATCCATTTACCAAGGCTCTCATGGCTAAAGTGTTTGAGGCTCACCTAGAGAGTTCGGGTCTACGAGACATGCCACATCTAGTGTAGGGCAAGTGGGAGATGGGTATAGAATTTTGCCCTAGTTTATATGTATTGTACACCCACTAACTTTAGGACAAGTGAGAGATTGTGGGACTAGTGTATCCTAAATCTCTTGGATCTTATAGTTTTGTAAATTGTAAATATATTTTACTTATTGAATAGAATAAGAAGTAATTTTATCTATCTTATGCATTAAACTCAATCCAATAAACTAGCATTCCATTATTATTTTATGTAAACTTAAACAAGTATGTGGTCGACATACAAGGTTGGATCATGTTTAAGTAAAAATTAAAAGGTCTATAGTATAGGAATAAGGTTGGGTGTCTTATTCTGGCTACGAATACGACCCACTTTGTAATTGTTACAAGGAGTTGTAAAGTTTTACAAACGATTTGATCCTAATCGTCATGTGAACACATGTGAGTTGGGGGATACCAACTTATCACACCCCCTTCCCAGGTACCCTCTTAACTTAGGAGAAAGTGTGAGGACAGCAGACACTGACCCTCTTACGGCATCCATTACCAGCCTTATACCTTGACCAAGACTTAATAAGCAGATATACAAAAAAATTGAACATTCAACTATAACCAGGGTTAAGCTATCATATAGACATTGATTTACATTCAACCTTTAATTTACACAAGTTCACTAACTTCCGCCCTTAACCATTTATATGTACAACACAGGTTTATGATCAAATATTTACAATTCTCAAAATTTCAGACACTGATGGTGGGCCTAGACTAGTTGTTGTGCAGGCTAAGCACCCCGAACTCAATCGCTACCTGAAAAACAAAAAAACAAGGAAAGCATGAGCTAGGTTGCCCAGTGAGTGAATTGTTTTGTGGTTCATACTTAAATCAAAATCGAAATCAAGTTATGAAAATAAATAAGCAGTAATAAATCATTTCTGTATCCAAACAAATCATGCTCAATGTTGAGTTGAGAATGGCTCTTGCTCAATGTTGGTCGCCTCCATGCACCCTATAGTCGAAGGTGAGAGTCCAAGATTAGCGAAAAATAAATAAACGGTACCACTGTCAACGTAACCAAAAAGGAATGCGATAAGTGTCGAGTTGTGAAAGAGTATTTGCTCGATGTTGGCTGTATTCATGCACCCCATCGTTGGTGTGTCAAAACGAAGGTAAATAGCCCGGATCAACGAAAGTCCATATAAAAAAAAACCATTAATAGAAACTTTATGAAAATGAATTCTAAGGCACATTACTAAAAGGAGGACATTAGATTGGCTGGAAATGAGCAAGGGTATTTTTTAGGATTAAGCTTGCCGCATCTAAAATTTAGAAGTACTTTCCAGGTGTCAATTGAAAAAGAACTTGGTGTGGTTATCTGATTGTTGATATAGTTTAGGAATAGAAGGCATGTTGAGAGATTGAGCTTTTACTTAAACTTGGGAGGTAGAAATTAATAAGTCTCTAAATGAATGCTTAAGGACAAGCATTATCTTAAATTTGGGGGTGTTGATAACTTGTAGAAATACAAGTTATTATATTCACTATTTGAAATAATTAGAGTAACTTTAGGGCTAAACGCATGATTTTGGCAGTTGAATTGTGCAATATGTATTATCATGCGTTGACACCATTTACAAAAGAATAGACTTGAGAAAATATCAACTTTTCTGTACTTAATGTAGGATTAAGTAGAAAAAAAGCACAAATAACCCAAGTACCAGAGAGGAAGCTGCTGCGAGAACAAAAGAAGTGAAAACTCATGCGTCAAGCCCAGGCGTCAAGACCGTGCGTTGAGAAAAAAAAGCAGATACAGACGCCTGGGCAATAGTTGTCATGTCAATATACAAAAGAATTACAAGTTATCAGATCATGGCAAAACCAATGGGTTGATGATGTGAAAAGTCTGTTCAGCAGGGCATGGAATTTAATGCAAAGGTGTCAGATCATCACGAGTTCACCTCTTTGACACCTATAAATAGCCTAAAGCTTCTCAATTCAAAGAAGGAGAGAAAAGAGTTTAGGAGGCGAAAGCTCTGCACAAATTCTCCCTCACCATAACCAGTCTCCATTTAAAGCTCTTCTGTGAGAAGGATTCTGAGAATTTTCAAAGTCATTTCCTAGTGAGTGAAAACCTTCATCCTATACCATTTATGTATCAAATAGAAACCATCTCAAGCCTCCATGAAGCAAGACATTACCAGTGGCGGCTTGACGTTTACCACTTCTATTCTTTCTTCATTTCCCTCCTTCTTACTTATGCTTTGTTAATGACATTCAAGAGAATGGTTTATTTAGTTAATATAAGTTCGATTGACGATTATCTTCCATTCATTTACATAGTAAATACTTTACACCATGTTGCTTATATGTTGAATAAGTAGATGTTAGAAGCTATTTTTTCTTAAGCAATATTAAATATGTTTACTTCTTGATTAATGTATATCATTAGCTTGCATAGATTTGTCTGACGAACAAATTTAACAAGCACGACTGTCTAGCTTGAGAGAGTAGATGGTTAATCTTTAGCATTTATCAAGACTAGATGTGTTTTAGAGATGTAGTTCATATTTTGCCAACGTAAACTTACCATGCGTCTTAGAGATAAGATTAATGTGGCGTCGAAACATCGAAAGATGGATTCTCAAACCCAAAGTTTGTAGGTATGTAAATATACTTAGATATGCTTAAGTAACGACTAGCTCTTGCGTTAACTCTATTATATCGTATGGTTCCATTGTCATTCTCAATGCATGCTATCTGACTGTAAATGACATTTGACTAACATTCTCCACATCAACCTCACCATGTTAATTGTAGGAAATTTTATTTATTCTTTATGTATAGTTTTAGACGCATAAACCCATTGAACATAATACTTGTACAGTCACTACATAGATTATGTATCTAGTCTCAACGCCTAATTTATCACAAATCGCTGCATTTGACCCTGGACTCACCAGAAAACCTATAGAAGCTTACATTTGAGTTTTTATTGGAAAACTTGCTGATTAATGAACATACTTAAGTAATTCTAGACTCGTATTTTGTACTAAAATTATAACATCCACTTTATACGCAACAACTACATTTCATAAAAGAGTTCACTAATGAACTAGATTCAGGCCATTAGCGAGACTAAACCAACAAATTCAAGCAAAAGACCAAACTGTACCAGCGATACTGTAAACTAGCGAGACTAGGCAAAACCAGCGAGACTAGCGAGAGTAGTGACACCAGCAAGACTAGTACGACCCAGTGAGAGTTGCGAGACAAAAAGCCACCAGCGACACCAATAAGACTCGTCTCATTCCTCACACTTACGCCTTCCATGCCGCTGCTTTTTCCTGTGAAACCTGTCTCATTCTACTTCTATCTTCGCTTATGTCTTCGCTTCTATCTGTTAAAAGTCATATTTTCAGCCCAGATTAGAACTTCTTCCCTTCTAAAAACTTGAAAAGAAATGTGTTTTCTAGCTTCTTTCCTAAACTCGATTTATCTCGTAATGATTTAGAATTCACTTACCAAAAATATTTCTGGCTTCCTTCACTTCTTCCTTCAATCTACAAGAGGAAAAAAAATTTAGTCCATATCGATACTACGTACTTACGTTTAGCTCTTACAAAATGGAAGTAGGGTTCCTATGCAAAGAGTTTGTATAAGATCAGACTGTGAAATGTTTAATTTCTCTTTGTAATGTCGTTAATTGTAGAAATTAACATTTCATAGGATGACTATAAGTAACTCGACGTGAATCCTGAGTGAGTTATGAACTTCTATCTATGAGGGCAATCCTTTGATTTGTATGAGTGAGAGTGGCCAAATCACCGACTCAATAAGCCTACCATTTTGGGGATTTGTCTGATTAGAAAGCTGGGAACATATCTTCACAAGATGGAATTCACTCCTTCATGTGTTTAGGGAAAGTAAAAAAGTTACTCCCCTTAAGGGCTAATTCCAAGTCTTGAACAATGAGGCTCCACCATCTCCCTGGCCCCAGAGGGGTTAGTTTATGTTAGAACATAAACAGGTTGTTCATGAGAAGGATCATTGGTACTTAAGGAGTTAGATATAACTACAAGAGCAAAATGGTAATTTGACCTAGCTATAGTTATAAGTAATTTGTGAAGGGTCTATTGGGTTTTATGTCCTAAAACTCGTTATTTGTACATTTGTAACTTATTCTCAGTAAAATTGTTATCGAGATCTATTCAGTAAAGTTGTTATTGAATATATGAATTGCATCTATTAAATCCAATAAACTAAAAAAATCCTTGGCTATAATATGTATACTTAAACTTTATGTATAGACATAAAAAATGGATCAAGTTTAAGTAATAGCCAAAACAGTCTATAGTACACGGACAAGGTTGGGTACCTTATCCTAGTAACACTATGGATGCGGATCATTTTGTATTTGTTACATACGATGTGATCCTATATCGTACATGTAGAGACATGTGAGTGGGGGCATCCTATGCAATGAGTTTGTATAAGATCGAACCATGAAATAATCATTTTTGCTTTATAACACCATTTACTGTTAAAATTGATTATTTCAAACCTGATGACTTAGGTAACTCGATCTTAATCTTGAGTTAATTATAAACTTTTGTCTATTTGAGATTATCCTTTAATCTGCATAGGTGAGAGTGGCCTGAGTACGCTGACTTAATGTGCCTCCCATTTTAGGGATAAGATCAGACAGGTAGCTGAGAACATAGTCTTGCAAGATGGAATTCACTCCTACCTTTTAATAGGATAGTAGATAAGTTGTTCCCTTAAGTACTGATCCGGGACTTGAACAAGGGGCCCCATCTTCTCATTGGCCCGAGAGAGACTAGGTTTGTTTTTTGGACCACAAACCGATTGTTCATTAGAGAATCAATGAGACTTAAGCAACGAGATGTAATTACAGGGGTAAAATGATAATTTTGATCCAACTGTAATCAGGAACAACTTGTGAAGGATCGACTTACTTATTATGGTTATATCTGTTGAGATTTGTGCCATAAAGCCTCGTAACTGATTAATTAATTAATTTAATTATTAATTATGCAATATTAATTTATTCATTAACTAAAAAAATCGAAGGTTATTGCATGAAGTCTTGAACATGTATGTAGTTGACATACAAGTGGATCTTGTTCAAGAAATAACCTAAAGGTCTATAGTATATTGGTAAGGTTGGGTGCTTTCTCCTGGTGACATTATGGATACGACCCACTTTGTAATAGTTACAAATGGTTTGATCCAAACTGTTCATGTAGAGACATGTGAGTGGGATATTCTATACAAAGAGTTTGTATAAGACCGAACCGCGAAATATTTAATCTCTCTTTGTATCCGTTAATTAATGAGATTAATATTTCATAGGATGATCATATGCAACTCGATCTTAATCCTGAGTGACTTATGAACTCTTGTCTGTGAGGTCGGTTCTTTGATTTGCATGGGTGAGAGTGGCCTGAGTTGCCGACTCAATAAGCCTACTATTTTGGGGATTTTACCAAATGGGGAGTTGGGAACATAACTTCACAACATGGAATTCACTCCTTCCCAGATATGGTAAGTAGATGAGTAGTTCCCTTAAGTGCTGATTTCGGGTCTTGAACAAGGGGTCTTACCCTCTCATTTGCTCGAGAGGGACTTAGTTTTTGGCTAGATCATAAACAAATTGTTCAATAGATAAATCAGTGGTGCTTAAGGATAAGAGGTAATTACAGGGGTAGAACGGACATTTGACCTAGCTGTAATTATGAACAACTTGTAAATGATTGACTTGCTTATACTGATGATATCTATGGACACAAGTTGTCCTATAGTGCATGAGAGTTCAACTAGGTCTATAGTGGTTTGCCCTGTAGTTAATGAATGAAGATTAATTTAATTAAAGAGTTTAATTAATTAATCTTGGATCATGAAAGGTTATAATCTGTAGGTCCATAAGGTCCCCTTGCTAGCTCACCGCGAACCAACAAGGATCAAATATGTTGAACGAAAAATTTGAAATGTTCGAATTTATGAGGGAAAATATTAAGGGTATTGGATACAGTTAATTACATTATTTATTATAAAGTTTATTTGAATAAGACTCAAATTGTAACTTTACAATATGGAGAATTAATTTATTTGAATATGATTCAAATAATTAATTATTTATTTGGATGAAATTCATATAATAAGTAGAAGAAGAATTAATTAATTATTTGAATTGGATTCAAATAATTAATTATTTAATTTGGATGAGATTCAAATTAAAGATTCTGTAGAAAATAAAAATTTAAACAAGATTTAAATATTTTAAACCTTTTAATATGATATATTATTTAGATAAATATTTATTAATATTGAATATTATAAAATATTTAATTTAAAATCAATGCAGAGAGATTATCCTAATAGGATTAGGAGTAACCCATAGAGTTCTATAAATAGGGCCCTTGGGAGCCCTCATAAGACACACTCTCTACAAGAATAATCTCTACGATTACTCTAATACTCTCCCTCTAGAAATCCTCCCAATTTTCTTAGAAAAGTTCTAAGAAAATTCTTCTCATTCTTTCAAGAAGCGGTTCCCATAAACTGGATCCTTGCTAGAGTCATAGTAAGAAAGATCTCTTGGAAAAGGAAGACCACAAGGAGAAGACTATCCTTCGAGGAGAGATTTTGTTGAAATTATGGATCGACAAAGGTATGCTGTTTAACCTTTTCTTAACTTTTTGTATTTTTAATTCTTTCAAAAAAATAAAAAAACACAATCACACACTTCCACTAGGATTCAATTTCCTTCAATATCAAGTGGACATAAATATATCTACAGTGAGGAGAGTGCAACTACTGGGCTTTAGTGTAGTGACCTAATAGTTAACGAATGTTAATTAACTAGGTTAAAGAGTTTAACTGGTTAATTTCAGATCGTTGGAGCTCATGATCTGTAGGTTCATTAGGTCCCCTTGTTAGTTCATGGACTAAACCTTATAACTTTATATTTAGTGAATTTGAAACATTCGAATTTAGTGATGCATCGTTAGGCGAAATCAAAGAGTAAAAATATCTAAATATGATTTAAATATTTTGAGAATGAATAGGGATTCATCAAATTGGGATTTGCAGGGATAAGTTGAAATATAATTAATTTAATATAATTAATTAATTAATTAATTAATTATATATTAAATTATTTATTTAATTAATTTTATATTAAATTATTTATTTAATTAATTATATATTAAATTAATTTTATTTAAAATTAATTTTTGAAATTAATTTTAAATTAAAAATCAATTCATTAAATTGGTTTTTTTTTAGTTGATTTTAATCCCAAATTGGATATGGGAATTTCCACTATTGCATGAGAAGTAAGAGCTGGTTCTCATGCAACCCTTTCTTCTTTTTCATCTTCCACCATCAAATTGATTGAATTAATCAACCAATTTGTTGGCTTCTTGCATACCAAGTTGTTGTGCATGCTTTCTTCTTTATATAGGCAGCAGAAATTGGGAAGAAGGGTTAAGCTTTTATGCTTATTAATGCAAATTCTCTCTAAAACTAAAAAGTAGAAAAATTGTGTATTCTTCAGCTTTGACCTCCAAATTGAAGTCAATCTTAGATCCCACAATTTGTTATAAGGCTTGAGAATAACGAGGAAGACACTAGAGGTTGTCCAAATGGTGTTTGTGATCATAAATTCAGAGAATTCAGCTTGCTACAATAAGTAAGTGTTCTTCCTCTGTTTTTCGGTTTTAGGACAAACATGTTTAATCTTCAAAATTGGTGTAATTAGAGTGCCTTAGATCCTAATTGCTCCCGCTATCACGTTGCTAACTCATTCAGGGTTGACTTACTATTGATTAGCAATTTCAATGGACACATAAATATATCTATAGTGCGAAGAGTGCAACTGTAAGTCTTTAGTGGAGTGACCTACAACTAATGAATATTGATTAATCTAATTAAAGAGTTTAATTGATTGGTCTCATATTATTGGAGCTTCTAACTATAGGTCCATAAGGTCCCCTTGCTAGTTCATAAAGGATTAGTATTAGGATCAAACATTTTGGTTTATTTTGAAATGTTCAAATTAATAAGGGAACTAACTGTATGTGATACAATTAGTATAATGTATATAGATACATCATAACATAAAGTTTATTTTGAATGGAATTCAAAGTTTATACTTTATATTATAAGAGAGATGAATATTTAAGTGAGATTTAAATATTAATTATATGGATGAGATTCATATTAAAACCATAGGCTACGTGAGAGCAGGTTATTTGAACATGATTCAAATTTAAGTTAAGTATGAGATATTTAATTAATAAATTAATTAATTTTACTTAATTTTATTTATTAAATATGATTTAATAAAATATAGTTAAATTAATATTAATTATTATTATTAATATTATTTTATTATTGAATAACTCTCACGTAGTGGGGAGTTATTCTGCTCTTCTCTTTCACAATTATCACATAAAAGTAAAAAGAGAATGGGAGAGAGTGAACAAGATCAAGAACACATAAAAGTTCTATGAGATTTTTCCTCTCCAATTCTCTCTTCTTCTAAGAAAGAGTTCTCTTACCAAAATCTTTAGAGAGCTCACACCTCCTCTATTAATTCTTTCTTGAGAATAGTGAGGTAGCCATTGTGGTGGTGTTCCAAGAGAAGAAGAGTTGTTGTTGTGGTTGGAGATTTTTCGGTTCATGATTAGAAAAGAATAAGGATTTCCACATCGAAGACGATCTTCAAATGTAGGAAATTTGTTTCTTCTTAACAATGCTTAAAAACATGCTAATTGATTGTTGTATATCTTGTAATTTTATTTTATTTTTTCTGTAATTTTGGTTTTCTAAAACAAATTTAATGGCACAAGGCGATCATTCGCTTCCGTTGTGAATTTGATTCTTTCAGCCTCACCCTCTCACTAGCTCAAGAGGGGTTAGTTTATAGTTGGACTATAAACAGTTTGTTCATTTGAGGGATCAGTGGTACTGAAGAAATTAGATATAACTACTTGGGTAAAAGAGTAATTTGACCCATCTGTAGTTATGAGTAATTTGTGAAAGGTTGACTCATTGTTAGTTAGTAAATTTCGTGGACACAGAAATATATCTATAGTGCGAAGAGTGCAACTGTAAGTCTTTAGTGGAGTGACCTACAACTAATGAATATTGATTAATCTAATTAAATAGTTTAATTGATTAATCTCATATCATTGGTGCTTCTAACTATAGGTCCATAAAGTCCCCTTGCTAGCTCATAAAGGATTAGTATTAGAATCAAACATTTTGGTTTAATTTGAAATGTTTAAATTAATAAGGGAATTAATTGTATGTGATACAATTAGTATAATGTATATAAATACATTATAATATAAAGTTTATTTTGAATGAATTCAAAATTTATACTTTATATTATAAGAGAGATGAATATTTAAATGAGATTCAAATATTAATTATATGAATGAGATTCATATAAAAATTATAGGTTAAAATTCATATGAATGAGATTCATATTAAAACTATAGGTAATGTGAGAAAATGTTATTTAAATATGATTTAAATTTAAATTAAATATGAGATAATTAATTAATTGTTATTTAATTTCTTTATTTAATTATATTTATTAAATAAGATATAATATAATACAATATAATTAAATTAATAATTATTATTAATATTATTATTATGAATAATATTATTATATTGAATAAGTCCCATGAAGTGGGGAGTTATTATGCTCCCTCTCTCTCACATATCATGTAAAAAGAAAAAGGAGGGAGAGGAAGTTAACGTATCATCTCAATTTTACAGAAAGGTTCTGTTTCTCCCTCCCCAATTCTCTCTTTAACTCTCAAGAATTCTCCCTTGCCAAAAATTAAAGAGAGCTGACACCTCCACCATTGATTCTTTCTTGAGAATAATGAGGTTTCCTTGTGGTGGTGACCCAAAGAACAAGAAGGATTTTTGTTGTTTCGTTGGAAAAGTTTTCTGATTCGTGATTTGGAGAAGAAGATACCCACATCGAAGAAGGTCTTCAAAGGTAGGAAATCTTCTATCCCTTAATTCTTAAAAAACATGCTAATATAGTTGTTTATCTTGTATTTTTTTATTCTTTGTATTTTGGTTTTCTAAAACAAATTTAATAGCAAAAGACAAATATTCACTTTTGCTGGGAATTCAATTCCTTCAGCAATCTAGGTTTTGGGTTTTAGATTTGAGGTTTTGAGGGATTTCAAAATCCTCGGTGTGCTATCCAGCGAATTCAGAAGTAGTTACAACAAGGTTTTTGGTAAGTATCAGAGCTTGGAACCCTTTTGGATTAATTACTTGTCACACCCCCTCCCAAGTTACCCTCTTAACCTAGGACAAGGTGTGAGGACAACAGGCATTGACCCTCTTATGACATATACTGTAAACCTGTACTATCCTTAATACATGACCAAGAAACTGATAAACAATTTATATTTCTCATCTAGACAACATGCTCAAATCCCAAGATAAACTAGCATTATTTACAAACTTCCATTCAACAGCCTAATATACAATAGTTACATGTTTACAGACTTCCACTCCTCAAAACCCCTTTTTGAACAATGCTGAGTCTTAAGTATAAATATTTACAATATTACAGACTAAGTAGTAAGCGTAGACGAGTCTGATGTAGGTTAAGCACCCCGATTTTGTTTGCTACATGGAAAAGAGAAAATGAGGAAAACTATGAGTTAAGTTTCCCAGTAAGTGACAAGTTTAGAAAACCATACTTAACTTAAAAACTTTCAACATAAAACATGTTTGATAAACAAATAGCAAACCACAAGCATTGTAACACTGAAAATTCATAAACACAAGCTTTTGCTTTTCAAATATCCTTAGTTGAGGTGGAGCAAAGCTTAACACTACTCAACGTCTAAAACAACCTGGTTGAGGTAGAGTAAGCTCAACACACCCAACATCAAATAATCTTAGCTGTGTGGAATAATCTCAACACAACGACGTCGAATCTCCCTCTATGTGCACATAGGAATCATTAACTTGGGCTGCCCGTGTACCTTTTTATGTCCTTCAATACTGGGGTCCCATACACAATATTAAAGCTGCCCATATGCCTTATCCGTGTCCTTCGGCATTGGGGACCATCTATTATCCTCTTGAAAATAAAGCATGCTTTTGATAATAAATCATTAATAAACAAAATGTTTACAAATCCTCAAAGTTTGAAACCATCTATCAACAAACATGTTTATATAATTCTTAGCATCATAAAACATCATGCTTAATCATTGAAATCCATCTAAAATAATGTTTAAACTTTTATTAGGAAACTCAGGCTTTATCATATCCAAACTCATGCTAGAAAACTTCATCGTTTAAGAACAAATCGAGCATACTAAAAATATAGAGAAAATAAATCACTTTAAATAGAAAACTGTCACTCACAATTTGTCCCAGGCGTCTAGTGGGTTATATACTTCTCTTAGCTTTTCTCGGCCTGAAATAAAATAATTCTCTTTGTTAAATTTCCTTAAAATCCCTTTAATGATAACTTAAGTCAATTGAGTTCTAAATATTGGATTTTAGCTCAAAAAGGCACACCCAAAATAAAAAATTATCTAAATTGACCAAAGGTTGCAAGCTACCTCTTGGAGTATCTAACAGCCCTTCAGCACACCTACATAGCTTGTCCAGCAGCTATGTGAGGCAAAACACGCTCAGCTACATTGCCTCGCACAGCCTAACACTTATGGATATAAACTCCGCACAGACAAGGCTAAAATAACCTCAAAAGGCAAGGTGTGTGTGCGTCTTCAGCAATGCACGCTGACTGGGTGCCGATCTCCAGCCTACCCGATGCCTACATTGTGCGCTTTGTCTGTCTACTAGTGAGATTTGTCTCGCTCAACACCTGCACTCACGCAGTGTCGCCCTTTACTCATTAGCAAGATTCACCTCGCCCAACAGCTTGCACATCCGTAGTGTCGATGGCATGTCAGCATGCCATTGGGTGTTCAAAATCACCGAAAATAACCTCAATAAAATCCTTACCTTCAGCCACTGCCTGCACGCTTACCGTTTTCCTCCTTAGCCCAGTTTCACCCGACAACCTCAAATACACTACCTTCAGTTCTAGCTGCCAAAAATGATATTTCCAGCCAAAATTAAGCTTTAATTTCTCTTACAAACTTGTAGGTAATTGACTTAACTAGCTTACCTCCAATTTTCAGCTTTAAATTCTTTTTCCTCCATCTGATATCAGGAATTTTCTCCACCCTGCTCCAGATTATTCGACATCATAAATCATCTTGAATCTCTGATAAAATTCAAGTGCTTCCTCAATGAATTCTCCTCCGGTAACCCTCTCTCGAAAACTAGACTAAATTTAGAGCAATTGGGTCAAAGAACTTCTCAAATGACTCGAGTAAATTGCCTAAACCAAACTTCTTCATCGAACCTTCAATTTATAGCCTTCATAGAAAGCTCAATCAAAATCTCAACTTATCACCTCCTGCTTGTCCATGCCACAATTAACCTCATTTTGACACCTAATCAGACTTAATTTGTCACACCCCCTCTCTGATTACCTACTTAACCTGAAAGGAGATGTGAAGACAATATACATCACCCCTCTTGTGACGCATATTTCCCCATCTTATGTAACTTCCTACACAACATTTCCATACGTGTATATTCATAGAATTCAGCCATATTAACGCATGATCATAATATAATAATCCTTCCTGTACACAGTAAACTTTTATAACATATTCTCTTATAACCCACTTATAAACAACTGTTCAAGA
Source organism: Citrullus colocynthis (assembly GCA_031780015.1). Classification (NCBI taxonomy): domain Eukaryota; kingdom Viridiplantae; phylum Streptophyta; class Magnoliopsida; order Cucurbitales; family Cucurbitaceae; genus Citrullus; species Citrullus colocynthis. The sequence continues at coordinate 676,813 of QLSR01000042.1, forward strand.
TGAATTTTTTAATTAAATTGAATTGTTTCTTAGCTTGTTGCACAAAAATAGATTTTAACATTTCCGTACAAGGATGCGTCGAGAATTACTCTAAAAATGTGATCGTGATTAAGCAAGTTTTCCTATAAAAACTCAAGTATAAATATTTATAGGTTTCCTGGTGAGTCTAGGGTCGAACGCAGGGATTTGTAATAACTAGGCGTTGAGATTACTTGCCTGACTATGCGGTGATCTGTACATGTAATATGTGCATTTGTTGGTTGTATGTGTCAAACTATACATAAAAAATGAAGATTTTCCTACTACTAATAATGAGGTGGATGCGGCGATGGTTAGTCATATGTCATTTAGTGTCAGATAGCATGCGTTGAGAATGAAATGAACCATGCGATAGGAGTAGAGTTAACGCAAGAGCTAATTGTTACCTAAACCTTCTAAGTACAACTACGTACATACAAACTGCGTTTGTGAATCCATCTCTCGATGTTTCGACGCCACATTAATCTTATCTCTAAGATGCATGGTAAGTTTGCATTGGCAAAAGACGAACTACATCTCTGCAACTCATCTAATCTTAATAAATGCTAAAGATTAACTATTCACTCTCTCAAGCTCGACAGTCATGCTTACTACTTGTGTTTGTCAGACAAAGTTATGCAAGCTAAAGATATGCATTAATCAAGATGTAATATACTCAGGATTGCTCAAGAAAAACTAACTTTTAACATCAAACTCATTTAGCATTCAGACATGGTTTAAGGTGTTTAATACGGAAATAGATGAAAGATAGTAGTCAATCAAACTTATATTAAGAAAATAAGTCATTCTAACTTATAAGCAAGAATGAGAGAAATGGGAATAAAGCAGAAATGAAGGGCATTAAGCCGCCACTGGCAACGTCTTGCTTCATGGAGGCTTGAGATGGTTGCTATTTGATACATAGATTCCATAGGGTGAAGGTTCTCACTTACTGGGAGACGACTCTGAAGGTGCTCAGAATTCTTCTCTCAGAAGAGCTCAAAATGGAGGCTGGTTATGGTGAGGGAGAAATAGTGCAGAGCTTTCGCCTCTTGAACTGGTCTTTCTTTTTCTCCTCTTCTTCTCGGAGGAAAGCTTTTGGGCTATTTATAGGCGTCAAAAGGTTGATATCATGATGACCTGACACCTTTGCATTAAATTTCAGCCACGCTGCATAGACTTTTCAGATTTGTCAGCCTATTTGTTCTGCCATGATCTGATAGGTTATTGCTTTTTTTCATAATGACATGACAGCTGTTTAAGCATGCGTCTGTTTTTTCATCGACGCATGGTCTCAATGCATAGGCTCAACGCATGGGTTTCCACTTGTTCTAGCAGCAGCTTCGTCTCTTCGTACTTGGTTGTTTGCACTTCTTTTCTTCTTAACCCTGCGTTAGGAACAGAAAAGCTCATCATTTTTCAGGCATTTTCTTTTGTAAGTAGTGCCAACGCATGGTGATACATTTTTCATCATTCAACTACCAAAATCATGCGTTTAACTCCAAAGTTACTCTAATTAAATCAAATAATGACTATAATAACTTGTATTTCTACAAGTTATCACACCCCCAAATTTGAGTTAATGTTTGTCCTCGAACATTTATGTGAAGATTTATTAAATTTTACAGCCCTTCTAAGTAAAAGCGCACCCTCTCAACATGCCTTCCAATCCTTGACTATATCAACAATCAGATAACCATACCAAGTTCTTTTTCAATCGACACTTTGGAAGTACTTCTAATTTTTAGATGCGGCAAGCTTATTCCTCAAAAATACCCTTACTCATTTCCAGCCAATCTTATGTCCTCATTTTAGTAATGTGCCTTGGAGTTCATACATTCATAAAGTTTCAATTTTTTTTTTTTTTTTTAGATAAACTTGTGTTGATCCAGGCTATCTACCTTCGTTTTGACATACCAACGATGGGGTGCATGGAGGCAGCCAACATCGAGCAAATACCCTTTCATAACTCGGCACTTATCGCGTTCCTTTTTGGTTGCGTCGACAGTGGTACCGTTTATTTACTTTGCGCTGATTTTCGACTCTCACCTTTGATTATGGGGTGTTAAATAGCCATTCTCAACTCAACTCTTAACAGGCTAATTTTATGCGTTGTCAGTGGAGTTGTTTGTCCAAAGAAATATATAATACTTTTTATTTATTTATTTATTATTATTATTTTTTGAATTCTGAACGCATGGCTCAAACCTTTCTTACCCCTAAATTTAAGGGCAGCAAGGTCCTCATTGCTGAAATCGAGTTAAGAGATTGCCTTAGAAAAATTTTGTAAAAGAGGTTTGAGGCAAAGCTTGCAACGCATACTAACTCGTAGAAGTAATTTACCAAGTGTAATATCCTAAGGCTTGTGAGTCAATCCTCTTATTTCAATAAGTCTATAGGTGAAGAGCATAAATTTCATCATGGAGGTTGAACGAATAAACAAAAACAAAGCGGAGAGAATAATAAAGCAAGAAATAGTTGAAAGTACAAACTCAAGAGAACAAGAAGATTCATGAAGATATGGCATTGATGCAAATGTACTATGCGTTGTACTAATTACAAAAAAATTCAAAGGAATACACGTAAGAAAAGAAGGGGAAAAATAAACCAAAAGAACACCCTCAAATTTAAGTTCTCCCCTGGGCGTTGTCATTGTTGTCCATAGGGGGAGGATTTGGATCGTTGAACTAAAGGGGTTGCTGAAGGGAAGGAGGAATAACTGGCGCTGGGATGCGTTGGACGAACATTTCATAGATATAATTCATCAAAGTGCTGAATTGTTCATCTTGTCGCTGAGGTTGGTGTTGAACAAAACTCCGAAGCTCCGATTGTTGCTACGCCATCTGAGTCACTTGCTGACCTAATAGTGAAACTTGTTGAGCCAACTCTTCTTGCCGTTGGCGACTTTCCATCTCCTTGCGCCTAATTTCATCTAGGTCTCCCATGATGGGGTGAAGGATCCCATCATCCAAGTACTGCAACAAATCATCCAAATTTAAATCAACAAATGGTAGCGGAGCAGAGGCATGTCGCAAGTGATATGGTTCCTCTTGATGATGCGTGTTGGTAGTTGCTTCTGCCTGCGGTTGAGATATTGGGCGGGCAGAAGGTTCGGTAGTTGGTGGAGTTGGAAGATTGGAAAATTGAGGTTCATGGCGAGGCGGTGAGAATTGAAAAGGTGCTGACTCCTCAGGATCCAGAGTCAGGGTCGGCTCAAAGTGTTGTAGTGGTGGTGGAGTTGCCTCTCGAAAGGTGGATGATTGAGGTGGGGAGAGGGTTAACTCCAGATGGGGCGAAGAAGGCGGCGACACTTCCTTCGTCTCTTCGTTTAAGTCTGCGATAGGAAGCTTAAGAGGCGTTGGAAGGCCGCGTTGGGTGGTATGGAGGTGGAATGGCTCTTTTTGGATTTTAGGGGAATGAGAAGGGGAAGTTGGTGGTGAAGAGGGCTCCTCAGTGATTGGGTCAATGGGAGGAGTATAAATGGTCAAAGCTTGGGTATAGGCTTCAAGCTGAACATTTTCTTCGGCTTCACTAGGTTGTGAGCTCGACGCCTGAATCTCAAAATTCTTCTTGACCGGTTTCCTCTTCTTGGGTTGAGGTTGGGGGGATGATGGTTCTTGTGACATTGGCGGCCTCTTCTTTGGGTTGGCTGCGTCAAGAAGATGCGGTGAGTCCTTCAATATCCGTCTCAGACTTTGTGCTGAAAGGACTCCATTCACTATTCTGACTGGCGTATCTTCCATGAATTGTGCATTGGCGCACAGTCTTGTCACAAGAAAGGGGAAGAATAGCTGACCCCTTGGCTTAAAAAATAGCCCTCGAATCTGTGGGGCAATGATGCGTCCCACGTCTAGCTGAATTCCCCGCATGATGCAATAAATGACCATGGCACGGTCCTGTGAAATTGAGGCGTCATGCGTTGTGGGGAGCAGTACCGCTTGATGAAATAAAGCCACAGGTTGGCTTTGGCAATCAAGCAGTTAGACGCCAATGACTGAATGCCCTTTGGGGAAGTGTTCCACTCTGACCCCAGTTTGGCGATGATTGTGAGGGCGTCATGCATTTTGGCGTCTGTAGGCGTTGACATTATTCTATTACCTTCCGCCGCCGTGATGTTGGGAAGCTCAAACAACGTGTTGATCTCTGGAGGCTCGAAGGAAATCACCTCATCTGCAACTTTGACTAAGTGTGCCCTGTGGTGAATCGTTCCTTCGTAAAATGCTTCTACGGCGGTGGGTTGGATGACTTGGCCACTCTCACAAAATTGCCTCCAACCCAACGTATCGACTCCTTGTATGATGAAGGCGGGCAGCTCAATTGGCTCTGGGAAAAATCCCACTTCAGTGTAGAGCCCACTGAATTGTTTCTTTCGGCTCTTCGCCGCCTCCTTTGTGGGTTCCTCAACCAGTTTTCCTTTGCCCTTCTCATTCCTATTGATGGGACTAGCAGGCGTTCTCCTTACTCTGCCTGTGTCCATGTCCCTTATAACAACTCCAGGTGCCTTAGTCACCCCTGTCTTCTTCTTTTTCTCCGGTAGCTTCTCTTTGGTGATTGCTACCTCTTTTTGTTTCTTCTTCTCCTCCCTTATTTTTTTAATGTTTTCCTTGTTGCGTTCAGCTTTGGGTGCCCTCTCCGCATCACTTACTTCCAACTCTACTTCTAATTCCGTCGCAATCTCTGCTTTGCGACGGAGAAACTCGGCTTTTCTGGCGGCGAGAAACGACTCCGTCCTTGCTTTCATCTTTTGGATGTCGTCTTTCAGCTTTTTGGACTTCTCTGTCACTTTCGCTGCTAACCGCTCGACAGATGATGCGGCAACCGATGATGTGATGGCCTCGGATGTCCCTGCATCCTTTACTTTCTCATTTTTCCTTCTTAGCGGCGGGACATCTTCCTCGGCTTCTTCCCTGGCCCTTATTGGCCTGATTTTCTTTTCTTTGGCGGATTTCTTCTTTTCCACCGCCGCTATGACCTTTCTAATAGGTCTTTCATCGGAGTCCGACTCCTCAAGACCACTCATCGCAGGGACTGACCCACGCGATTCATTCGTCATCCTTTGGTCGACCAACCCGTCCAACCAGTCATCGTCTTCTTCATCGATGGAGTCTAGAATATCTCCGAAGACGGTGGATTCGTCATTCCTTCCTACCTTTTGAGCTTCAGACAGGTCCCTGAAGCGTGGCGGAGATGGGGATGAGGTCGCTTCCAACTCAGGACTATTGGGGCGAACAATGGCGAGGGTAGGTGTGGTGGAGGTAGTGGACAGATTCCGACTACCCTGCCTCGAGGATGAGGCCATAGGTTTAGGGCTTTTGGAGGAAGTGGGTTGTTGGGAAGCCATGGGAATGGTATTGGTGAAAAGAGAGAAAAGTGGGTGGGAATCGGAAGAATTTTCGAATAAGCCGGAAATCGCGCTGGTAATCTGGAAACTTGGAGAGATATGGAAGCGTAACCTAGAAAAGGGGTGAAGAGGGGTTTATAAAGGGTTTAGGCGGAGCGCGTGGGTGATCGCCTCGATGCGTGACATCATAGCCGCATTAAATGGTCTGACATTCGTTGATCTCAGCCGACTTAAGCGCCGTCAGCCTTTTTGAATTCTTGATCTGAGCGATTTGACAGAATCGCTTCAGATTCCCCTCTAGGCGTCGAGCTAATCGTATCGCATCGTTTTAGATGTCGATGCCTTGAAATTGAGAGTTTAGTTTCACTCAACGCAAGATAATAGATAGCACCAAACAAAATTTTTCAATGCGACTAAAAATAAAAAAATAAACTAAAAATAGAAATCAAATCAAATCAAATAAAATGACAAAAAGACAGGGAGAAATGAAACAATGCAGTAAGGTACAAAAAGTAGGATGCGTCCCTGGGATATGAGTGTTTGTTGGCAACGCAGGGTGCGTCCATCTTTTCCTCATTTGATCTCTGCTAGATCAACGGTTACTTTGACGCGTTCCAGACCATCTCCATAATATGGTTTCACGCGTTGACCATTAACTTTGAATGCGTTGGTGCTGTCTTCATTCATCAGCTTTACGGCACCATGAGGAAAGAGTTCCTTGATCATGAAAGGACCAGACCATCTTGTTTTTAATTTTCCTAGAAATAAGCGCAGTCTTGAGTTAAAAAGGAGGACCTTTTGACCTATATGCAAGGATTTCTTACTGATGCGTTGATCGTGTCAACGCTTTGTTCACTCCTTGTATATCTTTGCGTTTTCATAAGCCTGCAGTCTCCATTCCTCCAGTTCATTCAATTGAAGTTGACGCGCCTCTCTAGCTGCTTTCAGGTCCATGTTCAATCTCTTGGCAGCCCACAGTGCTTTATGTTCTAGCTCCAACGGTAGATGGCATGCCTTTCCAAAGACCAGCGTGTACGGTGACATCCCGATAGGCGTTTTGAATGCTGTACGATATGCCCATAGCCTCGTTTAATTTGGATGTCCAGTCCTTTCGAGAGGAGTTAATTACCTTTTCCAAAATAGTTTTCAACTCTCTATTGGAAATTTCTGCTTGCCCATTTGTCTGCCGGTGGTATGCGGCTGCCACCCTATTGATGCGCACTTTGAGTGTTAACTGCAAGTGTATGGGTCAAGTTATAATATAAGACGGTTAAGTCCGAATATCGTTCCACTGGAGATCCAATTGTGAAGGTTTAAGTTACTTAGCTATTCTAGAGTTGGATCAATTTTATTTGAGGATTGAATTTGAAAATTATGAGTTATGGAAAATATAAATCAAATAAGGAAAGTATTAAAGTGAGAAACACAAGAGTCAAAGAGAGTTCTAGGGTAATGAATCCTTGTTTATTTCATCATGCAATATTATAGATTTCATGGATTTTATTGTCATTCATGTGCCTAAGTCTAGAAACTTAATTCCAAGTTATTTTCTCTCAAAAAACAACAATTACCAATACAAAATTAGATGGCATTAAAAATAGTCTTTAACAACTTTTATTGTCAACCTAACTATTCTCGTGATAGATTAACAACAATTCATTGTTATGGATCAAGTTAAACATACAATCTCTCAATCATACATCTAACCTAACATGTGAAGATGGCCAATCCACAAGAATTAAACACAATAACAATGAAAAGCATAATCATTCCAACAAAACCATGAAAGTCTACAAGATTAACATAATTTCATAAACAAATCATCAAAACCCTAAAACTAAAGAGTTTAGCCACTCATAGCTTGAAGCAACATGTTTGAGCAAAATAAACACAGAAAGAGTGTAAAGAAAGGGAAACTCTACTGAAAAGAGGCTTTTGATTGAGGTAGCACCGTCACGATCTCCTTGGCTCTCAGGTCGGAATTCGAAGGGCACCACGACTATCTCGAACTCTTTTCCTCTTCCTTGCAACTAACAAACTCTTTGAACTCTCACTCAATTCTCTCCTTTTTGTGCCTCTTTAGGTCTGCACTTCCTTGATTTGATTTGATGCCTAAGGCTGCTGGAAACCCTCAAATTCATAGAGTTTGGCCGCCCAAAAATTTACCAAAAATAACAAATTTTTCATTTAAGGAAAACTGGCGCCGCGACGCTGGTCTATAGCGCCGCGGCGCTATTGAAAAATCAGAGACAGCGTCGCGAAGCTGTTGGAAAGCGCCACGGCACTAGGGCTGCGATCTGAGTGTTAGCTCTCGGGTTTTAGCGCCGCGGCACTGCCCCAATTTCTGCCATTTTGGGTTTTTCAGCTCTTTTTCGCAGTATTCTTGCTCGGTTTTGATCTTTTAGTCTTTTCTTCTAATTTTCCTCGTTTTAACCAGAAAACCACTAGCAAACAAGTGAAATCTAATATAAACTCCCTTAATTTGAGAGAATAGAAAGCACTTTTCAAGTGCTTATCACCTATGATGTACATTGTATTTTATTAGCAAATTGGAAATGATTTTATTAATGAAATGCGTACCTTCATTGCTAATAGGGCTCTCGGCGTTCCTAGCACATGAGATTGCTTCAACCCATTTTGATACATAACCCACAGCTACTAGTATATAGTTGTGGCCGTTTGATGGCGGAAATGGGCCCATAAAATCAATACCCCAAACGTCAAAGAGCTCAACTTCTAAGATAGAGGTAAGTGGCATTTCGTTCCGACTTGAGATATTTCTGATGCGTTGACATCTGTTGCATCTAATCGCATAGTCCCTGGCGTCTCTGAAAAGAGTTGGCCAGAAGTATCCGCTTTGTAGGACCTTGGCCACAGTTCGTTGTCCTCCAAAATATCTTCCATAGAGGGAATCATGACATTGAGATAGGATGCATTGGTACGAAGTCTCTGGGACGCAGAGTCTGAAGATGTGATCCAGCCCCCTTTTGTAGAGCTGGGGCTCATCCCAATAATAGAACCTCACGTCATGCATCAACTTCTTCTTCTGCTGTGTGTTGAAATCTTCGGGAAATTGCTTGCACACCAAAAAGTTGACAATGTCTGCATACCACAGCGCAGACTCTGTGACTTTTAATACCACTTCATCTGGAAAGCTTGCGTTGATGTCCAGCTGTTTGCGATCATGTTCCATATTCTCGAGTCTGGAAAGATGATCTGCTATGTTGTTCTCTGTACCTTTGCGATCAACTATTTCTGCGTCGAACTCTTGAAGAAGCAGAACCCATCGGATGAGCCTCGACTTGGCATCTTTTTTAGTCATCAAATATCGAATAGCTGAGTGGTCAGTATGGATGATGACTTTCGATCCTAGAAGATATGCTTTGAATTTTTCAACAGCAAACACTACTGCTAACAACTCTTTCTCTGAAGTGGTATAATTCGCTTGGGCTGTGTTGAAAGTTTTGCTGGCGTAGGCTATGGGATGCAGCATTCTGTCTCTTCGTTAAACCAACGCAGCGCCCATCGCATAGTCGCTGGCATCACACATTAGTTCGAATGGCTGCGACCAATCTGGGGCAATCAAAATTGATGCTGACACCAATGCTGTTTTCAGAGTCTCAAATGCCTTGAGGCATTCTTCATCAAAGATGTAGGGTCGATTTTGCTCCAGCAATGAGCTTAAAGGGCGTGCAATTTTTGAAAAGTCCTTGACGAACCTTCTATAAAAGCCTGCATGTCCCAAGAAGCTGCGAAGTGTCTTTATATTTGTAGGAGGTGGGAGCTTTTCTATGGCTTCAATTTTGGCCTGATCGACTTCCAGGCCCTTCTTGGATATCTTGTGACGGAGGACAATTCCTTCATTCACCATGAAGTGACATTTTTCCCAATTGAGCACTAAGTTGGTGTCCTCGCATCTTTTTAGTACTTTCTCCAAATTGGCTAAACATGCTTCAAACGAATTTTCGAAGACCGAAAAATCGTCCATGAATATCTCCACAGATTCTTCTAGAAATTCAGAGAAGATTGCCATCATATACCTCTGGAAGGTGCCTGGGGCGTTACATAGTCCAAACGGCATGCGTCGAAATACAAATGTACCATAAGGACATGTAAATGTTGTCTTCTCCTGGTCTTCTAGAGCAATCATGATCTGGTTGTAGCCTGAGTAGCCATCCAAGAAGCAGAAGAACTCATTTCCCGCAAGTCTATCTAACATTTGGTCAATGAAGGGTAATGGGAAGTGATCCTTCTTCTTCGCCGCGTTGAGCTTCCTGTAGTCCATGCAAATTCTCCACCCCGTGACAGTGAGGGTGGAGATCAATTCGTTATTCTTGTTTGGGACTATAGTCATACCTCCTTTCTTGGGAACGCATTGTACAAGACTTACCCATTTACTATCAGAGATGGGAAAGATGACACCTGCGTCCAACCATTTAAGCACTTCTTGCTTGACAACTTCTTTCATTACTGGGTTTAGCCGCCTTTGGGCCTCGATAGATCCGTCTTTTCCTTCTTCTAGACGAACTTTATGCATGCAGTATGTGGGGCTGATCCCCTTGATATCAGCCAACATCCATCCGACAGCTCAGATGTGCTTTTTCAGAATGAATAACAAGGCTGATTCTTGATTTGGGGACAAAGCAGCTGAATAATAACTGGAAGAGAGTTACCTTCTCCTAAGTAGGCATACTTCAGGTGAGCTGGCAACACTTTTAACTCAATTTCTGGCGCTTCTTCCAGAGATGATTTTGTTCGTTGGTTGATTTGATTTGTAGTCAAGGGTTCAAAAGCAGAATGGACCAAAGCACAACATTGTTCAGGCTGCTGCGCGTCCAGATTTGCAATAGTTTCATCATTTTCTTCAAGCAACATTTCATGGAACTTATTCTCTGCATCGAGGTTCTGACAGGTTTCCTCTCCTGGATATTCCAACGCTTTAAAAACGTTGAATATCACTTCCTGATCATTAACTCTCATAATGATCTCCCCCTTGTGGACGTCAATGAGTGTACGACCCGTTGACAGAAACGGGCGGCCAAGTATGATAGGGACGTCCTCGTCTCCTTCATAATCCAGGATAATGAAGTCTGCGGGGAGAATGAACTTGTCTACTTTTACCAACACATCCTCGATCCTTCCTTCAGAATGCACCACGGATCGATCCGCCAATTGTAGGGTAACTGTTGTTGGCTGCAATGCGATCGCCAATTTGTTGAATACTGATAGGGTCATGAGATTAATGCTAGCCCCTAGATCACACAACGCTTTTCCTATGTGAATTCCTCCAATAAAACAAGGAATGGTGAAGCTCCCTAGGTCTTTCATCTTTGTGGGGACGCGTTCACAGACCATGTCACTGCACTCCTGCGTTAGAGCAATTCACCCATTCCTCTCTTTTTAGACAGTATGTCCTTGAGGAATTTGGCATAGGTAGGCATTTGTTCCAACACTTCCACCAGCGGGATGTTGATGTGCAACTGTTTGAGTACATCCAGGAAGTGTTTGAACTGCTTCTCATTATTTTTCTTCCTTCTTAACCGCTGAGGATAAGAAGGCGTTTGCAGCTCGGCTGACATGCTTGTTGATGCGTCTTTCCCTAATGAACTTCTTTGCATGTCAGCTTGTTTTTGCTGCGTTGAATGGTCAGAATCAGTTGTGGGGTTGGAAAGATGAATTATTGGTTGAGAGTTCTCTGGGCGGGGAAGTTCATTCATGGCTCTTCCACTTCGCAATGTCACAGCTTGACACTGTTCTTTCCCTGAACTACCCGTACCGTGTGGGGCTTCGGTGTTGCTCGGAAGGGAACCTTTCTGTTGCGTCTTAAATTCTCCAGCAATCTGGCCAATCTGAAGCTCTAAATTCCAGATGGATGACGCCTGGGTTTGTAATAAGGCGTCATTCTTCTGCATATATTCCTTTAGAAGAGCTTCAATGGATGATGATGGACTAGGCGCTGACTGATGTGAATTTTGCCTCTGATGTCCATGGGAGAATCCAGATGATCCTCCTCTTTCGTGCATAGGCGCACCTTGCTGCTCAAGCTGACGATTACCACCCCATGAGAAGTTCAGATGATTCCTCCAGCCAGGGTTGTAGGTATTGGAATAAGGGTTGTTACGTATAAAGCATAGATTGAGGGTTCTGTGGACATACCTCATACGCATGCGGCTCATACGCATCCAACGCATCCCGCAGCATTCACTTGATTCACTGCGTTCACTTGGCCACCGCCTTCTGTATTCGACTGATTCAGGGTCTGTAAAAGGTTAGTCATGGCGGTGACTTGAGCTTATAATGCAGCAACACTATTATGCTCAGGTGCTCCTGACGCATTGTTTTGCCTGCGGCCAGATCGGCTATATCCATGGTCCTCCCAATCCTCATGGTTTCTTGATATTCTATCTAGAATTTCCTTGGCCTCAGTATAAGTTTTATCCAGCAGTCCTCCTGCTACGGCAACATTTGCAGCGGTCTGAGAGGCCTCGGTCAAGACATCATAGAATATCTCCATTTGAACACAGTCAGGGAAACCATTATGTGGGCAATTTCTCACCAATCTCTTGAATCTTGCCCAAGCATCGCTCAGGGTTTCTTTATCTTTTTGTTGAAAATTGGCGATGTCTCTTCTTCTTTGAGCATTCTCGGTCGGTGGGAAGAACTTTTTCATAAACTTCTATATCATTTGGTTCCAGGTGGTGATCTCGCCTGGTTCCAAGGAATATGCCCACTGTCTCGCCTCATCTCTGAGGGAGAATGGGAACAGCGTTAATTGGATGTCATCTGCACTTATGTTTGGAATGACGAAAGTATTGCAGATTTCAATGAAGCTCTTTAGGTGAGCATGAGGGTCCTCACCAGGTAATCCCCCAAACTGACCTGCTGTTTGTAGCATTTGCAGCATGACTGGTTTCATTTCAAATCTTGAACCTTGAGATTCGGGTCGCATAATTCCAGGTGAAAAATTATACAAGATGGGCGACGCATAATCCCTGATCGGACGATTTCGATCATGTGCCAATAAGATGGGATAAGCTTGTTGATCAATCTGCTGAACTTGAAGTTGCGCTTGGGCTAATGCATGGTTCACTGCTTCTTCTCGTCTGTCATTAGCCCCATTGTCAGCTCTCAAAGGCTGGTTGGCGTTGTTTGCTTGATTTTGCATCTTTTTCTCTCTGTAAAGTTGTCGTCGCCTTTGGAATGTCTTACTTCTTTTCCGAAAGGTTCTCTCGATCTTAGGGTCAAAAATGAACACAGCTTGTTCTTTGTTCATAAACTGTCAGATACGTCTTCGGCTAAACGCTCTGTACGGCCCAAGATTGAGATTTTCTGCATAAATCAAGAAATAATATCAAGATCTAAATTATTAATTCAAATCCCTGACAACAGCGCCAAAAACTTGTTCGAGATGAATTTTTTAATTAAATTGAATTGTTTCTTAGCTTGTTGCAATAAAATAGATTTTAACATTTCCGTACAAGGATGCATCGAGAATTACTCTAAAAATGTGATCGTGATTAAGCAAGTTTTCCTATAAAAACTCAAGTATAAATATTTATAGGTTTCCTGGTGAGTCCAGGGTCGAACGCAGGGATTTGTAATAACTAGGCGTTGAGATTACTTGCCTGACTATGCGGTGATCTGTACATGTAATATGTGCATTTGTTGGTTGTATGTGTCAAACTATACATAAAGAATGAAGATTTTCCTACTACTAATGATGGGGTGGATGCGACGATGGTTAGTCATATGTCATTTAGTGTCAGACAGCATGCGTTGAGAATGAAATGAACCATGCGATAGGAGTAGAGTTAACGCAAGAGCTAGTTGTTACCTAAACCTTCTAAGTACAATTACGTACATACAAACTGCGTTTGTGAATCCATCTCTCGATGTTTCGACGCCACATTAATCTTATCTCTAAGACGCATGGTAAGTTTGCATTGGCAAAAGATGAACTACATCTCTACAACTCATCTAGTCTTAATAAATGCTAAAGATTAACTATCCACTCTCTCAAGCTCGACAGTCATGCATACTACTTGTGTTTGTCAGACAAAGTTATGCAAGCTTAGATATGCATTAATCAAGATGTAATATACTCAGGATTGCTCAAGAAAAACTAACTTTTAACATCAAACTCATTTAGCATTCAAACATGGTGTAAGGTGTTTAATACGAAAATAGATGGAAGATAATAGTCAATCAAACTTATATTAAGAAAATAAGTCATTATCTTTAATGTCATTAACAAAATATAAGCAAGAAGGAGAGAAATGGGAATAAAACAGAAATGAAGGGCGTCAAGCTGCCACTGGCAACGTCTTGCTTCATGGAGGCTTGAGATGGTTGCTATCTGATACATAGATTCCATAGGGTGAAGGTTCTCACTCACTGGGAGACGACTCTGAAGGTGCTCAGAATTCTTCTCTTAGAAGAGCTCGAAATGGAGGCTGGTTATGGTGAGGGAGAAATAGTGCAGAGCTTTCGCCTCTTGGACTGGCCTCTCTTTTTCTCCTCTTCTTCTCGAAGGAAAGCTTTTGGGCTATTTATAGGTGTCAAAAGGTTGATATCATGATGACCTGACACCTTTGTATTAAATTTCAGCCACGCTGCATAGACTTTTCAGATTTGTCAGCCTATTTGTTCTGCCATGATCTAATAGGTTGTTGCTTTTTTCATAATGACATGACAGCTGTTTAAGCATGCGTCTGTTTCTTCATCGACGCATGGTCTCAACGCATAGGCTCGACGCATGGGTTTCGACTTGTTCTCGCAGCAGCTTTGTCTCTTCGTACTTGGTTGTTTGCACTTCTTTTCTTCTTAACCCTGCGTTAGGAACAGAAAAGTTCATCGTTTTTCAGGCATTTTCTTTGTAAGTAGTGCCAACGCATGGTGATACATTTTTCATCATTCAACTACCAAAATTATGCGTTTAACTCCAAAGTTACTCTAATTAAATCAAATAATGACTATAATAACTTGTATTTCTACAAGTTATCAACAACTAAATCTACATGCCACCAGTGTTAAGTTATTTACACATACAACAACGAGAAAATAAATTGTTTTTAGAAAATTGAAGCTTAAGTAGCGAGTTGGAGTAGGCAATGCACCAGGAACGTCCTTGCTACTTGGGAGGAAAAGAAAACATGGAAAACATGAGCTAAAAGCCCCGTGAGTGACTAATTTTTGTAAAACTATCTTTTGTTCGAAAACAGGCATGTTAAAAATCATAATAACGCCATAAACATAAACGTGATTCAAATAATATTTCTGTAAAATCATAATTTCAACAACGTAAACTAATCACATATGTTCATGCCAAAATGATCGTATACGAAAAACAGTTCATTCTCAAAACTTTCCCTTCGTCAGGGCGGAGCAAAACTCAACGCACCCGACGTCGAAAACATCCTTAGTTGAGGCGGAGTAAAACTCAACGCACTCAACATCGATAACAACCTTAGTTGGGGTGGAGCAAGACTCAACACACCCAACATCACAACCTCTATGTGCACATAGGAATATGGCGGGTTGCCCAAGTACCTTCTACGAGTCCTTCAGTACTGGGTCCCGGGGAAACTCACATGCCTTCTCATGTCCTTCAGCATTGAGCCTCCTGTAAAACATTTTAGAAACCAGCATTATACGTAAATAGTCCACATGAAAATCTTTCATGAAATTCAGATATATCACTATAAACAACATTTCAAGACATGTCATTCAACATCTTATAGAAAACGGATAAAACATGTCTTATGAACAATATCATCAAACATCATGCTTTTCAAGAAAATAGTTCATCTCAAAGCCATATCTCATAAGAAAAACCAAACTAAACATTTTCAATAAATTCGTTTTCAAAGAAAGAAAAGTGTCACTCACAACTTGTCCTTAGGCCCTGAGTGGATTATATGCCTTTCCGAGCTTTTCTTGGCCTGTAAATACACATTCCTCACATTACGTTTTCCTTAAACTTCCTTTACATGATCATTAAAAGTGCATACTTAAACTCTAATCATGATTCACCACCGAGACTCCCTTTCTTTCCTAAAATACACATAATAAGCGAGATTCTATGTCACTAGCGAGATTACCAATGAGATTTCACCTTACTAGCGAGTTTACTAACGAAATTACACAACAGGTCACGGCACTAGCGCACCAGCATGAGCGATACCATCGAGACTACCTGATGAGCGATACTGAACGAGAGCCAGTGAGATTTGTGAGAGAAAATCCTCCTTTACACGACCAACGAGACCAGTGTCACTACTCACGCTCCAATTCTCAGCGTTACCTGCTTCCAAACGACACCCGACAGTAGAGTTTTCTCCTTTCCTGTTTGTTCTCACTTCTGTCAATTCAAAGTCATATTTCCAGCTAGATTTAGAACTTCTTTCCTTCTACAAACTTGTAGAGAAACATGCTTTCTAGCTTATCTCAAAATTTCATGGTTTAACTCGTTTTGGTTCGTTAGATATTGCAAGTTTTCTCCGTGCTGCTCCAGATTACACAGAAATTTTGTCTCAGTAACTTCCAGCTAAAATTTTACATATTTCTAATCCATTTCAACTTAAGCATCCTTCGTAAACGTTGTTCAAAATTGAGTTAACTTACTAACCTTAAAATTTCAGCCCAAACGTCAATCTCTTCAGCTCGATATTCACCAAACATTAAACCTGGTTTGAGCTGTGCGACAGCAGATGAAGCTTCTGTTTCAGCTTCAGTTCTACCATGAAATCGTCCAAAACTTTGCACGAAATTGCCCTAGAACTCTTCTTCAACCTCTCCACGACATGCAGCTGAAAAAATAACATAGAATTGAGTATGGAAATGAGTAGAAAGAAGTCGGCAACTTTTCTGTCCAAAGAAAGTTATAACCGACGAACTCATCCTTATCCTTTCTTCTTCTTTTTCTTTTTCTTCTCTTTTCTTCTTTTTAACTTCTAATTCCTTTTTTTTTTCTTTTTTTTTCTTTTTTGTCTTCTTCCCTTTTAGTTTTCCTTTTTTTATTTTTTTATTTTTATTTTTATTTTTTTATTTTTACAATATGAAATTATTAATACTAATTCGCTTTAAGCTTTTGAACGTGCTTACTAATTAGGTGCTTAGATAATTAATATTTAATTCTCAAATTTGCCCAAGTACAAAGAAATGATGGATGCATCACCTTGTGACAAGCTCTCCACGCGTGGTTGAGCACCTCTTAAGGTTGGCTTCCCTTCTCGATTATCATTTGCACGCAGCCCCCCTTGGCTGATGGACGTCTGATCTCCTTCCCACTAGCAAGCTCATGGATGCATCAAGCTTCCCTTGCCAACTCCCTTACTAAACACACCAACACATCATCCACACCTTAAACTAACCTCTAGTTGCAACAACTTGTCATCCATGCCAAGGACGTATCATTCCCTCTTACTAATCTCAACCAAAGCCATCAAAGACGCATCCTACCCTCTTGCTACTGAAGCACGCATCAACCAACATAAACCACACCTTATAGACGCATCATTCATCTACTCACCAACACCTTGCGCCTGCATCACACACACACTTAGGCCCGACTCTCAATAGTTCTCCACGCCCAAAGCCAACACTTAGCCAAATTTTCCTCACTTCTTTCTTCAATGTCATCCGCACCTAAAACAGGGGCAGTCCCAATAGGGATAGAGACTCTAAAAGCAAAGACTAGTTTCTAGGTAAGAAGCGGGGCTAAGAATAGAACGCAAAGTCTTAAGTGAATTCCTCCTTTCTTTCAAGACTTCAATCAAGGAGTCTAGGTAGTTTTACAAACAAAATAGAAGAAACTTGTTCTTAGACCCTTATTTAAGAAAGGAAATGGTCGGTCAACCCGACTACTCCATGTCAAAGTAGCTCTCGACTACTCCTCTTCATGGCACCCGTCCACTTCCTTCTCAAGCTACACACCTACCCACTTGCTTAAAATCATTCCCATGGCTAAGTCCACAAACATACCTTTCTTGGCTTCTCTTTTCCACGCATCCTTCAATCTAAACAAAGATAATTTTCTTAAGTCTACAACAAAGCCTTTTTCACACTACTCTTTTTCCTTGCCTCTTTTAACATGAACCTTGAAAAAATTTTCTCTAAGTCCACAACTTTTTATAACTCACTTAGCTTGGTACTAGGAGGATGGAAGTAGGGTTTATATTACAATTGCTGTAATTTTGTGATATTAATCCTTAAATTTTGGTGATTGATTTATGGCGTGTTGTTGGAAAGATTGGAAGCGGTTTGGATTAAACCACACTTTGGTGAAGTTGTTTGGACTTATTTGGTTAAATTGTGATCAGAATTTACCCTTAACATTGAAATTAAATTTTGGTTTATTATTTTAGGTCTTTATTCAAGGTCTTCCTTTGGTAAAGAGAAGATAAGATTGCTTGAGCATATTTGGACTTGATATTGAAGTAAGTGGTTTACTACCACCAAGCTATTTGTGATAAGATAATTGTATACGTTGAAAGCATGTCATTGATTGATTGAATTATCATGCTAAGCCTCATGAAGAGCTTATGGACTGTTATGGGTGTGCTAGATGCCAATGAGCTATATGGGAATAAACATAACTTAAAGCTCTATGTATGTGTTTGTATGCTTAATATGATGG
Organism: Citrullus colocynthis; assembly: GCA_031780015.1. NCBI lineage: Eukaryota > Viridiplantae > Streptophyta > Magnoliopsida > Cucurbitales > Cucurbitaceae > Citrullus > Citrullus colocynthis. Next base: position 694,809 of record QLSR01000042.1, read on the forward strand.
GTTTGATGACTGTTGGTTGATGGGTGCATCTTAGACTAATGTTGTCTGTTATTTTTCCTATCGGGCTATGTACATCTTATGTCTGTAAACCTCTGAGTTCACTACTTATGCTTATGATTGTGTTTTTCTTTTGGATCACTACTTATCCTTATGATTATGTGACCCTTCAGCTTCTTACCTATGTTTATGCTTATGTTTTCTACATTTGTGCCTATGATAGGGAAATAGCAGATTCACCTAGTTAGTTCGGTAGTATCACACCCCTCCCAACTTACCTTTTTAACCTAGGAAAAGGTGCGAGGACATCAGACATTGACCCTCTTACGACATCTACTATCAACCTGTACTATCCTCAAATCATTACCAAGCACTTGATAAATAGTTTTTATCTCTCATTAAGACAACATGCTTAAAACTCAAGATAAGCTAGCATACACCTACAAACTTCCATTCATCAGCTTAACATAATATTAATACATGTTTACAGACTTCCATTCCTTAAACCCCTTTATGTACAACGTTATGCTTTAAGTACAAATATTTACAGTATTTACAAACTATGTTATAGACCAGATGAGTCTGATGTATAGGCTAAGGACCTCGGTTTCGCTCACTACCTGGAAAACAGAAAAATAATGGAAATCATGAGTTAGGTTGCCTAGTGAGTGACAAGTTTAGGAAACTATACTTAGCTTAAAAGCCACACAAAGTCATGCTAGATATTCAGATTGTTGGGTTTTATGTCCTAAAACTTGTAGATTGTAAATGTAATAATTTGACCGTAATTAAATCATTAATAAAGAACTATTGATGGGTTACTTTAATAAGCGTTATTGATTGTTTTTGTTTGTTTTGTCTTAATAACCCTAAATCCAATAAACTAACATCCTAGGCTGTTTTATGAGTCTTGAACAGTATGTGGGGACATATGGAGATAAATGTTTAAGATATAGTCTAAAGGGTCTATAGTATAGAGATAAGGCTGGGTACCTTATCCTGGTGACACTATGGATACGACCCACTTTGTATTTGATACAAATGGAATGATCTAACGCGTTCATGTAGGTGAAATGCGAGTGAAGGTATCCTATGCAATGGATTTGCATAAAACCGAACCACGAAATAGTAAGCACTAGATGTAACTTTGTTGACTAGTTAGGTTTCTATTTCAATAGGATGACCTAGGCAACTTAGTCTTAATCCTGAGTATATTATGAACTCCGAGTTATTATCCTTTGATTTGTATGGGTGGGAGTGGCCATTTGCTGACTCAATATGCCTACCATCTTGGGGGCCAGATAGAGTGGGCAGCTGGGGACAATTATACAAGACGAAATTTACTTATTCCCATTTTTAGGGTAAGTAGATAAGTGTTCTCTTAAGTGGTGTCTTCGGGACTTGAACAAAGGGCCCTACCTTCTCACTGGCTCGAGAGGGATTTCTGTTTAATAGTTGGATTATAAACAGGTTGTTCATTAGAGAAGCACTGGTACTTAAGAATTAAGAAGTAACATAGGGGTAAAATAGTAATTTGACCCAGCTGGTGTTATAAACACTTGTGAAGGACTAGTTTGATATTATTTGTTACACCCTTTTTTTAAGACTTTCGTGAAAGAGTCTATGAAAAGGAGAAATGGGACAAGAGCAGTTGTGCACAAGGGTTGGATTACTTAGGCTGTAAAAGAAACTTGAAGAAAAAGGATTTGATAGAAAGGTTGCGTTGAGTAAATTTTGAATCTTGGAGTCAGAGAAATTTTTAAAGTTGAGAATTCTAATGTAGGATAAATGGATTAAGAGAACGCAACCGTGATTTTAGGCTTAGAAGTAAGCGAAGTTGGATGTATACTAAGCAGGTAATACCATGTTGGACGCATGGTAGAGACGAAGGGATAAACGCATAGAAGTAAGCATTTGAGACTATAATGCCGAAATTGTGGTAAAGAAATACTGTAAGTTTTTATCCAACATTTGGGGGATGGCAAGTTAAGGATAAAAATGGCTAAGTGTTAACCATGAGTTAATGGGGTTACATAACGCGTTGAGAATATGTTGGAAGCCACGAGGCGCTGGAAGCCACGAGGCGCTGGAAGTCATGCGCTGAAGCTATCTTGCGTCCAAGACAGAATGGTCTTGACGCGATGAAGTAAGTGGCGGGAGACTATGTTGTATGCGTTAACAGTTGAAGGTGCTGAGAGCATCATGCGTTCAGCGTGGTTGGTTGCTGAAGGCGCTGAAGGGAATTCGGACATAAGTACCCTGCGTCGAGGAGAAGATCAGCACCAGCCTATAGATGAGTAAGTTAACATTATCATCTCGGTACTTGTGAGGGATAAGTCGGCAGTATATATATAGGTGAGTTTGATCATTTTCAGACATTTTGAGAACTTAAGTCGGTTCCATCTTTCAAAGAAACCATAAGAGAAGATAGAAGAAGGTGTTCTTATAGTTTTTGGGCGAAATTCCACTCGTTTTGGTGCCAAAATTGAAACTGAAACAGAAGATTGATATGCAAACTCACAGATTGAGCAGTGGTCGATGTTTAGAGTAGAACGACTCGAGGAAGCCGAGTTTAGGACTGAAATTCTGAGGTTAGTAAGTTAACATAATGTCTAACAAGTCTTATGAAGGATGGTTAAGCTAAAAATGAAGCTAGTCATATAAATCTTTAGGCAAAAGCAGCAGCTACAGAACTACTATGCAAGCGGGAGCAACGCGGAGTAATTTTGGCATAACTGGAGAACGATAAGGAGTTAAGCTTTGAAACTTTAAGGTAAGCTGAAGAACCTAATTCTTTACAAATTTGTAGAAGGAAAGAAGTCTTAGTTTAGGCTGGAAATGCGTTTTTAGCAGAGACTAAGCAGAGACATCAAAGCTGTAGCAGTCAGCTTTGTTAAGGAAAAATCCAACGTGAGTATAGCAGCAGAAACAAGTTACACACAAAGTATCCTTAAGATTAAGGTACAACAGAAGGATAGGGAACACCTAGTAGTCATAGCTTTAGTGTTGAGACTTGAGAGTAAACCAATGAAAGCTTAACTGCATGATGAACAATTAACATTAGGCATGTGATGAGTTGTTGCTTCTGTTTTAGTGAATGAAAAAGGAAGCATAACAAGAGAAGGTGTCTATTTCAGGTCAAGAGGAGCTAAGGAAAGCATATAACCCGCTTGGCGTCTGAAAGAAGTTGTGAGTGACTTTATGGTTTAGCATAAGTTAACTTGAATGTTAATATCTCCTATATACTTAATGATACCTCTGAATTATGAGATGAGATGTGTTACAATGTATGGAACTAGCATATTTCTTAAACGTGAGATAGAGATTGATAATGTATTAAATAATGTGCTAAATCTCATCAAGCTAGTTGCTACATAATGTTCTGGGAAGCTAAGATATCATGATTATAGTTAATGCGGAGAAACGTATTATGTATGTTTGTGTACTGGAATTATTTGAATGGGACCCAATGCTGAAGGACATGAGAAGGCATATGGGCAGCCCTAGCATCTCTTTTAAGCTCTCACCTAAGGATATAAAGACGGTGATTGAGTACTTTCCCTGGGACCCTAGTACCAAAGGACATGAGAAGGTACACGGGCAGCCCGAGAACAGACAGATTTATAAACAGAATAAAAGAGCATTTGACGCTGTTGTGTTGAGATTACTCCACACAGCTAAGGCTTATTGACGTTAGGTGCGTTGAGTTTGCTCAGCCCTAACAAAGGTTCAATAGGAAGATATCTATTTATGTAATGCTAATACCTTTCAATCATGGTTAATTACAAGTTTATGAATGGAATGTGAAGCATGGTTAAACAGGTTATAAAAATGATTGTAGTTATATGTTATTGAGTTATTTCTTAGTTAGTCAGTCACTGAGCATTGTAGCTCATAATGTTTTTCTGTTGTTTTCCTTCCAGGTAGCAAGCGTGATCGCGGTACCTAGTTTACCCTCTAGATTTGTCTGAGCTAAACTAGAATTTTGTTTTAAGTGAACTTTGTAAACTCCACTCCCATGTAAAAGTTGTTCATACCTGAAAGGCAAATAGGTAGATTACCTAGTATATATGTAAACCTTATACAAAGTCTTTTAACTCTTACTTTTGATGCCACCTCATTAGGAACATTTGCATAACTATTGTAAAGGTTAACCATTTTGTTGGCTAGTTATGATTTAAAATGTATATATAACGATGTTTAGCAGAATACAGATTAAATAACACTCACTCCTAGATAAAGATATAGATATAAGTAATATATAGGTTGAGGGTGTTACATTATTGGTCTATATCCATGGACACAAAAATATATCTGCAGTGAGAAGAGTGCAGTTGTGGGTCTTTAGTGGAGTGTACCCACAGTTAACGAATATTAATTAATGTGGCTAATGTGTTTAGCCAATTAATTTCATATCGTTGGAGCTTCTGATGTGTAGGTTCATAAGGTCCCCTTGCTAGCTCACTACGGACCAACAAGGATCAACTATGTTGAATTTTTTTTTTTTTTGAAATGTTCAAATTTATGAGGGAAAATATTAATTGTATTGGATACAATTAATTACATGATTTATTATAAATTTTATTTGAATGTGATTCAAATTATAACTTTATAATATGAAAAATTAATTTATTTGAATATGATTCAAATAATTAATTATTTATTTGGATAAAATCCATATAAATAAATAAAAGGAGAATTAATTAATTAATTTGAATTGGATTCAAATAATTAATTATTTAATTTGGATGAGATCCAAATTATAGATTTTGCATAAAATAAATAGAGGGAGAATTAACTAATTGATTTGAATTGGATTCAAATAATTAATTATTTGATTTGGATGAGATCAAAATCAAAGATTCTGCATAAAATAAATATTTAAATAAGACTTAAATATTTTAACCATTTAATATGAGATGTTATTTTGGTAGATATTTTTTAATATTGGATATTATTAAATATTTGATTGGGAGTAATCTATAAAGTTTTATAAATAGGGCCCTTGGGACCCTCCATAAAACATACTCTCTTAGAGAAAAATCTCTACGATTACTTTAAAAATCTTCCTCTATTAATTCTCCCAATTTTCTTAGAAAAATTCAAGAAAATTCTTTTTCCCATTTTTTCAAATAAGTGGTTCCCATAAACCAGATCCTTGCTAGAGTCATAATGAGAAAGATCTCTTAGAAATGGAGGACTACAAGGAGAAGATTATCGGTTCGAGAATTATAAATTGGCAAAGGTATGATGCTTAACCTTTTCTTTACTTTTTGTATTTTTAATTCTTTTAATAAATCAAAGAACGCTATCACATGCTTCTGCCAGAGTTCAATTCCCTTCACAGATAGTAAAGCAATGAAAACTTATAAACATTTGCATATATATGAAAGATTTTCCTTAGTTGAGGCAAAGCGGAGCTCAACGTTACTCAATGTAAAAAGCAACCTTAGTTCGGGTGGAGTAATCTCAACACATCCAACGTCGAATAACCTTAGCTGTGTGGAGTATTCTCAATACAACAACGTCGAATCTCCATCTATGTGCACATAAGAATCATAACCTGTGATGCTCGTGTACCTTTTCACGTCCTTCAGTACCGGAGTCCCATACACAATATTAAGGCTACTCATATGCCTTCTCCGTGTCCTTCGGCCCAATTATCCTTTAGAAAATAAAACATGCTTTGATATTAAATAAATCGTTCATAAACACAAGTTAAAAAAATCCTTAGAGTTTCAAACCATTAACTTGTAGAGTTGAAATCCCTAACGTAGCGGAAGCAATACAGAACCAAACTCTAAATTAATTGGAATTTTAAAATACCCATGCATTTAAAAAAAAAAATACAGAAAACCTACTATATTAAAGGGTTAAGCATGCTTTTAGAATTATAAGCCTTATATTTGTTGTCGACTCTGAATCTATAAATCTCCTTTTGGCTTTTAGATCACAAACACTACCACCACGAACCTATACTATTCTATAAGTGATGAGATAAAGGATTGTGGATCCTTTTCTTGATATATGGGAAAAACTAGAGAGAAAACAATAGAGAATTTTATCGAGAAAAACTTCTATTTCTCTGTTTCTTTTGCAGGCCTATATAGAGAGAGATCAAGAGATGTGGGAGTAAACCACGTAACGAGTAACTCTCACGTATGGGAGTTACCTTTTTTTTTTTATTAATTAATTAATTATTTGTTTATTTAATTTAACAATTAAATAAATATTAAGGAGTTAGCAACATGACAGCATAAGCAATTAGGATCTAAAACACTCTAGGTACATCAATTTTGAAGATTAAACCTACTTGTTATAAAAAACCGAAAAACAGAGGAAGAATACTTACTTGTTGTAGCACCAAATTGAAGCTGGATTCTTCCAATTTATGATCATAAACATCTTGTAGACAACCTCTAGCGTCTTCCTCGTTATTCTCAAGCCTTAGAATAGATTGTGGGATCTAAGATTGAGTTCAATTTGAAGCTCAAAACTGAAGAACACACAATTTTTCTACATTTTATTTTAGAGAGAATTTGCACTAATTAGCATAAAAGCTTAACCCATCTTCACTGTATAAAGAAGAAAGCATGCATAACAACTTAGCATGCAAGAAACCAGCAAATTGGCTGATCGACTCAATCAATTTGGTGGTAGAAGATGAAGAAGAAGAAGAGGTTGCATGAGAACCACCTCCTACTTCTCATGCACAAAGTGGAATTATCCAATTTCTTGGAATTTAAAATCAATTTCTCAAATTGATTTAATTTCTAATTTAATTTTCATAAAATTAATTTAAAATAAAAATAATTTAATATATAACTAATTTAAATAATAATTAATTAAATTAATAATTAATTAGTTAAATTAATATTTAGGACTAAAATAATTATTTTCCACTTTTCTCGACAAATTCTAACCCGATGAATCTCTATGCATCCTAAAATATTTAAATCGTATTTAAATATTTCTAACTCTCCAATTTCGTCTAATTCATAATTAAACGAAAAAATTATATAAAATTTTGCTTAAACACTAAATTAAAACATTTCAAATTCACTCAATATAATGTTCTAAGGTTTAGTCCATGAGCTAACAAGGGGACCTAATGAACCTACAGATCATGAGCTCCAATGATCTGAAATTAACCGGCTAAACTCTTTAACCTAGTTAATTAATATTCGTTAACTACTAGGCCACTTCACTAAAGCTCAATAGTTGCACTCTCATCACTATAGATATATTTATGTCCACTTGATATAACCTTAATAAGTAAGTCGATCCTTCACAAGTTGTTCGTAATTTACAATTAGGTCAAAAATACTGTTTTACCCCTATAATTACATCTTATTCCTTAAGTCCAACTGATCTTCTATTGAACAATTAGTTTGTGGTCCAACCAACAAACCTAGTCCCTCTTAGGCCAATGAGAGGGTGGGGCCCCTTGTTCAAGTCTCGGAGTCAGTACTTAATGGAACAACTTACCCACTGTCCTAGTAATAGATAGGAGTGAATTCCATCTTGCAAGATTATATCCCCAATTATCTGTCTGATTTTATCGCTAAAATGGGAGGCATATTGAGTTGGCGTACTCGGGTCACTCTCACCTATGCAAATTAAAGTATAATCTCAAACAGACAGGTGTTCGTAGTTAGCTTAGGATTAAGATCGAGTTACCTAAGTCATCAGGTTTGAAATAATCAATTTTAAAAGTAAACGGTGTTATAAAGCAAAAATGATTATTTCATGGTTCGGTCTTATGCAAACTCATTGCGTAGGATTCCCTCACTCACATGTCTCTACATGTACGATATAGGATCAAATCGTTTGTAATAAATACAAAGTGAGCAGCATCCATAGTGTTACCAAGACAAGGTACCCAGCCTTGCCTAGTACTATAGACCGTTTTGGCTAATTACTTAAACTTGATCCAATTTTTATGTCTATACATAAAGTTTAACCATACATATTATAGCAAAAGATCTTTTAGTTTATTGAATTTAATGGATGCAATTCAGATATTCAATAACAACTTTACTGAATAGATCTCGATAACAATTTTATTGAGAATAAGTTATAAATTTACAAACAACGAGTTTTAGGACATAAAACCCAACAAAATAATAATTAATTAAATCTAATTTAATTAATTTCATTTAAATCATATTTAAATGAATATCTCCCATATAACCTATAGTTTTAATTCACTTTATTTAATTAAATCAAATTTAATTAAAATAAATTAAGAAAATTAATTCTTTAATTAATTAATTATTGAATTAAATATCTAATATTTAATTTAACCTACATTTGAATCATATTCAATTGTTATTCTCTCATAACTTATAGTTTTAATGTGCATCTAATACACATTAATTTTAACCTATTGTCTTCATATGAGTCTAATTCATATTAATATTTGAACTCCTTCAAATATTTAATTCTCTCAAAAATTAATTTTGTATCATATCCAAAATTAAGTTTATATTATAAAGTTGAAAATAAACTTTATATTATAATGTATCATCATATATTATCTTATTTACCTAAGTAAATTTGAACATTTCAAATTTCATTCAAGACATAAATACTTCATCACTCTTAACGAGCTAGGAAGGAGACCTAATGGACCTACAAATCAGAAGCTCCAATGATATGAGATTAATCCGCTAAACTCATTAACCACATTAATCAATATTCGTTAACTCTGGGTACACTCCACTAAAGACCCACAGTTGCATTCTTCTCACTACAGATATATTTTTGTGTCCATGGATATAGACCAATAACAGCAAATTAGTCATTCACAAGTGTTTGTAACACCAGCTAGGTCAAATTATCGTTTTACCTTTAGGTTTTAAATCATTAAGTACCAGTGCTCCTCTAATAAACAACCTGTTTATGGTCCAACCATTAAACAAAAACCCCTCTCGGGCTAGTGAGAGGGTAAGGCCATTTGTTCAAGTGCAGGAGACACAATTTAAGGGAACACTCATCTATTTACCCTAAAGATGAGAATGAGTGAATTCCTTCTTGTATAATTATGTTCACAGGTCCCCACTCAATCTTGTCCCCAAGATGGTAGGCATATTGAGTCGGAAAACAGTGACTCTCACCAATACAAATCAAAAGACAATCCCTTGTGAACAGGAATTCATAATATACTTAGGATTAAGACTAATAACTAGGTCATTCTATTAAAATAGAAACCTAACTAGTCAACGGAGTTACATCTAGTGATCACTATTTCGTGGTTCAGTTTTATGCAAACTCATTGCATAGGATACCCCCACTCGCATGTCACTGCACGAATTTGCGTTTGTATCAAATACAAAGTGGGTTGTGTCCATAGTGTCATAGACCCTTTACACTATATCTTCAACATTGATCTCCACATGTTCCCACATGCAGTTCAAGACTCATAAAACAACTTAGGATGTTAATGTAATGGATTTACGGTTTTTAAGATAAAACAAACAAAAATAATCCATAACGCTTATTGAAACAACACATAAATAACTCTTTATTAATGATTTAATGATGGTCAAATAATTACATTTACAATCTACGAGTTTTAGGGCATAAAACCCAGCAAACTCCCACTTGAACTAAAACTATAGTGGGTTGTACACAAAGAGTAGTGAGAATGGTAAATATGTAAATACAATAAACTAGATCATCCATATACCAATTACACATTTCTCACTTGCCCTAGATTGCACAATGTATATATCTCGCAGACCTAGATTCTCTAGATGACCCTCGAACACTTTAGCCAAGAGAGCCTTCGTAAATGGATTAGCAATGTTATGCTTCGAAGCGATCTTTGTGACGATCACATCTCCTCGTTGTACAATCTCTCGTATCAGGTGATACTTTCTCTCAATGTGCTTTCCTCGTTTGTGGCCGCAAGGCTCTTTAGAGTTGGCTACTGCCCCACTGTTGTCATAGTGTAACGTGACGGGCAATTCCATGTTTAGAATGATTTCTAAATCATTTAGGAACTTTTTGAGCCAGACTGCTTCTTTTGTTGCTTCACAAGCAGCTACATACTCAACCTCCATAGTGAAGTCTGCAATACATCCTTGCTTGATGCTACGCCATACTACAGCTCCTCCATTTAAGATGAACACTGATCTTGATGTAGATTTCCTAGAATATTTGTCAGTTTGAAAATCAAAGTCGGTGTATCCTGTAAAGATCAAATCATTAGCTCCATACACCAGCTTGTAGTTCATCGTTCTCCTAAGATACTCGAGGTTGTTTTTAACTGTAGTCTAGTGGTCTAACCTTGGATTGGACTGGTACCTACTTACTATTCCCACTACATAACAAATGTTTGGTCCAGTGCAAAGCATAACATACATTAAGCTACCCACAGCTGAGGCATAGGGAGTACATCTCATATCCTTAATTTCTTGGGGAGCTTAGGACACTGTTCCTTAGACAAATGAACCTCGTGCCTGAAAGGTAATAAACCCTTCTTAGATTTCTGCATCAAATATCGAGTCAACATTTTGTCGATATAAGTTGCTTGAGACAAGGCCAACGTTCTGTTCTTGCGATCCCTAATGATTTGCATCCTAAGTACATACTGTGCCTCTCCCAAATCTTTCATTCGGAATTGGGCTGTCAACCAATTTTTAACATCACTAAGATACCCTACATTATTCCCAATGAGTAGGATGTCGTCCATATAAAAGTACTAAGAAAACTACTTTAATTTTAATGATTTTCTTGTATACACAAGGCTCATCAACATTTTGTTCAAAACCAAAAGATTTGATTGCAATATCAAACCTAATATTCCAAGATTTGGATTTTGTTTCAACCCATAAATGGATTGCTTTAGTTTGCAAACTTTTTGCTCTTGACCTTGGGCCATGAACCCCTCAGGCTGAGACATGAAGATAATCTCTTAAAGATTGCCCTTTAGAAAAGTAGCCTTAACATCCATTTGGCAAATCATGCTCAACTACATTGCCTCGCACACCCTGGCCACACTCTTGTCAAAGTAGCTCTCGGCTACTCATCTACATAGAACCCAACAACTCCTTCTCAAGCTACATGTATAGCCACTTGCTTACCAACATTCCATCGGCTAAGTCCACAAGCATACCTTCGTCTGGCTTCCATTTTCCACCCCTCCTTCAATTTAAACAAAAAAAAAAAATAAAAATATATCTAAGTCCACAACAATAGTACAACACTTAAGTTTAGTACTTAGAAACGAAAGTAGGATTTACAGGTAGTGGGTCACTTACTTAAGTATCTTCATACTCACTTTTTCCTATGTAACATTTTTCAAGTTAAGGCAGGGACAGGTAAAGGAATGATGAGAAGAATCTGTGATAGTGCCAATAGGACAAGTCTTTGCTTCTGCATATTTGTTCTCAAGTTTTCCATGTTGTAGGTCCTAGAAGTTAATAGTTGGAAATCTTAAATTATTCTGTTTTCTTATTTTGAACCTATGTTTTTAAGGGTACCCCATGAAAAATGTTTTATATTCCTTGAAATAATTATTTGATTTAGTTTATTTATTTTAAATAAATTATGTTCTTTTCACTTTGAATTAATAATCGTGTTCCATGATTATGCATGCATAGAGTAACGTCCTGTTAGTAAATGTTAGAGAACTTGGGTCATTATAGTTCAACTCCACTTTTCCCTCTCTGTTTCTTGTGTTCTCTTCATCTTCTTCTCCCTATGTGCTTTTTTGTGTTATTTTTCACTTGAATTGTAGAAGATGAATGAGCATCCATGGCATAAAAGTGATATGTGAAAATAAAACAGGAAACAGATGGAAAACTGGGGAGAAGGTGAACATAGGGAAAAGAGAAGAGAAAGTGGCTAGGGTTTCAAGTGTTGTTTAACATATAAATGTGAATTGGGTAAGTTTTTTTCCCTCATTTTTTTAACAATGGCCTGATTCGACCCAACTAGGTTTAAGGCTAAGCCAAATTGGATCGAGTCGATTTTAAACTGTATAGAATTGGGTCGAGTTGGTTTGGCTGAAAAATTAACTCGACCCTTCCCATTTGCACCCCTATTTTTTATTACGATTGCATCGATTTGTAGTAAACACAGCTGATAGTTCTCAAAAAAAGCTATTTTATGTCTCTAATCTTCTTTTGTTCTTGTGTTTAATGTGCTTAAATGATTGACATTGAAGATTCTCGAGCGAAACATGCATTTCAGAGTGTTATGTGTTGCTCGATGTTGATTTGGAGCTATTAGGAGTCATACCGTGGACCTGAGGCTCCAAAGGAGCAAACAAAGACAAGAACACCCCTAAGAGAGCGCCTAGGCACCACCTAGATGTTGCATCAGGCGCTCAACACTCAAGAGCCAAAAATAGGGGAGCCCCTAGGCACTACGAACTTTGACGAATGCGTGCAAGATGCACGAAGAGTCACAGCGCTCACCAGGGGATACACGCGATGCTCCAATTAGGGCTTTATCATATTGGAACTCATGGGGGAGGCTGTTCTCTCAAAATTCTCCTTTCTCTTCATATTTTTAGCATTTTAGTTTAGGCATTTTTTATTTCTTTTGGGTTGTAATTCAAAGATTGGAGCTCCCCTCCTCTTCCTCTTGTCGAAGGGATGTTGAGGTAAGTGGATTTCTAGTTTATGGAACAATAACTTGTGTAATTTTTGTAAGTTTATTTAATTGAATTTCTTATTCATGATTTATTGTCCTTGGATCTGAATTTATTTAGATATATATGTATGTTTGAATTGACAATCCCTTCATGTATGTGTATCTTAGCTATCTAACTGAGGCTTGCACATTCTTGATTCTTCATCTAGCTTAAATCACCTAAGTAACAAGGATTGAATATGTAGGTTAAAGAATATAGTCTACTAGTATACCATAAATTTCATGCTCAATCTAGGTTCAAAGCCAACTTGATTAATTAGTTAATCACACAATGGAATCCTAAATCGCAATGCAAATGTTTTTAGTTCTAAATGGACATATTCAAATCCACTAGGACTAATGCATTTGGTTTAATTAGAGCCTTAAGCTTTAATTAATAATTAGGGCGCTTAGTTGGCTTAATCCGACTAGTTGACTGCTTGTAGCGTTGTCGAGTTTGATTGAGTCAAGCAAGTCATTGTGCAAATAAATTATAGGTATATTCAATTTAAATATTCAATGATAAAAAATGATATAAAGCTTCTTTTGCTCCTAAGTTGGATTATCCATTCATGAATTACATTTACCCCCTTTATCTTTTATTTCTACACACTTTAATTCTATGCCACACAAACCCATTGATACATGAACGTAAACCCGTTAGGATTACATCAATTTTGATTATGGATTACTAAACATAACTTCATATTTTTTAGATTGTGTTTAGTAACAGATTCAAAAATTGGATTATAATTTAAATAATTGTTTAAAATATGTATATTTATAAATCATAAAACTAGTTTATACCCACTAAATATTTGTTGACAATAAACTATTATTAATTTATTTATGAACATATTTTATGTTAAAAAAAGTATATAATTATTATTTTGTAATATTATATAATTTATAATAACGTGACACACTATATTTCTAAAATTCAAAATCTTGATACAATGAAAATATAAAAAGTATTGTTTTTAGAATTTGTACTATTTGGATCACAAAATTCCAAAAACCATTTTTAATAACTGAATCTAGATTGTCTATTAAACACATGTTTGCTTAACTCAATGAATCTGAAAAGACAAAACCGAATCCAAAATGTCAACCAATGTCTAGGTTGATAACCACTTTGTTTTTCAGTTGTTAGTTTTTGAAAGTTAAGTTTATGATTACACATGTTTTGTTGTTTACATTTTAAGAGTATTTTTTAAATTCAAGCCAAATTTGAAAATTAAAACAATTAGTTTTTAAAAACTTGTTTTGTTTTTTAAATTTGGCTAAGAATCATATATTTACATAGAAAATATGAAAGTCATGATTAAAAAATTGTGTGAAACAAATATAATTTTCAAAAACCAAAGATTATCAAATAGGACCTAGGAGTTTACCACGTGGAAATTTATAGTTACGTATATGAGTGAGTTGTAAAAGTTGGCAAACCACATAAATGTTTTACAAAATAACTGACCATATGCAACCGGTTGTTTTCATGCAACCACTCAAAATAGTCTATTGTTTTGTGCAAATTTAGGGTGTATTTGGATTAATTTTTCAAGTGTGCTTATTTTGATAAATAAATCATTTTGGAAAAAATTGGAGCATTTAACAATCACTCAAAATAGCTTTTGCAAAAAATGAGTTTATGAAATAAGTTGGTTTAGGATAAATACTTGAAGTCAACTTTTAGAAAATAATTTTGAGTGCTTAATGATTAATTTCTTCCTAATTTGTATAATTCTAAAATTATGAAAAAGCCTTCAAGAGTCATCTACCTCATGCCTACTATGTAATTATGGCTATCATCGATCACCACCAACTCTGGTGGCAACCACCCTAAACGACCAATTTTTGTGACCATTATTTTAAATTACTAATTCATAGTATTTTATAGTCATCCTTTATAGTAATTTGACATTAATAAAAACATTTTTAATATACAACAAATCAAATTAAACAAACTTGTACATAAACACATTTTTTAAAAAGAGTTGTGAAACACAAGTATTTTTATTTTAAACATTTTTTATCCAAAGTGTTTAAATGAAAATAACTTTTGAAAAACATTTTTTTTTTCTAAATCAATCCAAATAGCCTTTTAGTTTGTTGAGATTTCTATTTGAATTTGAAAATCTTTTTTACTTTTTGTATGCCATTTTTTTATGTTTGTTGTAAGATTCTTTCAGCATTTGCTTGCATTTTTTGTTAACACTCATGCTCCAGTGTTCAGTATGTTATATTATGTCTGAATGTCGTGTGTTATTGAATTATTGATAGCACCTAAAATATTCTATCTTACTCAGCTTAATTTGAATTTGTTGTATGGTTTAATGTGTTTAATTTATGATTTTATACATAACAAGCATCAGAGAGGTAGATTCTAGCGTTTGGATAAAAATCAAGGTAAAATAGAGCATTTAAAGCCCCTGAAAACAGAAGCAAAACAAAACAACAATGCTGCGACGCTAGACATATAAGGAAAGTAGGGTTGCGGCAGCGAAATCCCATAGAACCGCAACGTCAGTTTTAGCGCCGTAGCATCATAGCAAACATGGAAAAAGGGAAGAAGCCATTACGCCATCACCAGCCTATAAATACTAGTAATTAACATTAAGTTAAAGGAGACACCAACACCTCCAGCCTTGAGCTGATTTTCACACTCTTTCCTCTCTCTTTCTCTACATTTTCTCATCTTTATAATGTGTCCTTGCCTTTACATTTGTATCTATGGAAGATGAAGACTTGTACGAGTTAAAAGAGGTTTGTTCTAGCTTGGGTTAAAGGGATACCCAATTGTAATTCTTGTGAGCTTTGTTATTAATTTAAGTATTTCTTTGTTGTTTATGGATGTTCATTTTGTTTATTATCAGATTATATTTGTTTGTGAATGACTAATTGTTGGGATTTGTGCCCTAAAACTTCGTAATTAATTAGTTAATTAATTTAATTATTAATTATGCAATATTAATTTATTCATTAACAGAAAAATCTAAGGTTATTACATGAAGTCTTTGACATGTACGTGATTGACATACGGGTGGATCATGTTCAAGAAATAACCTAAAAATCTATAATATATGTATAAGATTGGGTGCCTTATCTTGGTGATACTATGGATACGACCTACTTTGTAATAGTTACAAATAGTTTCATCCAAACCATTCATGTAGAGACATGTGAATGAGGGTATCCTATACAAAAAGTTTGTAGAAGACTGGACCGCGAAATATTTAATCTCTCTTTGTAGATTCATTAATTAGCGAGATTAATACTTCATAGGATGATCAGGTGCGACTTGATCTTAATCCTGAGTAACTTATTAACTCCTGCTTGTGAGGTTGGTCTTTTCATTTGCATGGGTGAGAGTGGTCCGAGTTGCCGACTCAATAAGCCTGCCATTTTGGGGACTTGATTAAATGAGGAGCTGGAAACATAACTTCACAAGATGGAATTCAATCCTTCTCAGACAGGGTAAGTAGATGAATAGTTCCCTTAAATGCTGATTTTAGGTCTTGAACAAGGGGCTCCACCCTATTACTCACCCGAGAGGGACTTAGTTTATGGTTGGATTATAAATAAATTTTTCATTAGAGAAATAAATGGTACTTAAGGAAAAGAAGTAATTATAAGGGTAGAACGAACATTTGACCCAATTGTAATTATGAACAACTCGTGAAAGATTGACTTGCTTATACTGATTATGTCTATAGATTCAACTTGTCCTACAATGTATAAGAGTTCAACTATGGGTCTATAGTGGTTTGCCTTTTAGTTAATGAACGAAGGTTAATTTAATTAATGATTTTAATTAATTAATCTTGGATCATTAGAGCTTATAATCTGTAGGTCCATAAAGTCCCCTTGCTAGCTCACCACGGACCAACAAGGATCAAATATGATTGAAAGAAAATTTGAAGTGTTCAAATTTTGAGGGAAAATATTAATTGTATTGGATACAATTAATATATGATTTATTATAACTTTATAATATGGAGAATTACTTTATTTGAATGAGATTCAAATAAATAAATTATTTAATTTGAATAAGATTCGAATTAAATAAATAGAGGGAGATTAATTCATTAATTAAAATTGGATTTAAATAATTAATTATTTAATTTGGATGAGATTTAAATAAAAGATTCTATAGAAAATAAATATTTAAATAAGATTTAAATATTTTAAACAATTTAATATGAGATATTATTTGGGTAGATATTTATTAATATTGGATATTATTAAATATTTAATTTTAAATCATTTCAGAGGAGTTATCTTAATAGGATTAGGAGTAACCCATAGAGTTCATAAATAGGGCTATTAGTGGCGCTCATATAATACACACTCTCTTAAAAAATAATCTCTACAATTACTCTAAAACTTTCCTCTAGAAATTCTCCCAATTTTCTTAGAAAAGTTCTAAGAAAAATTTTCTTCTCATTCCCTTTATTCTTTTAAGAAGCGGTTCCCACAAATCAGATTCAAGCCATAGTCATAGCAAAGAAGATCTCTTGGAAAAGGAAGACTACAAGGAGAAAACTATTAGTTCGAGGAGTAGATTTTGCTGAAATTATGGATCGGCAAAGATATGTTGCCTAACCTTTCTTAATTAGTTGTATTTTTAATTTTTTCAAGAAATCAAACAATGCAATCACATGTTTCCGCCGAGATTCAATTTCCTTCACTAACAACCTAGACAAAGTTGCATGATCTATTACTATAGATAAGTCTTAATCCGTCGTAATTGTTGAACTCCTTAATAGCCCTATAGTATAATTAAGATAAACATGTGAAATTGCTTGGTTACCATCTAGTTAGGTTTATTTAACTTATTTGAATATCATATTGTTTGGCTTGTGAGGCATTACCTACTTGAAATGCATCTTAGTTTTATGCCTAGAACTTAATGTGGTTGATTGACATGTTTAGTATACATTACTGCTAGATGTGTTGATTAATTTGTTGCTCTAGACTTCAATTTAGCATTACTGAATGTGTTTGGCCAAACATAGGTGAAAATAGAAGTATGTTTGCATGTGTTCAATGATCAAGTATCAATTGGGATACCTTGCAAACCTAAGCTAGACGATTTAACTCGCTTCAATTCATGTGGTATATACTTTTTATGCAATTTACATTTTTTACAAAACAAACAATCACAAAACCTCCATTGGTTACTTTAAGGAATTTGAATATGATTAGAAGAAAACACGAACTTTATTTGGTTGGTTAGAACCTTTGACAAGTTCGTTGACCAACTACACATTTGTTCCAATATTGAATTTTTTTTTTGTTTGTTTTATTCGTCATATGTATTTTACCTTTGTACAACAGTTATATGGTTGTTCAGATGATTACAATATTGTATGATGGGGATAGAGATGATAATAATTAGTATCGTAATTTCAAGATGATGGATTTGCTTGTTCCATTAAATCATACCTTAGAACAATTCATTGCATTAGGATGAAGATTGGTCATATTGCTAATGAGGGTGTTGATGAACATTCATCACACTAGTGCATTTTTTCCTACAATTAAGGTCCTTCCTTGAATGAATCAAGTATTAGTTGAAAAAAATGTGTGCTTAATGGGTGATGAAATATTAAAAAGGGAGATATCTCTTACTTCAAGATGATAATTAGTGTTAATATGAGGTTTTTAGGAATAAAAGATTTGAGACCACTCAATTATTTCTTTTAAAGTCTCATCCTGCTGCAATGGATACTACTTATCTCAAGCTAAATATGTTTCTAATCTCCTGGCTCGATCTGACATTACTGACTCTAACACATCATCAACACCATTGGATCCAAATGTTCTCTTGACTTCATTTGATGGTGTTTCTTGAAGATGCCACTTTGTATTGACCACTAGTTGACAAACTCATTTATCTTACTAGAACCTGTTCAGATATTTCATGTGTTGGTCATATTGTTAGCTTGTTCATGGGTGCTCCTAAATCTATACATTTTACTATTATTCTCCACATTCTATGATTGTCAAGGGTACTATTCGCCATGGACTTTAGTTCTCTTTCCAATCTTTCTTAGTGTTATCTGGCTACTCTGAAGTTGATTGGGCTGGTGATCCCATTGATTGACATTCATCACAGGTTACTGCTTGTATTTAGGTGATTTACTCATCTCTTCGTGAAGCAAGGAACAAACAATTGTTTCTCATTCTAGCACATAATCTATGTAAACCCTACTTTCACTACTAGAAATTTGGCCTTTCTTGATGGACGAGTTTTTTGTTTTCTTGATGGTCATGGAAAGAAACCATCAAGAAAACCATAATTTAGATGTTTTAAAATTATTATTTATTTAAATTTACATTTCTTAATGGTATTAGAACATTAAGAAAGGTTTATATTTTTGTTGATGTGCATGTGCATCAAGAAAAATATTTTTCTTGACTGAAAAGTACGTAAGAAAAAGCCCAAATAATGAATTTTCGGTTTTTGGATTCGTTGGTGGTAAAAAACCATCAAGAAAATTCTTTCCTGATGGTCAATGCCCATCAAGAAAAGGGAGAAGATGGACATTAATTGGCCATCAAGAAAAAACCCAAAAAACACATTTATAGAAATTATTTTTTAGAAATTAAAAACTTTTCTTCTAGAAACACTACTAGCAACAAGATTAGAAAGACAAATAAATTGTAGATTTAATGTTCATAAACCTAATTTCAAAATCCTAAAAATTAAAAATTGAATAGTTATAAATGGGTATAGTATTTCAAACTATATGTTTGTTAATAAATTTGAAGACTGAACAAAATTGATTTATCATTTGTGTGCATTTTTTTTTTAATTCAATAACGAGTATAATAGGTGGGGATCGAATTATAGACAGTAAGTATAATAAATTTGAAAACTCTTTCTTGATGGTCATTGCCCGTCAAGAAAAGGGAGAAGATGGACATTAATTGGCTATCAAGAAAAAGCCTAAAAAATAAATTCCATGTTTTTGGATTCTTTGATGGTCAAAACCCATCAAGAAAATTCTTTCTACATGGTCATTACTCATCAAGAAAAGGAGAAGATGGACATCAATTGGCTATCAAGAAAAAGCCCAAACCTTTTTGGGTCAGCTTTCATTGATGAGCATTGCCCATCAAGGAAACCTTTTTTTATTAGAACCCTATTTACATTAGGGTTTGAAACCCTCATATTTACATTAAATCTATCGCCGTCCTCCTTCATCGCCGCCATTTGTTCGAAGTTCGTCGTCGCCGGAGGCCGTTTATTCATTCGTTCGTAGTTCGCCGACGGTTCATGAAGGTGTTTTGTTCGCCACCGGTTCGTGAAGGTGTTTCAACCGCCGCTGATCTGTGATTGGACATTCATCCACTGCTGCTGGTCCATGTAACAAATCCGTCCATCATCATCGATTTGTGGTTTTAGATCCACCAGTCGCCGCCTGTTCGTGGTTGCAGATCCACCAGCAACTGCCGATTTGTGGTTTCAGATTCGTCTGCCGTCAACTGTTCATGGTTGCAGATTCACCAGACACAACCTATTTGTGGTTTCAGATTTGTCCATTGCAGCCGGTTCGTGGTTTCAGATCCGTCCGCTGCCGACTGTTTGTGGTTGCAAATCCTCCAGTTGCCCCCTGTTTGTGGTTTCAAATCTGTCTGCTGCCACTGGTTCGTGGTTTCAGATCTGTTCGCCCCTGACTGTTTGTGGTTGCAGATTCGTCCACTGCCGTCGCCAGTCCGTGTAGTAGGTTCTTCCTCCACCGCGAGTTTGTGGTAGCAACTTCGTGTCGCCGCTGGTTCGTGGTAGTTTTTGGGTTCGCCGGTTCGTGGTTCGTGGTAGCAGCTGGTGTTCGTGCCACCGTTCGTTTGTTTCTCATCATCCGTTGCTTGTGAGTATTAAAATAGGTTGTTGATATGTCCGTATAATCCCGGGTAAGTTTAGAAAATGAGTATTTAAATAATTTTTTATTCATAAACATTGATTTATATATCTAACTTTATTGAGTTATGTCTTTTACATAGATATTACTAGATGATAGTTGTCATAAACCTACGGACTAATACAATGTATTCAATTGACTCCATTGGACCTGGTGTTCGTGATGATGTGAAAACTATTGTCAATACCTATGTCACACCCCCTCCCAAGTTCACCTACTTAACCTGAAAGGGGACGTGAGGATAGTATACATCACCCCTTTTGTGATGCATACCATCCATCTCTTCACACACATTCTGAACTATTCACAATAAATTTCACGTTTTAAGACATTTAACTATCACATATAGGAAAGTATAAACAAGTCAACCCACTTCTTCACTCATTCATACGTTCTATTACAATCCATGGTTCAATCTCTTACAATTATACACGTATATCTACATGTCACCTAATAGAGGTTTAACATACAACAACACTTCCACAAGTCGGGTTTTTCTGAATCTCGAAGCTTAAGCAGGGCGAGTTGGAGTAGGCAAAGCACCTGGAACGTCCTTCTACCTGGAGGGGAAAGAAAACATTGAAAACATGAGCCTAAGGCCCAGTGAGTGACCATTTTAACAAACCATTTTGCTTGTAAATCATCAGTGATAAAACTGAGTTCAACATCAACATAAACATGCAATTGTTTCCAAATACATTAGTTAAAACAAACTTAATTGCCCTTATCAATTCATACAGGATTTTCAACAAATCATAAGGAAACAGTTGAAATGCAATACTTTTCCCTTAGTTGAAATGGAGCAAAACTCAACACCCCAACGTCGAAAACATATAAGGCTCGATGCGGAGCAACATTCAACGCACCAACATATAACCTCTATGTGCACATAGGAACATGGCGGGTTGCCCAAGTACCTTCTCCATGTCCTTCAGTACTAGGTCCCGGGGAAACTCACGTGCCTTCTCAAGTCCATCAGCATTGAGCCTCCTCTTAAACGTTTTTCCATTAAGAAATAACACTTTATACAAACAAATCGTATGCAATCATTTATAAGAACTCAGGGCAACTATATTTCATCAATAACATTTCATAAACATATATTTCAATAACTTTAAGAACATAAAGTATGCTTCATAAATCATTTGATCACAAAATCGTATTCCATTGGAAAACCGGACTAACATATATAACAAAGATTGCTTTAGGGTAAGAAAAGTGTCACTCACAACTCTTTCTAAGCCTTGAATGGGTTATAAGCCATTCCTATCTCCTCTTGGCCTGAAACAAACATTTTCCTTTGTTACACTTCTTTTCTATTCATCAAACATAAACAACAACTCATCATATACTTAATATTTAGAGCTAGGTATGCGATTCAGCTATCATTAGTTCATTCTCAAGCTTTAAGCACTAAAGCTATTACTTCTAGCCGCTCCTTACCCTTCTGTTGAACTCTAATTCAGAGGACACTTTGTATACAACTCATTCTTGCTGATAATCCAATGTTTGAACTTTATCTTTCTCTTGACAGAGCTAACTGCTACAGCTTGGATCTCTTTGCTTAAGCCCTGTTAAAAATGCATTTCCAGTTCATATTAAGACTTCTTCCCTTCTACAAACTTGTAAAGAATCAAGTCCCACAGCTTACCTCAAAATCTCAAGCCTTAACTCTTAATCATTCTTCAGTTATGCCAGAATTACTTCGCGTTGCTCCAGTTGCATAACAGTTCTGTTGCTGCTGCTTTTACCTAGAAATTCATATGATTAACTTCACTTTCAGCTTAACCATCCTTCATAAGACTTGTTAAAACTTGTGTTAACTTACTAACCTCCAAATTTCAGCTTTAAACTTGGCTTTCTTGAGTCGTTCTACTCCAAACATCGACCACTGTTCAATTTGTGCGTCTGCAAATCAAACTTCTGTTTCAGTTCTGATTTTGGCACCAAAAGGAGTGGAATTTTGCCCGAAACTATATGAACACCTTTCCTCTACTTTCCTTTGTGGTTTCTCTGAAAGATGGGACCGACTTAAGTTCTTGAAATGTCTGAAAATGATTAAACTCACCTATATATACTGCCGACTTATGCATCACAAGTACCGAGATGATAATGCCGACTTACTCACCCGCAGGCTGGTGTTATTCTTCTCCTCAACGCAGGGCACTCATGTCTAAATTTTCCTTCAGCGCCTTCAGCACTAATCATTCTCAGCGCATAGTGTTCTCGGCGCCTCCTACCTCCGACGCATACACACATAGTCTTACACACATTAGCTTCATCGCATTAAGACCTTTCTGTCTTGGACACAATGTGGCTCCAGCGCATGGCTGTCTTCGACGCATGGTGGCGCCTTCAACGCATAGTGACTTCAACGCATGCTCTAAGTATATTTCTTCTCCTGACAATGATCATTTATTCTTCGACACGACAACTACTTCAACTCACAGCCCTTCACGACTTACTCAACAACGCATGATTCCCAAGATATTTCAACTTCCACTTCATTCATCAACGCATGGTCTTAGCCAATACTTAACCGAAATTTCACTCCCTTCTTGGCTACTTCTCGGCTATTCTCCTTCTGACGACGCATAAAACCATAACCTCAAACGCATAGCTCTCCCAACACTTGGTATTGCAAGTTAGTGCTTACAATTCTCCTTCGGACGACGCTAAAACCATAACCTCAAACGCATAGCTCCCAACATTTGGTATTGCAAGTCAGTGCTTACAACCTAAGTAATTAAAAGTTATTTCACATTATGTATATTCATTATGTTAATTCACTTTGTGCGTTTGTTTTGTTTAGGGACGTAAGAATGTTTTATGCTCGAACAAGTTCACGATCTCGACCTGTTATATGGCTACCTATTAAGGTAAGCACTTCAATTTCGATGTAATGATATTATACTTTAGATTACAAGATTTTGCTTATTCTAACATGGGTTGAAATATATGTGTACACATATAGTTTGCTAAACAACTGGGTAGCACGGAGTGTGGGTACTATACTATGAAGTTCATACACGACATAATAATTCGAAGGAGCACAATAATTACAGACGTGATATGCATTTGTTTAAACCATATTGTTTAACTATGGTTTTTACACTTAATATAATGGTTTTTAATCAATATAATATGGTTTGTTTACTTGCAGTTGATGAGACAAACACTCTATAGTCAATTGGAATTAGACACGGTGAGAGTTAACTATTGTGACTTATAGGACGTTACATTTGAGTATTGTGACTCCAAAATTTATTGTTAGATTTAAGGAAAAAGTTTTAGTTTCAATAGGTTCAAGTTTGGTAGGAGTATGTTTTACATGTTTCGGTTTCAAGATACTAACTTGTTGAACAAAAAAGTATTTTATTAGTTGATTAATGAAATTACTTGATTCATTATGTTGTGCTATGATGTTTCAATGAGATGATCTGATGCTGTCAATTTAGATATTGTGATTGAAAATTTGGAGTTATGTAGTTGGTGTAATTATATGATTCGGATGGAGTAATGTGAGTGAAAAATTGGAGTTGTGTAGTTGGTGGCTTGCAGGAGATGTGTAAAATTGTATTTAAGTTGTTTGGAGTGAATGCAAATTGCAGGTGTAAAACAGTATTGTGGTCGATTACAAGTTACTTGTGGAGGGTCACAATGACCTGAATCTTCTTTTTTTATTTTTACTTTTCTCAAATTGTTATAGTTGACGGCCAAAAAATGTCAATAAAAACACACGGTAATACGTTTATCTTGATAGCCAAAAAACGTCAATAAAAAGGGTTTTCTTGATGGTTATTTACAAATACTTGATGGACAAAAAATATCAATATTAATCTACTTTGATGTTCAAAAAGTATCAACAAAAGTATCTATCTTGATGGTTAGGCTCCAATATTTGATTGCCAAAACCATCAACCTAACCTATTTTGATGGCCAAATCATCAAGATAGGGTTTGTGTTGACGTTTTTTGGCCATCATGAAAACTATCATTCTTAATGGTCAAGCTCCAATATTTAATGGGCAAAAAACGTTAACCTAACCTATCTTGATGGCCATGACCATCAAGATAGGGTTTGTGTCGACGTTTTTTGGCCATCAAGAAAACAGTCCTTCTTGATGTTCAGGCTTTCATGGTATGGGCTTTCTTGATGTTTTTTAGCCATCAAAATATGTCTTTCTTGATTTTTTTTTTTTTTTTTTTTTTTTTT
>QLSR01000042.1:724740-789517 GCA_031780015.1 Citrullus colocynthis
AAAAAAAAAAAAAAAAAAAAAAAAAAAAAAAATCATTAAAGTTATTATACCCTGTCCCCCACTAGCATAGCAAAGGAAACAGAGTAAAAACATCCAACCAACACCAGAAATGATGTAAAACAGAGAAGAAAAAGAAAGAAACAAAAAAGCAATTAAACTCAGAGAGAACAAACAAAACGACACAAGAGCTTAGCATTTATTCATAAATTATTCCAATAAAAACTATTCATATAAGAAAGATATTGGGTGCATCTATGTCTCATTTAAATGTTCAATCACAAACTGTTATGTAATAAATTTTAATAATTTTGTTGGAATGCAAAAAAAAAAAAATAGGTATAGTCTAGACTGAACTCAAATATTACTCCACATAGAACATACCGAAAAGGATGTAGAAAAACCATTTTAATTAATGAAAAGTAGAAATTATTTATGATGTCTCTAGCGTTGGGCGGAATCTCTTTGCAATCCCCACTCATGAATCCTCAAATGCAATTCCGCAGCAGCTATCAAGAAATGAACCCTTTGTGTTAATGTCAAAATCCCAATAATTTGTTTCAAAGTTGCAAGGCGTAATTCATCAGCCATCTTCACAACTTCTTTCAAACCATCTTCTTTTCTTGCCAAAGCCAATTTGAGTTCCTCCCCCATGAAATCCGTTTGATGATCATCTCTTGATGTTTCCATTTTGGACTTTGTAGCCACATGAGAAAGCTCCACCATGGATGGATCTGCTATTGTCTCTTGATATTTGGCCATTTTCTCTGTTATTTCTTTCTCTTGCTTTACAATGGATCTTTGTAAGTTGTCAATTTTGAGAACTTGGTATGAGGAAAGGTCGGCTAGGTCCCCTGTCGAGTGGCCATGGATTAACTCTAGAAGGCGACCCTCAAGCTGGAGGCCGGACTTGGAGTAGAGCAAGTGAAAAGCCATGGTGGGTCTCCACCCTCCTAGCCATAGGAAGGCGTCTTCAAATGATGAGATCCATGATGGCTTTAATATTCCTGTAAACGAAAAACGAATCAATATAGAGATTTACGTGGTTTATTAACAATATACTGGTTACGTTTGAAGAGATGAAGCAGGTAGATTTAGGTTACAGGATTTTTATATATAGCGTACACTTTTAAACTTTTTGAGTAAAACTCATAAATAACACATAAATGAATACAAATGTAAGGCGTTTCAATCATACCTAATGGGTCTTTCTCCACCCAATACGATTTCACCTTGTAGTAATGCTCGTAGTGTTCTATCACTCGATTCATCAATGTTTCGATTACTACAGTGTTGTTATTATTATTGACATCGTCATTATTGCTGCCTCTCGTTGTAGAAATGAGCTCCCTTAGGTATTGGTTTTGCTCCTTCATCCATTTCTCGAAGAATTCTCCGAAGCTTTCTTGCTCCACATTGCTACTCATTGTGTGTTTTTACTTTTGGATTAAAATGGGAATAAGCTTCTTCCTTTTTTCTCTTCAATACTTGATTTTATGTTGGGTTTTTGTTGGGTTTTAAATGGATAAATGTGAGATTCAATGAGGAAAAGAAAAAGAAAAAAAAAAAGAAAAAGAGTTAACACGGCATACAAAAGACAATAATGTTGATGTCATCCATAATTGTAATAAAAGCAATTCTCACGTGAAAACAAATGGGAGGGGATGGGCTTTTGGCAGAGTGTTTGCATTGAAATAATGGTTCTGTAAAGACTCATTACGCAAGTGGTACAACTGTGGGGCCCTCATCTTTTAAATGGACTTGGAGTTTGAAGTTGCTTGTGGATTTGGACGTTAGCTACATTCCTTCCTTTTACTTTTGAGATGATAAAATATTAATATAAAAAATTAATTCTTTTTTTTCTAAAAAAAGATTTGTTGTGTGATAAATTGTGATTGAACCATGGATGGTATAAAAATGGATGCAACCAAGTTACAAATTTCTTTAAAAGTAGGATTAACAAAATCGACAAGTAGAAAATTGATGCTTGTTGTTGACCACTCAAATGAGGAGAGAGAGAGGAAAATTAAATTGCAAACTTGGGGGCTCACTTGCCTAATAAGTCGGTAAGCTTTAAGGGGGAGGAAAAAGAAAAAGAAAAAAACCAATCTTCTTATTTTCTTTATTCCCACAGCTTGTGTGAATGGAATCTCGCTCCGCCAAACTCGAACATCGTATTCAAATAATACCTTTTTTTTTTCTTTTTTTAAGCCAATTCAAAGAATACTTAATAAAAAAAGAAATATATCAATTTTATCTCTTAGGAGGCATTTGGCGCATAGAATTAAGTTGAATTGTGTTGGTAATTATTATTTAAGAAGTTAGATTATCTATGAAGTTAGATTGTGCATGTTTAAAGTGCTGAATTGAGTTGAGTTGAGTCAGAAAGCTTGTGTTTAGGGTATGGAGTTGAATTGGAGTTTCTGATGCAGTTTTTCTAAACAAAGTTAATTTTGTATTATATTTCTTTGTTAACTTTTTTAAAAAAACATTTCCAATTGTACACATACTTTTCTAAAATTTTTAACACTGAAAAATACTTAATTTTTTCCTATTCTTAAAACAAAACAAATTCTTATAAAGTAAACATATGCTACATGCAAATTTTGAATTCAAATTTTGGACACTCAATTACATAACATATTTTTTTCCATTCCTAAACACCAAACATATTCTAAACAAATGAAAACTTTTCACAATTACTTAGCTCCTTAATCATAATTACTTAGCTCCTTAATCATAAATGCTTAAGAAGCTTAAGAATTTCCTTCTTGAAAAATATAACATATTTTCATCACACAATTGCATAGCAATTTTGTGTAGACCCCTAAAGACATGTCGTATCTCAATAAAATAAACATTTTTTTTCGCTCCTTGACCCTCAATTAATTTTAACTAAACCATAATTGTTAATTAAAAAAACCAATTATTTTTTTTTTCTTTTTTTGCCCATTTGTGAAATATGAATTTCAATTTTTATGCGTATTGACTTTTTTTTCCCTTGTTTTGCGCAAACATTTGATTCTTTACATTTTACACTAATACAACAAAATGTTCTTTTGTTTGTTTTTTTTTTTTTTTTTTTTTTTTCTAAAAAAAAAAAAATTTTTTTTTTTAAAAAAAAAAATTTTTTTTTTTAAAAAAAAAAATTTTTTTTTTTAAAAAAAAAAATTTTTTTTTTTAAAAAAAAAAATTTTTTTTTTTAAAAAAAAAAATTTTTTTTTTTAAAAAAAAAAATTTTTTTTTTTAAAAAAAAAAATTTTTTTTTTTAAAAAAAAAAATTTTTTTTTTTAAAAAAAAAAATTTTTTTTTTTAAAAAAAAAAATTTTTTTTTTTAAAAAAAAAAATTTTTTTTTTTAAAAAAAAAAATTTTTTTTTTTAAAAAAAAAAATTTTTTTTTTTAAAAAAAAAAATTTTTTTTTTTAAAAAAAAAAATTTTTTTTTTTAAAAAAAAAAATTTTTTTTTTTAAAAAAAAAAATTTTTTTTTTTAAAAAAAAAAATTTTTTTTTTTAAAAAAAAAAATTTTTTTTTTTAAAAAAAAAAATTTTTTTTTTTAAAAAAAAAAATTTTTTTTTTTAAAAAAAAAAATTTTTTTTTTTAAAAAAAAAAATTTTTTTTTTTAAAAAAAAAAATTTTTTTTTTTAAAAAAAAAAATTTTTTTTTTTAAAAAAAAAAATTTTTTTTTTTAAAAAAAAAAATTTTTTTTTTTAAAAAAAAAAATTTTTTTTTTTAAAAAAAAAAATTTTTTTTTTTAAAAAAAAAAATTTTTTTTTTTAAAAAAAAAAATTTTTTTTTTTAAAAAAAAAAATTTTTTTTTTTTTTTTTTTCCTACTCCATTTTTGCAAACACTTTATGTCCAACATTTTTTATGGTTAGTACTGTTGCTTTTCTAGATTTGTATGTAGATGATATCATACTCATTTTGAATGATGTAGGGTTTCTTACCGACATTAAAAGCTGGCTATCTACTCAATTCCAAATGAAAGATTTGGGAGAAGTGCAATATGTTCTTGGCATTAAAATCATAAGGAATCCTAAGAACAGAACACTAGCTTTGTCTCAAGCATCTCATATTGACAAAATGTTAGTCAGATATTCGATGTAGGATTCCAAGAAAGGTAATTTGCACTTCGGACATGGAATTATTTTATCTAAGGAATAGTGTCCCAAGACATCTCAAGAGGTTGGGAATATGAGACATATACCTTATGCATTAGCTGTGAGTAGCCTCATGTATGCAATGTTATGTACAAGGCTTGACATATGCTATGCAGTTGGGATTGTTAGTAGATACCAATCTAATCTAGGATTTGATCACTAGACAACAGTAAAAACAATCCTCAAATATCTTAGGAGAACGAGAAACTATATGCTTGTGATGACAATAAGGATCTGATCCTTACAGGTTACACTAACTTTGATTTTTCAGACTAATAAGGATTCTAGGAAATCTACATCAGGATCAGTGTTCACTCTTAATGAAAGAGCTATAGTTTGGCAAAGTATCAAACAAGGATGCATTCTTGACTCTACTATGGAGGCTGAATATGTAGTTGCTTGTGAAGCTGCTAAGGAAGCTGTATGGCTGAGGAAATTCTTGATTGATTTGGAAGTAGTTTCAAACATGTCTTTGCCTATCACACTTTATTGTGATAACAGTGGCACTGTGGCAAATTCAAAAGAACCTCGAAGCCATAAGTGTGGCAAGCACATCGAAAGAAAGTATCATCCAACACAAAAAAATTGTGCAACAAGGGGATGCGATCATCGCGAAGATAACTTCGGAGCACAACATTGCTGGTCTATTTACAAGGACTCTCACGACTAAAGTATTCGAGGGTCATTTAGACGGTTTAGGTTTAAGAGATTTATATCCTCTCAACTAGGACAAGTGGGAGATTGACTACGTATATTGTATCCCCTAGTTTGTTGTATTTACTTTGAAGTGTATTGTACATCCCACTAGCTTTAGGACAAGTGGGAGATTGTTGGTATTTTTCTCTTAAATTTTGTAGTCTATAAATTTGTAAATAAATTAATAAATAAAGTATTATTTATTTATATAATAATTGTTATTTGTTTGCATAACTAAACATCGAATAAACTAAGATCCTAGGTTATTTAATGTATCTTGAACAATATGTGGTTGAAATACAATTGTTTCGTGTTCAAGAAATAACCTAAAAGGTCTATAGTATGTGGTTGAGGTTGGGTGCCTCATCCTGGTAACACTATGGATACGACTCACTTTGTAAGTGTTACAAATGTTGTAGGTGTTACAAATGTTGTAAGTGTTACAAATGTTGTAAGTGTTACAAATGGTTTGATCCAAATTGTTCGTGTAATAACATGTAAGTGGGGCTATACTATACAGTAAGTCTGTATAAGACTGGACCACGAAATTAAATCTTTCTTTGTAACTCCGTTAATTGAAGAGTTTTATATTTCAAATGAGAACCATGTAACTTATCTCAATCTTGAGTGGGTTATGAACTTTTGCTCATAAGGATCATTCTTTAATTTGTGTGGGTGAGAGTGGCCCTAGCTGCCGACTCAATATGCCTACCATTTTAGGAATGATGTCGACTGAGGAGTTAGGAATATAACTTCACAAGATGAAATTCACTCCTTCCTGACTTTAGGGAAAGTAGATAGGTTGTTCCCTTAAGTATTGATTCCGGGACTTGAACAATGAGGCGTTAGTGAGGGACTTTGTTTATGGTTGGACCATAAACAGTATTGTTCATTAGAGGATCAATGGTATTTAAGGTGCAAGAGGTAATTACAAGGGTAAAGCGATAATTTGACCCAGCTGTAATTACAAACACCTTGTGGAGGATTGACTTACAAAATATGGTTATTCAATGGACACATAAATATACCACAGTTCATAAAAGTGCAACTATGGGTATTTAGTGGTATTGCCCCATGGTTAATAAATGTTGATTAATATAATTAATGAGTTTAATTTATTAATCTCGGATGATTAGAGCTTATAATTGTAGGTCCATAAGGTCCCTTTAGTAGCTCACAACGGGTTAAAACAAGGAAATAAAAAAATTTGAGTGTTCAAATTAATCAAGGAAATTAATTGTATATGATACAATTAACATTATGTATGAGATACATCATAATATAAAGTTTATAATATAAGAAAAACACTTTATAATATGAGAATATTAATATTTGAATATGATTTAAATATTAAATTAGTATGAATTGGATCCATATTAAAACTATGGGTTATGAGAGTATATGTATATTATGACACATTGAATCAAATATATGATATTTGATTTCCTTTAATTAATTAAATAAGATTTTATTAATTAAATGATTATTTAATTAATATTTAATTATTATATATAAATTAATTAAATTTGATTTATTAATTTATATTAATTAAATATATTATTATTATTATTATTAAATAACAAAATATTCCCCTATAATGCAAGGGAGGGAAGTTAACTTCTCTCACTTTGAATTGAAATGAGATCTCAATATTTTTTTTTCTTTTTTTTTTTTACGTGAAATGTGAAATACATAAAAAGATAACTCACCCTCACCTTTTGCTCTGAAAGGAATTCTCTACTTTTTTCCCTTCTCTTTTCACAAAGGTTCCTATAGACCTTCTTGTCCCAAGAGTATATCAAAGAAGATCCGTTGGTGGTGTTCTTGGAAAAGGAGTGCTTGCTACCTCGAAGATAAGATCTTCAAAGGTATTCAACTTCTTTTCCCTTGAACCTTTTGGTATATTTCAAAGCATATTTATTTATTCTTGTTTTGTACAAAAGTCACAAAACAAGCACTTGGGGCACAGTGATTAAATGCTTCTGCCAAGAGGATTCAAATCCTTTCATAGACAACATTCTCAAATTTCAGAACAAACCATACATAACCCAAACATTACAAGTCGTATGACAACCTTATACATTCACATGACTACCAATTCCCCCTCTCAAAATCTCACTCTTGTATAATCTTCAAGTTTTAATACAAATTGATGTAGAGTGTACGACTTATACGTAACTGGATTAGACGAGACTTGTGTAGGCTAAGCATCGCGAACTTGTTTGCTACTTGGAAAATTGAAAGTTTAGGGAATACGTGAGCTAAGTTGCTCACTGAGTGACATAGTTACTAAAACAAGATCTTTAACACGATATACAACTCAATGTTAGGAAAGCTCAAGTTTTCATAAAACATATGTTGTGCTTGTAAAAACAGTCATTAAAACATCGGAATAGCTCAACATAAAATCTCATAAAACATATTCTTTGGTTTTTAAGATAACCCTAGTTGAGGTGGAGCGAAACTCAATACTGCTCAACGTCGAAAACAAACCTTAGTTTGGATGGAGGAATCTCAACACACCCAACGTCGAATAACCTTAACTGATGTGGAGTAATCTCAAAACAACAGTGTTGAATCTCTCACCATATGTACCTTTTCATGTTCTTCAGTACTGGGGTCTCAGTGGATACTCAAACACCTTCTCAATGTCCCTTAGTGTTGAGTTCTATTATAATATTTAGACTGCCCATATGCCTTGTCAATGTCTATTGGCATTGGGGACCATTCTGAAACACATTTGAAAACTAATATGCTTTTGGAAAATAACACGATAATAAACACAAGTTTGTGATATTCCAAAACTTCTCAAGTCTTCCATCAAATGTCATGCTTCCATAAAGCTGACAATCAATAAACAACATACTTCTTCATAAAACTTAAATAACCACTAGCATTGTAAACCCTACTTTCACTTCTAAGTATCTAACTCAAGAGTTGTACTATTGATGTAGACTTAGACAAATTTTCCTTTGTTTAGATTGGAAGAGTTATGGAAAAGAGAAGCCAAGGGTGGTGAGTTTGGGGACTTAGCCGTGGGAATGTTTGTGAGCAAATGGCCAGAAGGGTGTCAAGGAAAGAAGTAGCTAAGAGTAACTACGCAAATGTGGTAGGGTTGTGCGTTGTAGGTGTAGCCGACATTGAGGAAGAGCAAGGAGATGAGATTTTGGCTAAGTGTTGGAAGCATGCGTTGAGAACCATTGAGTAGGCCAAGGGATGTGTCTCAAGGTGTCCTTGTGTGGGCTATGTGTTCATAGGTGGCTTGTTGTTGCATGGAGAACTATGCATCTCAAGGTGCTGACGAGAGGAAGTGTTGTGGCATCTATCGGCCAAGGAGGCTGCGTGCAAGTGTTAGCCAAGAAAGGAAGCAAATAACCTCAATTGGTGAGCAACCACGCGTGGAAGGCTTGCTCCCAAGTGATGCATTCATCACTCCTTTATACTTAGGAAAGTTTGGGAATTAAATATTAATTAAGTCTGATTAGGTGTCAAAATAAGGTTAAGTGTGGCGTGGCAAGCAGGAGGTGGCAAGCTGAGGTTTTGCATGAATGTCCAGTGAAGGTTTTGAATAGAAGGTTCAATAAAGGAAACAGGTTTGCGCAATTTACTTGTGCCATTTGAGAAGTTCTTCGACCATTTTGCTCTAAATTGAGTCTAGTTTCAGAGAGAGGGTTGCCGAAAGAAAATTCATTGAGAAAGAATCTGAATTGCATTAGAGATTCAAGATGGTTCATGCTGTCGAGTTATCTAGAGCAGGGTGGAAAGATTTCAAGATATCTGACAGTGGAAGAGGAGTTAGAAGCTGAAATTTGGAGCTGGAAGTGGAGATAGTGTTTGTGAGACTGTCAGGTAGATTTGTTAAGGAAGAAGAGGTTGTGCGTGTAGGCAAGCTAAGGTAGTGGCCGAAGGTAAGAACTCTATTGAGGTTAATTTCGATGGTTTTGAGCGCCCAATGGGTAGGCTGATAAGCCACTGACACTACGGATGTGCAGGATTGTGGGGCGAGATAAGTTTTGCTAGTGAGCAGGAAACAGTGTTGTGCGTGTTCAGGTGTTGAGCGAGATAAGTCTCACTAGTCTCGCTTGTCACATTAGTCTTACAGATCTCACTAATCACATAAGTCTCACTAGTCGCATTAGTTTCATAGATCTCGCTAGTCTCGCTCACACATTGGGTATTGACGCCCAGTTGTCGTGCAACGCTAAGACACCCACATGCCCAACTTTCGAGGTTTTTTTGGCCTAGCCTGTGCCAGAGTTGCCGCCCAAGGAGGTCTGGTTGTGCGGGCAATGGCAGAGTATGCGGGATAAGGCTGCTGTGCGTATTTTGCCGCACATTGAGGCTAGAAGGCTAGGTTAACGTGTTGCAGGGCTGTTGGACACGCCTTGGGGCAGCTTGCAACTTTGGTTATTTTTTAGTATTCTTGATTGTGAGTGAGCCTTTTTTAGTTAAATTTCAATATTAAGGATCCAATTGATATGAATTATACGTGGAGAGAATTTTAAGGAATTTAACAAAGGAATTAAATTATTTCAGGTCGAGAAGAGCTAGGAGAAGCATATAATCCACTAAGAGCCCAGCACAAGTTGTGAGTGACAAAATTTGTTTTAAAATGATTTATTTTCTCAATAGTTCTAGTATGCTCGATTTATTCCTAAAGCATGAGTTTTTCTAGCACGAGTTGAGTATGGAAAAGCATGAGTTTCTTAATATGAATTTGAGCATGTTTTTACATTACTTTGTTGATAAAGCATGATATTTCATGGTGTTAAGTTTTATGCAAAGCATGCTAGTTGTTAAATACTTTGAAACTCTGAGGCTTTGTTTAACTTGTGTTTATGAACGATTTATTTATTACCAAAGCATGCATTATTTCTAAAAGGATAACAGATGGTCCCTAATGTCGAAGGACATAGAGAAGGAATATTGGCAACCTTAATATTGTATAATGGGACCTTGGTATTGAAGGACATGAGAAGGTACACAGGCAGCCCAGGTTATGATTCCTATGTGTACATAAAGGGAAATTCGACATGTTGTGTTGAGATTACTCTACGCAGCTAAAGTTATTCAATGTTGGGTGTGTCAAGATTACTCCACCCCAACTAAGGTTGTTTTCGACATTAAGAGCGTTGACCCCACTCGACCTCAATTAAGGAAAATCTTTCATGCATAAGCTAATATTTATGTGTTTTTGACGATGAGCTATTTATTGTTTTGTTACTGGTTTTCGAGCATGACTTTGTTGAATATTTAAGTGAAGTATAAATTTCCAAACTTGTAACTCACTAGGCAAACTAGCTCATGGTTTTCTTTGTTTTTCTGTTTTCCAGGTAGCGAATGAAACCAAGGTGCTTAGCCTACACAACAAACTTGTCTGGACCTGCTACTAATTTGTATATTTCATAAATATTTGTACCTAAGACTCAACATTATACATAAAGGGTGTAAAGGAGTGGAAGTTTGTAAACATGTGTTTGTGTTGTATTAAGCTGTTGAATGGAAGTTCGTAAATGTTGGTTTGCCTTGAGTTTTGAGCATACTGTCTGGATGTGTACTATTAACTGTTTATCAGGTGCTTAAAAGTGATTCGAGGATTGTATTGGTTGATAGTAGATGTCGTAAAAGATTCGATGTCTACTATCCTCATACCTTTTTCTACATCTCTTCCACCTCAACCTGATGACCTTTCCTTATCTTTTGCAACTTAAACACATAGTCCCCTTGTCACGATCAAAATTTTCCTAACTCCACAAGTTTGTGCTTAAGCTTTTTACCAAAGTTCACCAATCTCTTTTCTTCTTAGCATACAAGCTTAGTTTAAATTTTCAGGTTTCACAATTCTACACCCGTTAAAAAAATTCGTCCTTGAAATTTATACTAAGCTATGAAAAAAACTTCAAAAGATTACAACTTACTGGTGATATTCCTTCCTTCGGAGTTCTTTAAAATGAGCTTTATTTACTCTTTATTTTCAGTATGTTCAAGAATATCTATAAAGCATGTTTGAAGTTTATTTTCTTACAAAATTTCCTTGAATGAGCTTATGTTTATCAACATGAGTTTAGAGATTGATTTGCCATTGAGACTTATTTTAGAGGCATGTTGTGGCGTCACTTGAGGTTTAAGAAAAATATGCTTTACTTAATGTTAAAAGATTTTGAAAAGTATGTTTGAACATGTTTTCCATGAATGTTTTGGGGTAAGCATGAGTTGTGCAGCATGAGATTATTATATGATTTACATTAGAAATTATTCGAGAGCATACTAGTTGTTATGCAAGTTTCACGAAGAGCATGTTGTTTTATAATTGTCAACTTATGGAAGCATGATTTTTTATGGTAGGTTGGATAGTTGTGAGCTATAAAGCCATTGTTGTCCCTTATTGCGTTCTAGCCTTACAACAAATCTTATTTTCTCAAACATGCTTTCAAACGTTTGCGAAAACCTTTTCCTTTAAAACTCGTTTTCTAAAACCATTTTCTCTCGAAATGGGGGCGGACGTTCCGAGAGGCACTCAGTGTGCCGTAGGCGATCAGAATTCAATCAGGCTGACTTGTTCATGAGCTGGAACAAGTGTTGCACAATTGTTTAGCGAGGCACGAAGTTGCGATTATGATAGTTGGTATCAGAGACAGGTTGGCTCATAAGAGAGAAGGCCAGGATCATGTGGACCACGAAACAGCAAAACAAGTCCCAAGCGAACCGACTGGTAGAGATAGAAGAGCAGATGCTCTACTGAGAGAAGTTTTCGATGCTATTCGTTTCTTGGAAACTCGAGTACAAGAAATCTCTGAGAAAGCTAATGGGATTGACGCGGTAGCTGGCCGCCTAGACCGAATGCCTGTCAAAGAGTTGATGTTAAGGGTTGAGACTCTAGAGACAAAAGCTACAAGACTAAGTAGCTTCGAGCGTAGAGATAGCTTGTTGAGCTCTGTAGCCCATATGAAAGAACTAGTCGAAGAGCTAGACAGCTCCCAGAAAGCAATAATCCAGATGGTAACCGACTTGTAAAAGACTTAGAGCCACACTCGATGTCGTCAGGAAGGAGATTGCGGATGTTAACACAAGGGTAAACCTCACCATGAGAATGGTGGGAAACCAAACCCCAGCTGGGGATGCGATCCAGTTTGATCCGATGAAAATACCCGAGCCTAAGCCCATCTGTGGGGCTCGAGACACAAAAACTCTGGAAAACTTCATATTTGACATGGAGCAGTACTTCAGGGCCACGAACACGACTGCTGAAGAGTCGAAAATTACTCTGGCGACGATGCACCTGGCAGACAACGCCAAGTTGGTGGAGGTCCCGTTATATAGACATACAAGAAGGTGGTTGCACTATTGAACCTGAGATAGACTGAAACAAGAACTACGTTCTTAATTCTTTCCCGAGAACGTCGAGATCTTAGCACGACGGAAGCTCCAAGAGTCGAAACACATGGGCCTTATCCGAGGTTACGTGAAACAGTTCGTAGGACTAATGTTGGACATACATGATATGTCCGAGAAAGACAAAGTATTCTGTTTTGTCGAAGGCTTGAAACCATGGGCGAAGGCTAAACTGTATGAACAGAGAATATAGGACCTCACGTCTACCTACGCAGCCGCCAAACGATTGTTTGACCTTAGTAACGACTCCCAAGATACCAGACGACAATCAACTTCCTCGAGTTGAGGAAATAAGAATAATCAGGCAAGCCCTCCTCAAAATGCTGGAGGGGACAGAAACTCGAGTGGAGATCGAAAGCCCTACCAACCCCCTCAATAGAGGAGTGGGAACACTTGGTGGGGACCTAATCAACCAAACAATCACTACCATCCCTTACAGTGCTTCATATGTAAAGGGCCATACAGGGTGAGTGAGTGTTTGAAATGAACTGTGTTTAATGCTTTCTAAGTTGCCTTGGCAACAGCCTCAGACTGTCAAACTGAACAACTAGAGACTGAAACCCCACCGACAAAGGAGGGGGATAACCCTCAAATGGGGGAGTTGAAATTCCTATCAGCTCTCCAGAGGAAGATAGGAGAGACCAAGGAACTCATCGAGCGAGGACTTATGTATGTTGATGCCTGGGTTAACCAAAGAGCGGCCAAGCGCACCATGGTTAACTCTGGTGCCACCCATAACTTCATGACTGAAATTGAAGCGTGTCGGCTAAACCTTCGATGGGAGAGGGACGCAGGAAAGATGAAAGCCATTAACTGGGCAGCCTTACCCATCACGGGAGTGGAAAAGAGAACAGTATTTAAGCTGGAAGAGTGGAGCGGACCTGTCGACTTTATGATCGCCAAGATGGATGATTTTGACATAGTCTTGGGGATGGAATTCTTACTCGAACACAAGATGATACCGATGTCGCAGGTAAAGTGTCTGGTAATTACAGGATCCACTCCCACAATGGTTCAGACAAATATTAAACAACCTAATGGAGTAAAGATGATTTCGATCCTCCAACTTAAGAAGGGCCACAATCGCGATGAACCCATTTTCATGGCCATCCCAATTGAGTCAGTCGAAACAGAAGGAGAAACGGTTCCAAAAGCCATTCAGTTTGTCTTAGAGGAATATCGAATGTCATGCCGGATAGTCTACCACTTACCTCTAAGAAGGGGGATCGACAATGAAATTGAATTGTTGCTAAGGGCAAAACCGCCTGCAAAGAATGCCTATCGGATGGCGCCTCCCGAGTTAGTAGAACTCCAAAAGCAGTTAGATGAGTTACTGAGCGTAGGTTTCATTTGTCCTCCGAAGGCACCTTACGGAGCCCCGGTGTTGTTTCAGAAGAAGAAAGACAGAAGTCTTCGGTTGTGTATTGACTATCGAGCCCTAAACAAACTCACCGTTCGCAATAAGTACCCACCGCCCATCATCACAGACCTATTTGATCGCTTTCATGGCGCCAAATATTTTTCAAAACTCGATCTACGGTTAGGGTACTACTAAGTGCGAATGTCGAAGGAGACGAGCCAAAGACGACCTGCGTCACAAGATATGGGGCCTTCAAGTTCCTCGTAATGCCCTTTGGCCTCACTAACGCCTCGACTATCTTCTGTACTCTGATGAACCAGGTTTTCATGAATACCTTGACAAGTTTGTCGTGGTGTACCTAGACGATATTGTGGTCTACAGTGCGACCATGGAGGAACACCAACACCATCTTCAGTTGGTCTTTGAAAAGCTGAAACAAAACCAACTGTATGTGAAGAGAGAAAAGTGCTCATTTGTTCAAGAGCGAATAAACTTCCTTGGCCATGTGATTGAATGTGGTTGAATTGGCATGGAGGATAGTAAAATCCATGCGATACGAGATTGGAAAGTACCAACCACCCAACGCCCTCTTCTGGATTGAGTTACATAATGCCACTCAGGTTTGGAACCCACTTTTTATAAGTTCATGTGCACGTAAGCATGTGTCATCACCTCATTGGTCGGAGGTCCAAGGGGTCCATAGAATCAAATTATTATTCTTTTTCTTTTGTGTTTTCTTTTAGAATAGAGAAAGAGCCGAAACAAAGGGTACGCTCTCTAGAAGATTTGCTTGGGGCTGTTCACTTTCATTTGGTCGCTTGGTATCTTGGATGAAACCTCTTTGCTTACGGGGGCAGGAGTGGAAATGTCTGAGAGAGCGGGTCCTTTCTCGGATTGGCCAACTACTATAGGCGATTTGTAGAGGGATTCTCAAA
Source organism: Citrullus colocynthis (assembly GCA_031780015.1). NCBI lineage: Eukaryota > Viridiplantae > Streptophyta > Magnoliopsida > Cucurbitales > Cucurbitaceae > Citrullus > Citrullus colocynthis. The sequence goes on from QLSR01000042.1 coordinate 739,280, forward strand.
AAAGCGGGATCGTTAATTGATCTGCTGAAGAAAAACCACCAGTGGAGTTGGACTCTGGAGGGTCAAGCTGCATTCGGAGGTTTGAAGAAAGTCATGATGGAGGGGCTGGTCCTTGGGATTGTTGATGTGACTAAGCCTTTTGAAGTCGAGACTGATGCATCCGATTTTTCCCTGGGCAGTGTCCTCCTTGAGGATGACCACCCCATCGCTTATGAAAGCAGAAAGCTACGTGATGTTGGCTGTCATGCAATTCGCCAAGACCTATCTTGTCTGTCAGCAGGACAAAGTGGAAAGGGAGAAATTAGTGGGTTTGCTGGAACCCCTACCAGTGCCCTCAAGACCATGGGAGAGTGTGTCTCTCGATTGCATCACACATTTACCAAAAAATGGAGAGTTCGAAGTGATACTTGTAATTGTTGACAGGTTTTCGAAATACGCTACGTTCATCTCAGCACGAAAGTTGTGTTCAGCCGAAATGACAACTCAATTGTTCTTCAAGCACATCGTGAAACTTTGGGTGTCCCTGTTAGCATTGTTAGTGACCGTGACGCGAGATTCACTAGGACATTTTGGACAGAACTATTCCGGATGTTGGGTTCAACACTGAATATTTTCTCCAGTTATCATCCGCAAACCAATGGGTAGACAAAACGCTTCAATAGCATGCTCGAAAAATATCTCCGTCACTTTGTCGATGCAAGACAGAAGAATTGGGTTCAAATGTTGGATGTGGCTCAGTTTAGCTTTAACAACTAGAAGAGTTCCTCCACAGGAAAGACCACTTGTGAGATTGTGTGTGGTAGACAACCACTCATGTCGCACGTCGTTGACCACCCCTGTGTGGGTAAGAGCCCTCAAGCACACAACTTCACCAAAGAGTGGAGGGAGTCTTCGGAGGTAGCACGTGCGTGTCTGAAGAGAGCATCGAAGCGTATGGAGAAGTGGGTAGATATGAAGCGCAGACCTGTCAAGTTCCAATCAGGAGATAAAGTCCTAATCAAGCTGCGCCCTGAACAGTTTTGGTTTCGAGGACAGAGAGACCAACGACTTGTGAAAAAGTACGAAGGACCGATGGAAGTGATCGAGAAAGTCGGAAAGGCCTCCTATCGAGTTCAGTTACCCTTATGGATGAAGATTCATCCTGTTATACATGTGAGTAACTTGAAGCCTTACCACCCTGACCCCGGAGATGAACAACGTAATGTGGTGACTCGCCCTCTTATCATAATGAAGAACACAACAAAAAAAGTAGTCGACGAGATACTAGCTAACAGAACCTACCGCGTGGGAAGACATAGGCGAAACCTAAAGGAATTCCTGGTGAAATGGAGAGACCTCTGGGATGAAGAGATCAGTTGGGAATGCACCGAAGACCTGTAGTCAACTGTCGTACAAATTGCCAAATTCGAGCAGAGACGGTTGACAGGGATGTCAACCAATTAAGTGGGGGAGGATGTCACGGTCATGCTTGTCCAGGGCGTGTTGCCTATGACCACATGCCCGCCTCGACCTCTTTTTATCATGCTTTCATCTTATGTACTTCATTTTGCTAGTAAGTTTACTTTTCTAGTACTTTTCTTTGTAAGTGACCGCTCGCCACTTTGCATGTGCAAGGGTGACATGTATAAAATTGTTCAAAATATACTATATGGGAGTAAGACTAATCATCAAATCCTCATATCCGGAGTTGTGAGTTAAAAGTCATTGTTGTCCTTTATTGCTTTCTAGCCTTACAACGAATCTTATTTTCTCAAACATGCTTCAAACGTTTGCGAAAACCTTTTCCTCTAAAACCCGTTTTCTAAAACCATCTTCTCTCGAAATGGGGGCAGAGGTTCTGAGTGGCACTCGGTGTGCCGTAGGCGATTAGAATTCGATCAGGCTGACTTGTTCACGAGCTAGAACAAGTGCCGCACAATTGTTTAACAAGGCGCGAAGTTGCGATTGTAACATTAGCCTACACAAGCCTCGTTTGATCCAGCTGCATATAAGTCATAGATCTTGTACCAATTTGTAATAAGATTTGAACATTGTACATGAGTGAGACTTCGAAAGAGTGGAAACTAGTAAACTTGTGAATATGTAAGATTGTACTATGTTTGGTAATGGTTGAGTTATGCTTGATTGTTCTAAAATCTTAGAATGTTGTCTGTTGAGAATTATAAACAGTATGTCAAGTACTTGGAGTATGAGTTAAGGGAGTATAGGTTTACAGTAGATATCGTAAAAGGGTCGATGTTTGCTGTTCTCACACATTTTCCTAGGATATGAGGGTAACTTGAGAGGGGGTGTGATACCTCTTGCTATCTCATTAAGGGTTAAATAAGAATTAGTTAATTTTGAATTAATTTGAATGGTTTAAATTAAATAGGGGAGTTAATGGGCTCTTTTCAAATATAGCAAAAGGAACCAAAATATTTACAAATATAGCAAAATTTCACTATCTATCTGCGATCTATCGCAAATAAACTGTGTATTTTGCTATTAGTTGTAAATATTTTCAGCAATTTTGCCCTGTAAGATAATTCCCCGGGGTTAATTGTATATGATACAACTAATATAATTGTAAAGATCTGACTTCTTAGGACTTAAACTAGGTCGTCACTATAGACATGCATATCTCAAATGATTCTTTCTAATAATGTTACTAAAAATTGAGGAAACATTGTTCAGGTAAATAAATTTGTCGCCGTTTAAACCAAAAACCTTTAATCGGGGTACCCCAAAATATTAATGTATTAAAATAGGAAATTTGGCATAAAGAAATTAATAACAAATCCCAAGTATTAAAGCAAAAGGAAAACATGAAAACTCGTGCGGGAGAATTAGTCTAATCCTAATGGTACTTTTCTTTCGTCATTCGTCGAGGTGTATATAGATATATTATAATATAAAGTTTATTTTGAATGAGATTCAAAATTATATTTTATATCGTAAGAGAGAATGTTTTTATAACAAAAAGCTCTCTTAAGTTTTCTTATCACCAAGAAGATCTATCTCAGTCAAGTTTTTTCCTTCCCTTACTAAAATTGAAGAGCCCACAACTCCTTTGAATCTTATCCTGAGATTAGCAAGAAAACCAAGTGGTGGTGTTCTTGATTTGAAAAAAAAAATTATCTCTCTACGGTGAGTTCGAGAAAAGGTCTTAGGTGTTCAAAAGTTCCGATGAAGAAAATAGAGATCTACCTAGAAGACAGTCTTTAAAGGTACAATTCGTTTTCTCTCTTAAAATCTCCTCTTGAAGCATGCTAGTTTTGATGTTTATCTATTTTGTTCTCTGTATTTTGGTTTTTTCTAAAAATAAAATTATTAGCACAAGGCGATCAATCACTTTCACAAAATTCAATTCCTACCATTGGTATCAGAGTCAGGTTGTGCCTCTAATTTTTAGTTTAGAAACGAAAAATTAGCAAGATGTGAGTGTTTTTCTGCATTTAAATTTCTGCTATCAAGTTTGTAAGTTTGTGTCATTCGAGAAGCAAGTGTTGTTGAAGAAGTAGATCAAAAACAAATAAAAAACAGAAGCAATTCAGAGCAGAGGAATCATTATGTGTTTTAACGTAAAGCACAGTGTCGTGACGCTATGCGCTACATTGTAACACAGAAGCATTAGCATCGCAATGCTCACCCTGAGCATCACTACTCTACAACTTCTCAAAGCCAGAGCGTCGCGATGCTCTCCATCATCATAGCGAGCCCGATCGTCATTTTTCCAACTTTTTTTTTGAAGTGATAAAAGAATTTCAGTCAAATTAATCAAGGGAATTAATTGTATATGAAACAATTAACATCATGTATGAGATACATTATAGAGTTTATAATGTGAGAAAATAAACTTTATAATATGAGAATATTAATATTTGAATAGGATTTAAATATTAAACTAGTATAAATTAGATTCATATTAAAACCATAGGTTATGAGAGTATATGTGTATTATGACACATTGAATCAAATATATGATATTTGTTTTCCTTTAATTAATTAAACAAGATTTCATTAATTAAATGATTATTTAATTATAAATTAATAATTATTTGATTTATTAATTTATATTAATTAAATATATTATTATTAAATAACAATAACTCCCCTACAATACAGAGGAGTGGTGAGTGGGGAGAGAAGTTATCAACTTTCTTCACGTTAAATAGAGATAATATCTCTATTAAGAGTTACGTGAAATTCATAGAGAAATTTCTCATCCTCACCTTTTGTTCTCAAAAAAGTATTTCTCTACTCTTTCACTCTTCTCTTTCACAAAGGTTCCCTCAAACCCCCTTGTCCCAAGAGTATACCAGAGAAGATCAATTGGTGGCGTTCTTGGAGAACGAGAGATTAGTACCTTTTGAAGATAAGATCAACAAAGGTATTTAGCTTCTTTCCTTGAATCTTTTTGTGTGTTTCAAAGCATATGTATTTATTCTTGTTTTGTACAAAATTCATAAAATGATATTGGGGCAAAGTGATTAAACATTTCCGCGAAGAGGATTCAAATCTTATCAGGCTTCATGTCGCCCTGGGGAGCGACCTCCATTTGAAAAGTGTTTGTATGAGTCAATAGCAAGGTGAATAGGGGGAGTAGTTCATAGTAAGTGGGTGAAGAGAGTGTATCAACACATCCTACGGTCTCTTCTATTATGTTACACCATGAGATTCCCATGATGCGCCTACAAGTCATTTCCTAAAATGACACTACTAATCCGAGGATTTGTATCATAGAATTCGAAACACCGTGAACACCAAAAATGGATAGGGTTTCGTAGGTCCATTTTCAGCATTCTCTTTCCCTCAAAAGGTTGTTGATTTCAATCTCTGAAATCTGAAAATGGAGGGTTACACTTACAAAATTTTACTAAGTATTAGTAAGTATTTTGACCGAATAGATGATAAGTAAATACTATAGGAATAAGAGTTATTTTGGTATTAGTACGTAATCAAGAATGTCTTGATTTAGTGAAGGAATAATTGAAAGACCCTTGGTAGCAGTTATTCTAAATCAATAAAGTATCATTGCAAGAGAATAATAAATTATGGGTACATTATTACTTGCTAAAACTGATTGGATAATATAGAATTTCTTTTGCAATTCACTAAACATACATTTATTTTTCCAGCCATGTCTACTTCGTTCGTGAAACTACTAGCTTCTGTTAAACTTAATGAATATAACTACTGTAAGCCCCGTACCTGACACAGGGAGAAGGTAAGTAAGAAGAAACTATGAGACAAGCATTGAGTAAAGAAAATTGGCCGAGTTGTGTGGGAGCAAAAGTGGCTAAGTGTTGGCCATGTGTTGGGTGATTATGCGTTGAGAGTATGTCTGAGGCTTAACGGGAGTTGCCGCTGGTAGCCATGCGTTGAAGAGGGTAGCTCGGCATGGATGCAGATGTGAAGGAAAGGCTTACGAAACTAAGTAGGACCTTTTGAATTGAATCTTAAGTAGTCTATCAGTGGTGCGAAGCTGCTTTGCTCCTTTTCAATAGGGGAGCGAAAGGTTAGACCTTAGAAAGTCAACGAACAGCAGTTCTTCTATGTAGGTATGGTGTTCCCCCTTGACTTGAGTCTCCTAATGTCGAGCTAAGTGACTTCGTAACCTTTGCGTAGCGTAGTAGAATATGAGGGTGCGATTGACGTTGGTGGAAGTAGCGTTGAAGGCTACTATGCGTTAGAAGGTTAACATTGCTATGCGTGGAAATGGCCTATGCGTTGAAGGTTGGTATGCGTTGGTGCATAGAAAAGGGCCCGAGAGGACCATGCAGTAGTCGGCTATTCGGTGATGAGGCGTTGGGCAATTAGTAGCATAGTAAGTTGAGGCTATGTGTTGCCGAAGCCATGCGCGGAAGGTTTGCATTGGCCAACATAAGTAGGAAGACGATGGTAGTGCTGGTGAGTCGGTGATTTATATTGATATATAAGTGAGTGCACCGAATAATTAAACACCTTGGACATATTTTCAAACTCAGATTGATTCCATTTCGCAGACAAACAACAAGGAGAGGTGGAAGAAGGTGTTTATATCGAATTTAAGTAGAAACCAGATCATTTTCATGGTGACATTGAAGCTAGAACCAGAAGTTTGATTGTTGTTGATAAATTTGGATATCATTCGGTATCTAAAGAAGAGTGAGCTAAAGAAGTTGAAGCTAGGACTGGAATTTTGAGGTTAGTAAGTTAATTTAATTCTTAGCAACTTCTATGAAGGATGTTTAAGCTAAATCCGAGCAAAAATATGTTAAATTCTAGGAGGAAGTAGTCGGAGTTGAACTGCTAGATGATTCAAAGCAGCCAAAGTCATTTGAGAATAGTTCTCAAACGAAGAAGAGTTATGGTCTGAAATTTTGAGGTAAGTTAGGAAGCTCACTTCTTTACAAGATTGTAGAAGAGAGAAAGTTCTGAATTTGGCTGGAATATGATTTTTAGTAGGATAAAGAAAGAGTTAGAAGGGAAGGAAGAAAGCAATGGTCATCAGCTGTCATTAAGACAGTGGTATCGCTAAAAGAGCTAGAGAGTGAGCAGCGAAACGAGTGTTGCTGATAACGCAAAGGGCTTTGCGTCTCACAACTCTCGCTAAAGTCTTGCTGGGTGTCGCTCCTTAAGGTAATCTTGCTAGTCTTGTTCATTCCGGCCTCGTTAGTGCAATGTCCTATGGTGTGACTTCGCTGGTGATCTCACTAGTGACATGGAGTATCGCTAGTTATGAATATTTTGGAAAAGAGAGTCTCAGTGATGGAATGAGAATGGAGTCTAAATATGCATACTTAATGATCTTGGAAAGGAAGTTCAAAGAAAACCTAACGTGAGAAATGTGTATTTACAGGCCAAGAAGAGCTCGGAAAGGCATAAATCCGCTCGGGGCCTAAGACAAATTGTGAGTGACTTTCTATTTCATACAATGAATATTTTTAGCAATGTGTGAGTGGAAACTATCATGTCATATGGAATCTTGTATGCGTATTATCTAAATGCAACCCACGACGGAGAGACCACGTGTGAAGGCTTATGAGGAATGCGATATATGATACACAGTGCTAGGGGACCATATGTGAAGGCACTTGAGAAATTGATTGAAATGGATTCCAATGCGGAAGGACCTTGTGAGAAGGCATATGGAAAACCAGTACATGATAGCTCAATGTTGAGGGACCACGAGTGAAGGCACTTGAGCAGTGGATTGATATGGAACTCAGTGTCGAGGGACAATATGAGAAGGCACTTGAGGGTTTGAAATGCCGAGGGACGATATGCGAAGGCATTTGAATATGTGAATGATGAGTATTGACACACGAGGATGAGTGCGTTGAGCTTCACTCCGCCTCAGCTAAAAAAAAAAAGGATAAGTGTATCACTTATGCTTTTGTAGTATTGATAATTTAGGAATTCTTGTGTGCATATATATATGTGGTAGTTTTATGGTGATCCATGTTAACTCAAGGAAGTCTATTAGTAATTAATTAAATTCAGTCACTCACTGGGCATTAGGCTCAGGCTTTCTTGCTTGTTTGTTTCATTGTTTCAGGTAGCGAGTGTGTCCGGGACGCCTAGCCTACTAAAGATTCTCATCTGGGCCTGCTTCGGATCAGTCCTCCGGAATAGTTGTAAATACATAGTTTATGTACATATTTTTGTCATGCATGTTCCTTAGAGTATAGTGAAAGTGGCTTTTGTAGTGAATAAAACGAATACTTGTTATGATGATTTATGTTTTAGGTATCTAGTTTGAGTAGTTATGTTTAATTTATGGTGTTCAACTGGCATATAGCTAGAAATAAATGATCTAGCGTTGATTAATGTTATAAGTTATGCTGGAACATGTGTGTACAGGTTCGCACTCACTTCTAGGTTAGGAAGGGAAATCTGGGAAGGGGTGTGACAACTATAGTACTTGGAAATCAAGCCTGAACACTATACTAATTATGGATGATCTAAGGTTTGTTTTAACAGATGAATGTCCTTTAGCTCCCAGCTCGAATGCAAACCGAAGTGTTCAGGATGCATATGACAGTTGAATAAGGGCCAATGATAAAGCTCGAGTCTACATCTTTGCAAGATATTTAATGTATTGTCTAAGAAGCATGAGAATATGATGACTGCCAAGGAAATCATGGACTCATTGTATGCAATGTTTGGACAACCATCCTCATTGGTCCAGCATGATGCTATTAAATACATTTACAATTCTCGCTTGAAGGAAGGAATCTCTATTAGGGAACATGTTCTGGACATGATAGTCCACTTCAACATAGCGGAGGTAAATGGAGCTGTCATAGATGAAAGGAGCCAAGTCAGCTTTATACTATAATATTGGGCACCGATGGATGCCCTACTATATTTGTGAGCCTTTGGGCCATTAGAGCCTTTGGGCCACTAGATGCGTGTTAGGATGGGTTAAATTGCTCACTAGATGGCCATCCAAGATTAGTTTATTTATGCATGTCCCACTTATATGTTACACTTACTAGAAATAAGTGCTTAGCCTGACCTCGATAGTGAGGTTACTTACTAAGTATTTTGTACTCATACTTTTCGTGATATGTTTTTTTAGGTAAGGGAAAGAACACCTTGGCGAATGATGAAAGAAAACATTAACCATGCCATTGGGACTAGACTGATAATTTCTGCACAAGTTTTCATGCTTTTTGTTTTAGTATTTGGGATATGTCATTTGAAATTAGAACTATGTTTTCTTTTATCGCTACTATAGGTCTTATGCCAAGTTTCCTTTTCAATACATTGATGTTTTAGGGGTTCCCCGTTCAAAGCTTTGGTTATTGAATTTCAGCATATTTTATTTACTTTGATAAAACTCCATGATTTTTAGTTAATATTATGAAGGAAAAAAATGAGTCGTATGAATTGTATGCATGCTCAAAGTGACAATTTAATTCAAGTCTTGGGGAGTTGGGCCGTAACATGCTATCTCCACAAATTGGACATGCCTTATACCATTTGACACTTCATTCACTAATGTTTTCGTACGATGGAAAATTATTGATTATCCACAATAAAATGGTTCTTAAGTTAAATAGTTACTCCCGAGAAATATCATAACATGGGACACCACTTTCCCACACAAGTTTTGATTGATAAATCATTGGTTCTAAATATATGTCAATGTCATCCCCTGGTAGCTTTGAACTCGAAATAAACATTGATATTATCATATATTTCTTTTCATTCACAACCATGGGGGAAGACTATAAATTATAATCGCAATTAGCCAACAACTATATTTAGAGCTTATATCACTACGTAGATTTCTTCCATCTGCTAACAATGCTAAAAGAAGATTCCTTAGTTCAAAACTAACGTCTAGCCACATGGCTACAATCCCACTGTTGTCAGAGTATAAGGTGATAGGCAAATCCATGTTTGAAATGACTTCCAAATCACTTAGGAATTTCCTAAGCCAAATTGCTTCCTTTGTGCTTAATAAGCAACTACATACTCAACCTTCATAGTGGAGTTTGCTATGCATCCTTGTTTGATGCTATGTCACACTACAACTCCCTCATTCAAGATAAACAGTAATCCTGATGTAGATTTCCTAGAATCCTTGTCAGTTTAAAAATCACAATTGGTGTACCCCGTACAGATCAAATCCTTAACTCCATACACCAACTTATAGTCCCTCATTCTCCTGAGATACTTGAGGATATTCTTAACCGCAGTCTAGTGGTCTAATCCTAGATTAGACTGGTATTTACTGACTATCCCTACTACAAAACATATGTCAGGCCTAGTGCAAAGCATATCATACATTAAATTGCCCATAACTGAGGCATAGGGAATGCATCTCATATCCTCAACTTCTTAAGGTGTCTTAGGACATTATTCCTTAGACAATGAATCTCATAAAGTACTAGAAAAGCTACTTTGTTCCTATTGGTTTTCTTATATACACAAGGCTCATCAACATTTTTGTCAAAACCAAAAGATTTGATCTCAGTATCAAATCTAATATTCCACTGATGATACCCAAACCTTAAATCTATCTTAGAAAATACTGAGGCTCCTGTGAGTTGATCAAACAAATCATCAATTCGAGGTAAGGGTACTTATTGTGTATTGTTATCTTATTTAGTTGACGGTAATCAATAAATAATCTCATAGTGCCATCTTATTTCTTAACAAATAGCACAGGTGCTCCCCACGGTGATGCACTTGGTCTAATATGACCCTTATCTACCAAATCCTGCAACTGCACCTTCAACTCCTTTTGCTTCGTGTGCCATAAGATAAGGTGCCTATGAAATGGGTCCTGTTCCCAGTATTAAATCTATAGTAAATTCCACTTCTCTATCAGGTGGCAAATCTGATAACTCTTCCGGGAACACGTCCAAATACTTCTGTACCACTGACACATCCTCAGGTTTCAACTTCTCCACCTTAACTTCAGTTACATGTGCCAGCCTCACACCCTTTACTCATCCATTTCCTAGCCTCTACCGCAAAAACTAAACAAGTAGGGAGGATCTTCCTGTTTCCCTAGAAGACTACTTTAATCTCGTTTGGCTTTACAAGCTTAATTTCTTTCTTAAAACAATCTATACTAGCATGATACCTTGATAGAAAATCCATGCCTAGAATTATGTCAAATTCTACTAATTTCAGGGGAAAATATCAAAAAGGAGAATTACTTTATCAACTAATAGTTCACAATCATGATAGACATGTTCTATCATTATAGAATTACCAACATGAGTATGCAGTAATAAAAAATCAAACAAAGGCTGTAATTTCTTATTCACATACTTAGTAAATATGCGAGAGACAACGAATGCGTAGCTCCAGAGTCAAATAATACAGAGTCATGCTTAGAGTAAATAGTAAGCATATCGGTCACCAAGTCTAGAGTCTCCTCAGCCTCTTGCTAAGTCATTGCGTAAATTTTTCCTTGTGGTCTAGCCCTTCTACCTAGCCTCTCTATCTACTACTTCCCTCACCAGCACCCATTTCTTGCTTAGGTTGGTTTAATGTCTGGAAAATCGTTCTTTGCTCCACTCTGCTTTCCAATCTTAACTGAGGACAATCCCTCTTTAAATGTCTTAGTTGTCCACAATTAAAACAAACACCAACTCCTCCGGTACATTGTCCCCAGTGATACCTACCATACACACCACATAATGGTTTCCTAGTTGCACTAGCAACCGACTCACTAGGTTGCCTAAACTGTGAACCACTTGGAGGTCCCAAAGTCTGAGGAAAACCCCTTTGAGTTTGTCTTGAATCACCACCTCTAGATCCTATAAAGTATGATCCACCAGATCGAGCTTTAAAACTTCTATTACCAGAAACACCAGGTACAAACCTTCTACTCTCACCTCTGTAAAACTGCTCCTAAGATGTACCCAAAGCTTGTCCCATTCTATAATGTCCTTTATTTCCTTTCTTCTCAGGCTTCCCACCAGTTATACTTCTTTCAGCTCTTATGGCAGCCTCAATCATTCGTGCAAAGTGTGTCCACACTATACTTATTATAACTGGAGTACGGATTTCACTACGCAAACCCACCACAAAATGCTTGCATTTATCAGCTTCATCCACAATCATCGCCAAAGCTTACTTAGCTAGCTCTGTATGTTTCTTTTCATACTCAGGTACAGTCATATCCCCTTGCACCAATCTTAAAAACTCATCCCTCTTCTCGTCACAATACGTCTATGGGTAATATTTATCTTAAAAAGCCTTTTTAAAGTCCACCCATGTCAGAGGATCTGCATTAGTTCCCCTATTTTCCATCAACTTCCACCAATCCTCCGCTCCTTTATGGAGCATATGAGTAACCAAATCAAGTTTTCTCTCTTCAAGACAACGCATGACCCTGAAGCATTCTCTATCTGATTTAGCCATATTTTGGCATCTGCAGGATTTGTGGTTCTCTAAAATACTTGAGCTCCTAAGGCTTTGAACCTCTCGATCCCATACTTTCTCTTAGGATCTCCCTAAGCTGTTTCAACACTAGATGCCAACCTTTAGGCTATTCTATTAAAGATTTGATCTTCCATATTTACCTTAGGGTTACTAGAATCTCCCTCTGGACCTTCTCGAAATCCACAGGTAGAGTGCGATGTTCCAGCATCTACTTGCCTACCTTGTCTAGTTTGTCGGGGCATGTTTCCTATAACATATCATAACTTTAATATTCTATAAACTTAATATGCTCCTACCTACTATGCATGATCTCACTCTTCAAAATCTTATGCTCTGACAACTTTTCCCAACTCCGAAAGTCTTATGCTCTGATATCAATTTGTCACACCCCCTCTCGAATTACCCCCTTAACCCGAAAAGAGGCTTGAAGACAGCAGAGATCGACCCTTACGACATCTATTGTCAAGTTAACTTTCCTCAAATTGTTACCAAGCACTTTGTAAGATAATTATAACTCACATCCAAGCCATAAATAATAATCTTAAAATTAAACATTTATTACGATAATAACAGAGTTTTATCACAACATCAAACCCTTAAACCCTAATATGTACAATGTTAGGTCTAAGTATAAATATTTACAAGATTCAAAACTAAACGGCAGATCCAGACAAGTTTGACTAGTAAGCACCCCGATTCTGCTCGCTACCTAGAAAGTAGAAAAACATTTCAAAGCATGAGCTAAATAGCTCAGTGAGTAACAAGTTTTGAAAACCATTCTTGGTTTAAAAGCTGAATGAAATCATGCTTGTCACTCAAATAATAAAGCATTGAAAACTTATAAATATCTGTATATGCTTGAAAGAATTTTTCTTAGTTGAGGCAGAGTAAACTCAATGCTGCTCAACGTCGAAAACAACCTTAGTTGGGATGGAATAATCTCATCATACCCAACGTCGAATAATCTTAGCTGAGTGGAGTAATCTTAACACAACAACAACAAATCTCCCTCTATGTGCACATAGGAATTATAATTCAGGCTGCCCATATGCTTTCTCCCAATACTTCGGCATTAGGGACCATATTCAGGTTGCCTATATGCCTTCTCCCAGTCCTTTGGAATTGGGGACCATTTTTAAATAAAACCAAGCTAAATCATTTATAAACATGAGTTTAACAATTTCCCAGAATTTCTAGAGTATTTTTCAATACATGCTTTTCACAAAATCCAGCATTCTAGAGCATCATGCTCAAAACTATGTAAAAGCATGTTTAAAAACATATTGAAGAAACATATGCTTATCACATTCAATTCATGCCAGAAATCTCATATTTTGCAATAAACTAAGCATTCTAGAAATATTCAGAATATAAGCTGAGCATTCAAAAATCATTGAGAGAATAAATCATTTAACGAAACAAAATCACTCACAACTTGTCCTAGCTCTTTACGAATTAAATGCTTCCCTTAGCTCCTTCTGGCAAGCAAAAATCGAGAAAATCGTCTCTCTCTTCTCTCTCTTCATTTTCTTTTTTCTCTTTCTCTCTTTCTCTCCTTCAGAGTGAATTTCGGCTGATGGAGTAAAATTTCTCCAAAGGAACCTATTTATAGGAACAACCAATCTCCTCATTCCCAACACTTCAAATTTGATTTGTCAAAGTGCATGTTAAAGGCTTCATGCATCAATACAAATGTTTCTTTGCATGCATTTTTAGCCATGTAGTTTAATAACTCCTTATGAAGTGTAATTTCCAAAATTCAGCCACTAAGCATTGAAATTTCGGTCAAAATCGAAGAAAAATGCATTCTGCCACTTTTCCCGTAAAGTTCTAGTGGTCCGGTTTCTTGGTAAGTTTCGGCAGTTTAGCAACGATTTTCAGTGTAATTTCCTAGAAACTTCCAGCGCTCAGTTTCCCGCCTTTGCTTCCGGGTAAGTTCTGCCAGTTCATCCTAGTAAGTTCCACCAGTTCAACTCCTGAAAGTTACTTCCCGATAAGTTCCTTTTTCTCGGTAACCTCTGCTTCCTAGTAAGTTGACTTCTTGGTACTTTCTGTTGACTTTTCCCGGTAAGTCCAATTTCTTGGTAATTTCTGTTGACTTTTTCGATAAGTTTGACTTTTCCTGTAAAGTTCCGTTAACTTTTCCCATAAACTTTGACTTTTTTAGGGAAAGTTTCTATTGACTTCTAGTGACCTTTTTCCACCTTTTACACCCAAACTATCCCCAAAAGTCCAAAACCAAACTCCACAAACCTTAATTTCTTACTTTAAATTTTTTTCTAATTCCACAGGCTTATTTTCCAATTTTACACCCTTTACCCTAACTTATTCTCTTTATAACTCATAAGCAACTATGTCAAAGGTTAGGGTGTCACAACTATGGACAAGAGAATTCTTATAAACTTTAGCATAGCAACAGGAGAAAAGGTTTCCTCATAGTCAATCCTTCTCTTTGGCTATAACCCTTTGTTAAGAGTCTAGCTTTGAAGGTTTGTACCTTTCTAGCTGCATCTCTCTCTCTCTTATAGATCCATTTGCATCCTATGGGCTTTATCCCTTCAGGTAGATATACGAGTTCCAATACTGAATTGAAGTACATAGACTCCATTTCAAGGTTCATGGCTTTGACCCATTGGTCCTTATATACGTCATTCATTGTTTACTGTAAGACAGTGGATCCTTGTTTGAGATGAATTTCTTAATTAAATTGAATTGAATTTCTTAGCTTGTTGCACAAAAATAGATTTTAACATTTTCGTACAAGGATGCGTCGAGAATTACTCTAAATGTGATCATGATTAAGCAAGTTTTCCTATGAAGACCCAAGTATAAGTATTTATAGGTTTCCTGGTGAGTCTAGGGTCGAACGCAAGGATTTCTAATAACTAGGCATTGAGATTATTTGTCTGACTATGCGGTGATCTGTACATGTAATATGTGCATTTGTTGGTCGTATGTGTCAAACTATACATAAAGAATGAAGATTTTCCTACTACTAATAATGAGGTGGATGCGGCGATGGTTAGTCATATGTCCTTTAGTGTCAGATAGCATGCGTTGAGAATGAAATGAACCATGAAATAGGAGTAGAGTTAACGCAAGAGCTAGTTGTTACCTAAACCTTCTAAGAACAATTACATACCTACAAATTGCGTTTGTGAATCCATCTCTCGATGTTTCGACGCCACATTAATCTTATCTCTAAGATGCATGGTAAGTTTGCATTGGCAAAAGACGAACTACATCTCTGCAACTCATCTAGTCTTAATAAATGCTAAAGATTAACTATCCACTCTCTCAAGCTCGACAGTCATGCTTACTACTTGTGTTTGTCAGACAAAGTTATACAAGCTAAAGATATGCATTAATCAAGATGTAATATACTCAGGATTGCTCAAGAAAAACTAACTTTTAACATCAAACTCATTTAGCATTCAAACATGGTGTAAGGTGTTTAATATGGAAATAGATGGAAGATAATAGTCAATCAAACTTATATTAAGAAAATAAGTCATTCTCTCTAATGTCATTAACAAAATATAAGCAAGAATGAGAGAAATGGGAATAAAACAGAAATGAAGGGCGTCAAGCCGCCACTGGCAACGTCTTGCTTCATGGAGGCTTGAGATGGTTGCTATCTGATACATAGATTCCATAGGGTGAAGGTTCTCACTCACTGGGAGACGACTCTGAAGATGCTCAGAATCTTTCTCTCAGAAGAGCTCGAAATGGAGGCTGGTTATGGTGAGGGAGAAATAGTGCAGAGCTTTCGCCTCTTGAACTGGTCTCTCTCTCTCTCCTTTTTTTCGGAGAAGCTTTTGGACTATTTATAGGCGTCAAAAGGTTGATATCATGATGACCTGACACCTTTGCATTAAATTTCAGCCAGGCTGCATAGACTTTTCAGATTTGTCAGCCTATTTGTTCTGCCATGATCTGATAGGTTGTTGCTCTTTTTCATAATGACATGACAGCTGTTTGAGCATGCGTCTGTTTTTTCATCGACGCATGGTCTCAACACATAGGCTCGACGCATGGTTTTCCACTTGTTCTCATAGCAGCTTCGTTTCTTCGTACTTGGTTGTTTGCACTTCTTTTCTTCTTAACCCTGCATTAGGAACAGAAAAGCTCATCGTTTTTCAGGCATTTTCTTTTGTAAGTAGTGCCAACGCATGGTGATACATTTTTCATCATTCAACTACCAAAATCATGCGTTTAACTCCAAAGTTACTCTAATTAAATCAAATAATGACTATAATAACTTGTATTTCTACAAGTTATCACACCCCCAAATTTGAGTTAACGTTTGTCCTCGAACATTTATTTAAAGATTTATTAAATTCTACAGCCCTTCTAAGTAAAAGCGCACCCTCTCAACATGCCTTCCAATCCTTGACTATATCAACAATCAGATAACCATACCAAGTTCTTTTTCAATCGACACTTTGGAAGTACTTCTAATTTTTAGATGCGGCAAGCTTATTCCTCAAAAATACCCTTACTCATTTCCAGCCAATCTGATGTCCTCATTTTAGTAATGTGCCTTGGGGTTCATACATTCATAAAGTTTCAAATTTTTTTTTTTTAGATGAACTTGCGTTGATCCAGACTATCTACCTTCGTTTTGACATACCAACGATGGGGTGCATGGAGGCAACCAACATCAAGCAAATACCCTATCATAACTCGGCACTTATCGCGTTCCTTTTTGGTTGCGTCGACAGTGGTACCATTTATTTACTCTGTGGTGATCTTGGACTCTCACCTTTGATTATAGGGTGTTAAAGAACCATTCTCAACTTAACTCTTAACAAGCTAATTTTATGCGTTGTCAGCGGAGTTGTTTGTCCAAAGAAATATATTAATACTTTTTATTTATTCATTTATTTTTTTTATTTTGTTTTTTTTTTTTTTTTTGAATTTTGAATGCATGGCTCAAACCTTTCTTACCCCCAAATTTAAGGGCAGCAAGGTCCTCATTGCTGAAATCGAGTTAAGAGATTGCCTTAGAAAAATTTTGTAAAAGAGGTTTGAGGCAAAGCTTGCAACGCATACTAACTCTTAGAAGTAATTTACCAAGTGTAATATCCTAAGGCTTGTGAGTCAATCCTCTTATTTCAATAAGTCTACAGGTGAAGAGCATAAATTTCATCATGGAGGTTGAACGAATAAACAAAAACAAGGCGGAGAGAATAATAAAGCAAGAAATAGTTGAAAGTACAAACTCAAGAGAACAAGAAGATTCCTGAAGATATGGCATTGATGCAAATGTACTATGCGTTGTACTAATTACAAAAAAATTCAAAGGAATACACGTAAGAAAAGAAGGGGAAAAATAAACCAAAAGAACACCCCCAAATTTAAGTTCTCCCCGGGGCGTTGTCATTGTTGTCCGCAGGGGGAGGATTTAGATCGTTGAATTGAAGGAGTTGCTGAAGGGAAGGAGGAATGACTGGCGTTGGGATGCGTTGGACGAACACTTCATAGATATAATTCATCAAAGTGCTGAATTGTTCATCTTGTCGCTGAGCTTGGTGTTGAACAAAACTCCGAAGCTCTGATTGTTGCTGCGCCATCTGAGTCACTTGCTGACCCAATTGTGAAACTTGTTGAGCCAACTCTTCTTGCTGCTGGAGAATTTCCATCTCCTTGCGCCGAATTTCATCCAGGTCTCCCATGATGGGGTGAAGGATCCCATCATCCAAGTACCGCAGCAAATAATCGAAATTTAAATCAACAAACGGCAGCGGAGCAGAGGTGTGCCGTAAGTGATATGGTTCCTCTTGATGATGCATGCTGGTAGTTGCTTCTGCCTGCAGTTGAGATATTGGGCGGGCAGAAGGTTCGGTAGTTGGTGGAGTTGAAAGATTGGAAAATTGAGGTTCATGGCGAGGCGGTGAGAATTGAAAGGGTGCTGACTCCTCAGGATCCAGAGTCAGGGTCGGCTCAAAGTGTGGTGGTGGTGGTGGAGTTGCCTCTCAAAAAGTGGATGATTGAGGCGGGGAAAGGGTTAACTCCAGATGGGGCGAAAAAGGTGGCGACACTTCCTTCGTCTCTTCGTTTAAATCTGTGATAGGAAGCTAAAGAGGCATTGGAAGGCCGCGTTGGGTGGTAGGGAGGTGGAGTGGCTCTTTTTGAATTTTAGGGGAAGGAGAAGGGGAAGTTGGTGGTGAAGAGGGCTCCTCAGTGATTGGGTCAATGGGAGGAGTATAAATGGTCAAAGCTTGGGTATAGGCGTCGAGCTGAACATTTTCTTCGGCTTCACTAGGTTGTGAGCTCGACACCTGAATCTCAAAATTCTTTTTGACCGGTTTCCTCTTCTTGGGTTGAGGTTGGGGGGATGATGGTTCTTGTGACATTGGCGGCCTCTTCTTTGGGTTGGCTACGTCAAGAAGATGCAGTGAGTCCTTCAATATCTGTCTCAGACTTTCGCTGAAAGGACTCCATTCACTGTTCTGACTGGCGCATCCTCCATGAATTATGCGTTGGCGCACAGTCTTGTCACAAGAAAGGGGAAGAATAGCTGACCCCTTGGCTTGAAAAATAGCCCCCGAATCTGTGGGGCAATGATGCGTCCCACGTCCAGCTGAATTCCTCGCATGATGCAATAACCATGGCACGGTCCCTTGAAATTGAGACGTCATGCGTTGTGAGGAGCAGTGACCGCTTGATGAAATAAAGCCATAGGTTGGCCTCGGCAATCAAGCAGTTAGATGCCAATGACTGAATGCCCTTTGGGAAAGTGTTCCACTCTAACCCCGGTTTGGCGATGATTGTGAGGGCATCATGCATTTCGGCGTCTGTAGGCGTCGACATTATTCTGTTACCTTCTGCCGCCGCGATGTTGGGAAGCTCAAACAACGCGTTGATCTCTTGAGGCTCGGAGGAAATCACCTCATCTTCAACTTTGACTAAGTGTGCCCTATGGTGTATCGTTCCTTCGTAAAATGCTTCTACGGCGGTGGGTTGGATGACTTGGCCACTTTCACAAAATTGCCTCCAACCCAATGTGTCGACTCCTTGTATGATGAAGGCGGGCAACTCAATCGGCTCTGGGAAAAATCCCACTTCAGTGTAGAGCCTACTGAATTGTTTCTTTCGGCTCTTCGCCACCTCTTTTGTTGGTTCCTCAACCAGTTTTCCTTTGCCCTTCTCATTCCTATTGATGGGACTAGCAGGCGTTCTCCTTGCTCTGCCTGCGTCCATGTCCCTTATAACAACTCCAGGTGCCTTAGTCACCCCTGTCTTCTTCTTTGTCTCCGGTAGCTTCTCTTTGGTGATTGCTACCTCTTTTTCTTTCTTCTTCTCTTCCCTTATTTTTTTTATATTTTCCTTGATGCGTTCAGCTTTGGGTGCCCTCTCTACATCACTTACTTCCAACTCTACTTCTAATTCTGGTCGCCTTTTCAACAGGTTGTTCGCCGGCCACAATTTCCTCTTTTCTTTTCTTCTTTGTGGCGAGAAACGACTTCGTCCTTGCTTTCATCTTTTGGATGTCATCTTTCAGCTTTTTGGACTTCTCTATTGCTTTCGCTGCTAACCGCTCGACAGATGATGCGGCGACCGATGATGCGATGGCCTCAGATGTCCCTGCATCCTTTACTTTCTCATTTTTCCTTCTTAGCGGAGGGACATCTTCCTCGGCTTCTTCCCTGGCTCTTATTGGCCTGATTTTCTTTTCTTTGGCGGATTTCTTCTTTTTCACTGCCGCTATTACCTTTCTAATAGGTCTTTCATCGGAGTTCGACTCCTCGAGACCACTCATCGCAGGGACTGACCCACTCGATTCATTCGTCATCCTTTGGTCGACCAACCCGTCCAACCAGTCATCGTCTTCTTCATCGATGGAGTCTAGGATATCTCCGAAGACGGTGGATTTTTCATTCCTTCCCACCTTTTGAGCTTCAGACAGGTCCCTGGAGCATGGCGGAGATGGGGATGAGGTCACTTCCAACTCAGGACTTTTGGGGCGAACAATGGTGAGGGGTTCAGGTGTGGTGGAGGTAGTGGACAGATTCCGACTACCCTGCCTTGAGGATGAGGCCATAGGTTTAGGGATTTTGGAGGAAGTGGGTTGTTGGGAAGCCATGGGAATGGTATTGGTGAAAAGAGAGAAAAGTGGGTGGGAATCGGAAGAATTTTCGAATAAGCCGAAAATCGCGCCGGTAATCTGGAAACTTGGAGAGATATGGAAGCGTAACCTAGAAAAAGGGTGAAGAGGGCGCGTGGGTGATCGGCTCGATGCGTGACATCATAGCCGCATTAAATGGTCTGACATCCGTCGATCTCAACCGACTTAAGCGCCGTCAGCCTTTTCGAATTCTTGATCTGAGCGATTTGACAGAATCGATTCAGATTCCCCTCTAGGCGTCGGGCTAATCGTATCGCATCGTTTTAGATGTCGATGCCTTGAAATTGAGAGTTCAGTTTCACTCGACGCAAGATAATAGATAGCGTCAAACAAAATTTTTTCAACGCAAATAAAAAGACATAAAATAAAATAAATCAAAACTAAATTATAAATAAACTAAAAATAGAAATAAAATCAAATCAAGTAAAATGACGAAAAGACAAGGAGAAATGAAACAATGCGGTAAGGTACGAAAAGTAGGATGCGTCCCTGGGATATGAGTGTTTGTTGGCAACGCAGGGCGCGTCCATCTTTTCCTCATTCGATCTCTGCTAGGTCAACGGTTACTTTGTCGCGTTCTAGGCCGTCTCCATAATATGGTTTCACGCGTTGACCATTAACTTTGAATGCGTTGGTGCTGTCTTCATTCATCAGCTCTACGGCACCATAAGGAAAGAGTTCCTTGATCACAAAAGGACCAGACCATCTTGTTTTTAATATTCCTGGAAATAAACACAGTCTTGAGTTAAAAAGGAGGACTTTTTGACCTATATGCAAGGATTTCTGACTGATGCGTTGATCGTGCCAACGCTTTGTTCCCTCCTTGTATATCTTTGTGTTCTCATAGGCCTGCAGTCTTCATTCCTCCAGTTCATTCAATTGAGGCTGACGCGCCTCTCCAGTTGCTTTCAGGTCCATGTTCAATCTCTTGGCAACCCACAATGCTTTATGTTCTAGCTCCAACGGCAGATGGCATGCCTTTCCAAAGACCAGCGTGTACGGTGACATCCCAATAGGCGTTTTGAATGCTGTACGATATGCCCATAACGTCTCGTTAATTTGGACGCCCAGTCCTTCGAGAGGAGTTAACTACCTTTTCCAAAATAGTTTTCAACTCTTTATTGGAAATTTCTGCTTGCCCATTTGTATGCGGGTGGTATGCGGTTGCCACCCTATGATGTACATTGTATTTTATTAGGAAATGATTTTATTAATGAAATGCATACCTTCATCGCTAATAAGGGCTCTCGGCGTTCCAAATCTCGTGAATATATTCTTCTGAAGAAAATTTGAGACTGTCGCCGCGTCATTCCTAGCACATGAGATTGCTTCGACCCATTTTGATACATAATCCACAGCTACAAGTATATAGTTGTCGCCGTTTGATGGCGGAAATGGGCCCATAAAATCAATACCCCAAACGTCAAAGAGCTCAACTTCTAAGATAGAGGTAAGTGGCATTTCGTTCCGACTTGAGATATTTCTGATGCGTTGACATCTGTCGCATCTAATCGCATAGTCCCTGGCGTCTCTGAAAAGAGTTGGCCAGAAGTATCCGCTTTGTAGGACCTTGGCCACAGTTCGCTGTCCTCCAAAATGTCCTCCATAGGGGGAATCATGACATTGAGATAGGATGCGTTGGTACGAAGTCTCTAGGACGCAGAG
Source organism: Citrullus colocynthis (assembly GCA_031780015.1). NCBI lineage: Eukaryota > Viridiplantae > Streptophyta > Magnoliopsida > Cucurbitales > Cucurbitaceae > Citrullus > Citrullus colocynthis. The sequence continues at coordinate 760,950 of QLSR01000042.1, forward strand.
TCTGAAGATGTGATCCAGCCCCCTTTTGTAGAGCTGGGGCTCGTCCCAATAATAGAACCTCATGTCATGCATCAACTTCTTCTTCTGCTGTGTGTTGAAATCTTCGGGAAATTGCTTGCACACCAAAAAGTTGACAATGTCTGCATACCACGGCGTAGACTCTGTGACTTTTAATACCACCTCATCTGGAAAGCTTGCGTTGATGTCCAGCTGTTTGCGATCGTGTTCCATATTCTTGAGTCTGGAAAGATGATCTGCTACGTTGTTCTCTGTACCTTTGTGATCAACTATTTCTGCGTCGAACTCTTGAAGAAGCAGAACCCACCGGATGAGCCTCGGCTTGGCATCTTTTTTAGTCATCAAATATCGAATAGCTGAGTGGTCAGTATGGATGATGACTTTCGATCCTAGAAGATATGCTCTGAATTTTTCAACAGCAAACACTACTGCTAACAACTCTTTCTCTGTAGTGGTATAATTCGCTTGGGCTGTGTTGAAAGTTTTGCTGGCTTAGGCTATGGGATGCAGCATTCTGTCTCTTCGTTGAACCAACGCAGCGCCCATCGCATAGTCGCTGGCATCACACATTAGTTCGAATGGCTGCGAGCAATCTGGGGCAATCAAAATTGATGCTGACACCAGTGCTGTTTTTAGAGTCTCAAATGCCTAGAGGCATTCTTCATCAAAGATGTAGGGTCGATTCTGCTCCAGCAATGAGCTTAAAGGGCGTGCAATTTTTGAAAAGTCCTTGATGAACCTTCTATAAAAGCCAACATGTCCCAAGAAGCTGCGAAGTGTCTTTATATTTGTAGGAGGTAGGAGCTTTTCTATGGCTTCAATTTTGGCCTGATCGACTTCCAGGCCCTTCTTGGATATCTGGTGACCGAGGACAATTCCTTCATTCCCCATGAAGTGACATTTTTCCCAATTGAGCACTAAGTTGGTGTCCTCGCATCTTTTCAGTACTTTCTCCAAATTGGCTAAACATGCTTCAAACGAATTTCCAAAGATTGAAAAATCGTCCATGACTATCTCCACAGATTCTTTTAGAAATTCAGACAAGATTGCCATCATACACCTCTGGAAGGTGCCTGGGGCGTTACATAGTCCAAACGGCATGCGTCGAAATGCAAATGTACCATAAGGACAAGTAAATGTTGTCTTCTCCTGGTCTTCTGGAGCAATCATGATCTGGTTGTAGCCTGAATAGCCATCCAAGAAGCAGAAGAACTCATTTTCGGCAAGTCTATCTAACATTTGGTCAATGAAGGGTAACGGGAAGTGATCTTTCCTCGTCGCTGCGTTGAGCTTCTTGTAGTCCATGCAAATTCTCCACCCTGTGATAGTGCGGGTGGGGATCAATTCGTTATTCTTGTTTGGGACTACAGTCATACCTCCTTTCTTGGGAATGCATTGTACAGGACTTACCCATTTACTATCAGAGATGGGAAAGATGACGCCTGCGTCCAACCATTTAAGCACTTCTTGCTTGACAACTTCTTTCATTGCTGGGTTTAGCCGCCTTTGGGCCTCGATAGATCCGTCTTTTCCTTCTTCTAGACGAATTTTATGCATGCAGTATATGGGGCTGATCCCCTTGATATTAGCCAATGTCCATCCGACAGCTCGGATGTGCTTTTTCAGAATGAATAACAAGGCTGATTCTTGATTGGGGACAAAGCAGCTGAAATAATAACTGGAAGAGAGTTACCTTTTCTTAAGTAGGCATACTTCAGGTGAGCTGGCAACACTTTTAACTCGATTTCTGGCGCTTCTTCCAGAGATGGTTTTGTTCGTTGGTTGATTTGATTTGTAATCAAGGGTTCAAAAGTAGAATGGACCAAAGCACAGCATTGTTCAGGCTGCTGCGCATCCAGATTTGCAATAGTTTCATCATTTTCTTCAAGCCACATTTCATGGAACTTATTCTCTGCGTCGAGGTTCTGACAGGTTTCCTGTTCTCCTGGATATTCCAACGCTTTAAAAACGTTGAATATCACTTCCTGATCATTAACTCTCGTAATGATCTCCCCCTTGTGGACGTCAATGAGTGTACGACCCGTTGACAGAAACGGGCGGCCAAGTATGATAGGGACGTCCTCGTCTGCTTCATAATCCAGGATAATGAAGTTTGCGAGGAGAATGAACTTGTCTACTTTTACCAACACATCCTCGATCCTTCCTTTAGGATGCACCACGGATCGATCCACCAATTGTAGGGTAACTGTTGTTGGCTGCGATGCGATCGCCAATTTGTTGAATACTGATAGGGGCATGAGATTAATGCTAGCCCCTAGATCACACAACGCTTTTCCTATATGAATTCCTCCAATAGAACAAGGAATGGTGAAGTTCCCTGGGTCTTTCATCTTTGTGGGGACGCGTTCACAGACCATGTCACTGCACTCCTGCGTTAGAGCAATTGTCTCATATTCACCCATTCCTCTCTTTTTAGATAGTATGTCCTTGAGGAATTTGGCATAGGTAGGCATTTGTTCCAACGCTTCCACCAGCGGGATGTTGATGTGCAACTGTTTGAGTACATCCAGGAAGGGTTTGAACTGCTTCTCATTATTTTTCTTCCTTCTTAACCGCTGAGGATAAGGAGGCGTTTGCAGCTCGGCTGACATGCTTGTTGATGCGTCTTTCCCTAATGAACTTCTTTGCATGTCAGCTTGTTTTTGCTGCATTGAATGGTCAGAATCAGTTGTGGGGTTGGAAAGATGAATTATTGGTTGACAGTTCTCTGGGCGGGGAAGTTCATTCATGGCTCTTCCACTTTGCAATGTCACAGCTTGACACTGTTCTTTTCCTGAACTACCCGCTTCGGTGTTGCTCGGAAGGGAACCTTTCTGTTGCGTCTTAAATTGTCCAACAATCTGGCCAATCTGAAGCTCTAAATTCTGGATGGATGACGCCTGGGTTTGTAATAAGGCATCGTTCTTCTGCATATATTCCTTTAGAAGAGCTTCAATGGATGATGATGGACTAGGCGCTGACTGATGTGAATTTTGCCCCTGATGTCCATGGGAGAATCCAAATGATCCTCCTCTTTCGTGCATAGGAGCACCTTGCTGCTCAGGCTGACGATTACCACCCCATGATAAGTTCAGATGATTCATCCAGCCAGGGTTATAGGTATTGGAATAAGGGTTGTTACATATAAAGCATACAGATTGAGGGTTCTGTGGACATACCTCATACGCATGCAGCTCCTCGCATCCAACGCATCCCGTAGCGTTCACTTGGCTGCCGCCTCCTGTATTCGACTGATTCAGGGCCATAGTTTGTAACAGGTTAGTCATGGCGGTGACTTGAGCTTGTAATGCAGCAACACTATTATTCTCAGGTGCTCCGACGCATTGTTTTGTCTGCGGCCAGATCGGCTATATCCATGGTCCTCCCAATCCTCGTGGTTTCTTGATATTCTGTCTAGAATTTTCTTGGCCTCAGTATAAGTTTTATCCAGCAGTTCTCCTACTGCGGCAGCATTTGCAGCAGGCTGAAAGGCCTTGGTCAAGCCATCATAGAATATCTCCATTTGAACACAGTCAGGGAAACCATTATGCGGTCAATTTCTCACCAATCTCTTGAATCTTGCCCAAGCATCGCTCAGGGTTTCTCTGTCTTTTTGTTGAAAATTGGCAATGTCTCTTCTTCTTCGAGCATTCTCTGCGGTGGGAAGAACTTTTTCATAAACTTCACTGTCATTTGGTTCCAGGTGGTGATCTCGCCTGGTTCCAAGGAATATGCCCACTGTCTCGCCTCATCTCTGAGGGAGAATGGGAACACCGTTAATTGGATGTCATCTGCACTTATGTTTGGGATGACGAAAGTATTGCAGATTTCAATGAAGCTCTTTAGGTGAGCATGAGGGTCCTCACCAGGTGATCCCCCAAACTGACCTGCTGTTTGTAGCATTTGCAGCATGACTGGTTTCATTTCAAATTTTGAACCTTGAGACTCGGGTCGCATAATTCTAGGTGAAAAATTATACAAAAAGGGCAAAGCATAATCCCTAATCGGATGATTTCGATCATGTGCCAATAAGATGGGATGAGTTTGTTGATCAATCTGCTGAGTTTGAAGTTGCGCTTGGGCTAACGCATGGTTCACTGCTTCTTCTCGTCTGTCGTTAGCTCCATTGTCAGCTCTCAAAGGCTGGTTGGTGTTGTTTGCTTGATTTTGCATCTTTTTCTCTCTGTAAAGTTGTCGCTGCCTTTGGAATGTCTTACTTCTTTTCCGAAAGGTTCTCTCGATCTCAGGGTCAGAAATGAACACAGGTTGTTCTTTGCTCATAAACTGTCAGATACGTCTTCGGCTAAACGCTCTGTACGGCCTAGGACTGAGATTTTCTGCATAAATCAAGAAATAATATCAAGACCTAAATTATTAATTCAAAGCCCCGGCAACGGCGCCAAAAACTTGTTTTGCCATGATCTGATAGGTTGTTGCTCTTTTTCATAATGACATGACAGCTGTTTGAGCATGCGTCTGTTTCTTCATCGACGCATGGTCTTAACGCATAGGCTCGACGCATGGTTTTCCACTTGTTCTCGCAGCAGCTTCGTCTTTTCTTACTTGGTTGTTTGCACTTCTTTTCTTCTTAACCCTACGTTAGGAACAGAAAAGCTCATCGTTTTTCAGGCATTTTCTTTTGTAAGTAGTGCCAACGCATGGTGATACATTTTTCATCATTCAACTACCAAAATCATGCGTTTAACTCCAAAGTTACTCTAATTAAATCAAATAATGACTATAATAACTTATATTTCTACAAGTTATCAATCCTCAACACCATCATCAACTATGATGAACTGAGTTTCAGTTAAACTCAAGTAATGGTTAAGTCGTGGTACAACACTCCCACTACGACGAGGCATTCTCAACGATTGAGAAGGACGAGACAAACTTGAATGATTGGCTCATTCATCAACTTTTGTTGAAGAACCAACTTCATCAACAACTGTTGTTGACTTTTCAATAGCTTTTCCTAATACTAACTTACTACGTGGCTTATGATCACTCATGTGGTCTTCCTCCAAGAAAGTAGCGTTTGTTGATACAAACACTCTATTTTCTTGTAGGTCATAGAAAAGACCACCTCTCGTTTCTTTTGAGTAACCAACCGATTGGCATAGCATTGAACGAGGTTCCAGATTCTTAGGATTTGTCATTAGCACATGTTCTGGACAACTTCATAACTCGAAAGGTGTTTCAGAAACACTCTTCGAGGGAATGTTGTTCAAGATGTGAATCATAGTTTCTATTGCATACCCCGAAAACAAGCTAGGCAACTGAGTATAGCTCATCATTGAGTGAACCATGTCTAATAAGGTTCTATTTCTCTTTTCTGATACACCGTTTTATTGAGGTGAACTAGGAGCTGAGTGTTGGGATTGAATTTCATGTTCTATCATATAGTCCTGGAAACTATGATTCATGTACTCTCCACCTCGATCAGATCGAAGTATTCTAATTGTTTTATCTAATTGGTTCTTAACTTCAACCTTATACTCCTTGAACTTCTCAAGGGCTTCAGACTTATGCCCCATTAGATACAAGTAACCATATTTCGAATAATCATCTATAAAAGAGATGAAGTATTCGTACCCTCCTCAAGCTTTTACATTCATTTGACCACAAAGATCCAAATGTAATACTCTAAGGGTTTGTTGGCCTTATAACCTTTTCCACTAAAAGATCTTTTGGTCATTTTTTCCTCAAGACATGATTCACAAGGAGGCAGTGGATCATCTTCTAACTCACTTAAAAGTCCATTCTTTACCAAACGACCGATCCTATTGATGTTTATGTGACCAAGTCTTAAGTGCCAAAGATATATATTGTTACTCTTAGGAGAAATGCTTTGTCTTTTATTATGAGTTTCAACTATTTTAAATAATTCGTGATTTAAAAGTACTTTGGGTTCAGTTGATCTTAAGACATACAAGTTATTTTCTAATTTGGTTGAACAAATAAGCACACCATTTTTATAAATGAACGCTTGATTTAAATCAAAATAAGCAGTATATATCTGTTCAATCAGACATGAAATAGATAATAAGTTCCTTTTAATTTTAGGAACAATATACGAACTTTCTAAAAGTAAAAGTCTATTTCCAGAAAATAACTTTGCAGCTCCCACTACACTAGTTGAAATGACGTCTCCCTTTTCGACCCTGAGCGTCATCTCACCATCTTTCAGCTGCTGAAAGGAATTATTTCCATGTAAAGAAGAGCAAACATGATTAATTGCTCCCGAATCAAGTATTCATGCCAACTCATCATGCTCAACATCGCATGTTTCTAAAACAAGTTAATCGAATTTACCTTCCTTTCCCTTCTTCTCAACGAGGTACTTAGGGAAGTTCCTCTTCTAGTGACCATCCACATTTCAGTGGAAACACTTGCCCTTATCAGCCACCTCAACCTTTCTCTTGCCTTTGTCAGTAGCGGCGGAAGCCTTCCCCTTGTCTCCCTTCTTCTTCTGAATCTTTCTAGAGGCAAAAGATTAAGGTATAGATTTCGTTCCAAAGGATGAATCCTTCTGAAACTTTCTCTTGGAATGGGTTCATTTGCCTCTCCTTCTATCGATCCCTTATTTTTCGTAATAGACTGGTAAATCTATAGCTCATTGAGGATACTAGTCAGGTTGTATTGAATTTTGTTCATCATCGCATTGTTGCAAAATTGAAGGAGACTCTTCGGAAGAGATTCCATAATAAACGCAACCTGACTGCACTCTATGACTGCCCCATTTGCCTCCGCTATGTTAAATTGGACCATCATGTCTAGAACATGTTCCCGAACAGACGTGCCCTCTTTCATGCAATAGGTGTAAATGTACTCAAAGGCGTCATGGTGTCATGGTGGAGTTGGTAGGATTGTTATCCAAACATCTCCTAGAGGGATTCCATAATCTCTCTCGTTGTGACCAAGGTCTCATGCTTTTTAGCCAAAACTTCAGATAAGCTGGCTAAGATATAGACGTGGGCCTTCTCATTGGCATTTGTTCAGCAGTCATAAGCATCCTTTATCACTAAAGATGTGTTACGAGCAAGGGCCAGAGGACATTCCTCTAATAAAACGAACCACATATCGTCCACAACAAGAATCGTATTCAAGTTGGACTTCCACGTAAAATAGTTCTCTTCAGTTAATTTTGCATTCTTTAGCAATGTGATTATAGAGGAAGACATTATTGAAAAGTTTAAACAAATAATGATCGTATTGGTTATCTTTGCCTTAACCCATCACACAAGCAAACAATTGCATAATATCCAATCAAATTCAGTAAAACAAACAATCATAAAACCCTAGCAAACTATTAAGTTAGTTTTGCAACAATGTTTCAGAGGTTTAGAGGAACAGCCACCGAAAGGTGATCAGCTACTCCTCCTTTTAAATGAGACAATTCTCAGCTAATTCTAATTCCAGAATAACTCATATTCCTATAGACATTAGTCATTATTGTTCAGTCAAGGATTTGTTAGCATATTTAACTCATCCCCGTAAGTGTAACCCTCCCACTTTTAGATCCTAGACGTATGCACCAACAGGTTATCGTTGGGAAGACAACTGCTGGTAATTAACTTAGGAGACTCTATCCTTTTTAGGAGTTCATGGTGTTTCAAATCTTATGATTAAACCCTCTGAAAGGATGGTTGCTCTAGGACAACACACAGGTGGATCATAGAACTCTCACGGTGTGACCTAGGGGTGGAGACCGAAGGATACGTTAACACGCGTCCTGCTCGCACTTACTATAGACACTTTCCCCATTCACTTTATCATGCAAACACTTTTTGAAGGGAGGCCACGTCCAAGGCAACACGAAGTCGAGCACGGATCTCACATTGTGAATATAAGGACGTAGGAGCAAAACTTGATTTAAATATCTCGTTTTGTAATTTTCCTCCCACTAAAGTGTCCTAACGTTTTTGGGTTTTGTTATACTTAGTTAAATTTCGGCAAATGAATCTATCTAAGTCTATGCCTATTATAACTCTTATAAAGGTCTTAAAATTAGGTGAATTAAACAATTCAACTAGCCTAGTGACAACGCATGCTAACATTAAACTATGACAAATTCAACTCAGGTTCCGGTCAGCTCCTAGGAAGGAGGTGTTTCTTTAACCATCAACTTAAATACCCCCAGCTTTAGACAGAACTTTACCGGTAGAGTTCCCTTATAATCATAGTAATATTTTTCCTACTTTGTTCATTAAAACTATTTTAATACTAAGGATGGAAATTATTCTAATCCTATTAGAAAATGATCTTAGGTCTAATTAATTTTAAACATTTTTAAAATTAATTAATTAACCCTATGATCCCATGTTTGCATGCAATTCTTGATTATAGATCGACAGTTTCTAATCCCATGTTCTATGGTTTCAATTAATTAACAATCATATTCTAATTAATTAACAAACTATACAATATGAATTGCACGAATATAATATAACATCTATATTAAATTTATGGATGTTTCATGTTCAATGCTTCTTTTATTTTCATATTTAATTAAGATAACTATTATATTAAAACCAATCATGAAAATCAATCAAGCATGCTCAACACATTGCATTAATCTATGTAATGATATGCTTTATGCTTCATTAATTTCATCAATTTAACATAACACTTGTATTAAATAAAGCATGAAATTAAATTATCATGCATAAAACTGCATTATAACTCTTATAATATAAATTATGCATGAACATCTTAACCTAAGGTGGGATTATATCTAAATGACATCCATAAAGCATTTAAATAGCAAATGAACAAGTTAATTGGCCCCCTAGAATAAAATTAAAGCATTAGATTACATAAATTTTAAAAATTTCATCCTAAAATGACTCCCGCCACTCTAGAACCGGACCAAAAAGCTCAAATTGGCTGAAAAATGCTCGAACTATGCCAAAACCGCTCAAAACAGGTCAAAACCACTCGAATCGGACTAGGAAACAGATGAACCAGCCTTGTCACAGCCCCCTCAAGTACCCTAACATAAGAGGAAGTGTGAGGACAGCGGACACCAACCCTCTTACGGCATCCATTGTCAACCTTATACATTGATCAATACCTAATAAGCAGTTTCATACAAAAATTAAACAACATACTCTTACTAGAGTTAAGCTTTCATACAGACATCAATTTACACTAAAAACCAAAGATTTACATGGGTTCATCAAAATTGCCCTTAACCCTCTATATGTAAAACATAAAAGGAAGTTCAACTATTTACAATGCTCAAAATTCTCAAACGTTGACGGTGGTAGGCCCAGACGAGTGCAGTGTAGGCTAAGTGTCACGGTCGTACTTTTTGAACCGTGCGGCACCATGATCCATGCTTAATCATGGTCAGCCTTAAGGGAAACACAAGTCCCAATCTACATTTTGCTCATTCTTTTTAAGCTTCGTCGGACCTTAAGCGAGACTCTTTCGTCCTCAACCGAACTGAACTCATGCAGAACTGACTTCATTTGGTCTGCACGTCACTTGTACGTGCGACTTCCCTTCTTTCTTCACCATGATTCTCAACAACCCAACCCCCGTAATTTTGTATCGGTTCGAAACCTTGCCGGGATGAGTTTAGACCATTCATCAAGCCAAATAGGCTTATGATACTCCACCAGGGCTTTCCGAGACATTACACTACTTATCGGGACAACTCAGGCAAATACCGTGTCAACGAGGCTATCGAGTCCCACCGACACTTTTGGATGTCATCCCGAGTATCGAGACAACATCAACTTTCTCTCTCCTGCTCGGGTCAGCTTATCGAGAATCAACGTGACCACCCCATGGGTATTTTTCCAACTTGAGATCTTCCGAACATCCATCCATCCGGACATCCCTGGGAATGGAGCTTTTCATGTCCATGCCAGGTCAATGCGGAGCCAAGATGGCATACCGGGTACTATATCGAACCTCCAACCCACGGGAAGGGGTGTAATGCCGACACACCCGTGCCGTCCGACACTGTCCATCGAGATCTCATTCCCAATGGGAGACGCCCAAGACACTTGTCTTGTAACGCTCGTTCACGCCATGACACACTCGTGTGCCACAGGGTAGCTCACTTAGGCTGCAGGGCCCAGGGGTGATGGAGAGTTGACACCATGCCTCCCCCTATAGTACATTCTGAACAATTTCCTCTTTGGCACCCATGCATATGCAAAGTGGCGAGTGGTCACTCATCAACGTAGAGCGCTCGTCTGAATTTCGATTGACATGGAATTCGACGTGCTTCCATCTTCCATCAATATGGAACTAACTTCAGAGCTGCTCGTCCAAACTTGCAATGAGACCCCTACTTCTGAGGTCATGGCCCGAGGCCCCACGTGGCCCCCACCGGGCTTGTCGTTGACACTGCCAATGGCACCAATGCTCATCTTTTTGCTTGTTGTTCAGCTTGACATGTTTGCTCACTTATCTTGGTGTGTTGAATGATGCACCATCCTCCTCGGTCGCATCACGGCACTTCACTCGGCCCTCTGTCATTGCCAAATGTGTTGACACCCTAGTGTCGCCACTACACTGCCTGCACAAGTGGGGTCACAATCTACTATCTCAAGTTAGATTGTGACACTAAGCACCCTAGACTAACTTGCTCGCTACCTGGAAAATAGAAAAACAAAGAAAGTATGAGCTAGGATGTCCAATGAGTGACATATCTAGTAAAAACCTTCCTCAAAACTAGGAAGTTAATCAAACTGGAGTTACTCTATGATAATATGTGAATAACAACAACTCAGAGTCAAATCAGATATGATCATCAAAGAAAAAGATTCACGGAAATTCAGTTTATTTTAGAAACATTCTCCTTTGTTGAGGCCAAGCGTTGCTCAACGCTACTCAACGTCAAAAATATCCTTAGTTGGGGCGGAGTAGTCTCGACAAACCCAACGTCGAAAATCCCTAGCTGTGTGGAGTAATCTCAACACAACAATGTCTATATACCTCTCTATATGCACATAAATATCATATCTTGGGTTATCCGAATACCTTCTCCGAGTCCTTGAGTATTGGGTCCCATACATGAGATTTGGGCCACCCATATGCCTTCTCCGAGTCCTTCAACATTGGGGGCTATCTCAATACTCAGGTTACCCACATGCCTTCTCCGAGTCCTTCAGCATTCGGAACCATTTCTATATCCCGATTACCCACATGTCTTCTCCGTGTCCTTCAGCATTGGATGTCGTCTTAAAACATTATTACAAAACAATATGCTTTGAAAATAGCATAATAATCATCAATGCTTTTTCATGAAATCATAAGCTAATAAATATCATGCCTTTTATAATACTCGTTTAACAACTAGCATGATTCAAATGATTTTCAATGTAAAACATCTAATACGCACGTACATGAAAATATATACTTTTCTTTTCAAGCAAAACATCCTCATGGCATAGTAAAACCCATGAAAAGCATAAACATATATACATGTTTCCAAACATAATCGTATTTCATGAAAACTTGGTTCAAAGTAAGCTCTTTTTAAAATAAAATTGTCACTCACAACTTGTCCTAGGCTCTTAGTGGGTTATACGCCCTTCCTAGCTCCTCTCGGCTTGAAATAATACGTTCCCTTTGTTATTGAAATTCCTTTTCACATAAGAAATAAGCCTTAGATATGCATAATATTTATCCCCGAGACCAAACTACATAAAGAAAACCATCACCGAGACTATATTCCATGAAGAAATGCTCCCCGAGGCTATACTTCATTTAAGAGTTCATCGATAATTAAGATTTAAACCATTAGCGAGACTAGATTAGCAAAACAAGCCAAAACCAGCAGTACCAATGAAACTGAGGACGAACGAGACAAGCGAGAGCCACAAACCAGCGAGACTAGAGAGACTAGTCTCGCTGTCGCTCGTTCACGCTTCTAGCACTGTTTATCCTTTCCAGAGAGACTTGCTTCTTTGTGCTGCTATTCTCACTACTGTTAAAAGTCACATTTCCAGCCCAAATTAGAACTTCTTTCCTTCTACAAACTTGTATAGGAATATGTTTTCTAGCTTACCTCAAAATTTCAGAGCTTAACTCCTCTTCGTTTGTCAGATATTCCCAATTAACTTCTTCCTGCTCCAAATCAGTCGAAAAATTCGTATCAGTTGGTTCCACCTAAAATTGAACATGTTTCTCTTCATATTCAGCTCAACCATCCTTCATAAGAGTAAATTGAGTCAACTTACTAACTTCAAAATTACAGTTTCAAACTCTGCCTCTTTTGTTCAATATTCACCAAACACCGAACCTTGTTCAGACTGCGCGACAACACCGAAGCTTGTGTTTCAGCTTCAATTCTACCATGAAACCAGCCAAAACCCCACACGAAATTGCCATAGATCTCTTTTTCTACCTCCCCTCGATGTGCAGCTGAAAGATAGAATTAATTTGAGTTGGAGAAATGGAAGAGAACTTGTCGACAAACTCACCCATTTAATTTCTTTTTCCACCGACTCCTTCCACTCCACTTTTCTTTTCTCTCTCTCTTTTTTTTTTTTAATATATAATTTTCTTTTCTTCCCTTTTTCTTTTTCCTTTTCCTTTGCTTTCTTTTTCTTCATTTTTTTCCTTTTAATTTAAATAAATAAATAACTAAATAAATATTTAATCCATTTTTATGCCACATTTAATAATCAAGATAAATTTTAGCTCGGGTTCCCCCTTAATGACTTAAACATTAAACTTACCAAGAATTTCTTCCGGCTTCCTCCACTTCTTCCTTTGATCTACAAGAGAAAAACAATTTAATCCCCTTCGGTACTATGTACTCACGTTTAACACTTACAAATGAAAGTAGGGTTTACAAGCCTTGAACTAGTTAAATCCCTCAAGCCAATCAACGAATGGGATAGACCACATGAACCGTGCCTCCCCTCAGATCGGACTGCCCGAATTGTGGGAACTGTGTGTTAGGGTTGATGTCATGCTGACGTTAGCCCTCGCATGCTGCTGACATCAGCTTAGCAATTTTTTTTTTCTTTGATTCTCATCCTCCAGTCTGCGTTCCAGTCTCCGTTTTTCGTCATTTTTTTTGCCAAAATTGGTCTCGATCTTTAACCTAATTCTAGATCCGGACTTATAGACTCAATTTATAATTAATTGCCTAAAATACAGGAGCCCGTACATGATCAAATCACATGAAAGAAATGTAAATCTATAGTCAATTAACCTAAACAGCCGAATGCAAACCATACATTCAAAATGAAATTAATCCCACCTATGAACCAAATGCAAATTCCAATCTAAATTAAAAGAGACTGGTTTGGCTCTGATACCAATTGTAGGGTTGAAATCCCTATGTAGCGGAAGATTATCAAAGAACCAAACATTGTATTTTAATTTAGATAAAAAGAACCAGTATATTTGGCAAATAATAATAATGTTACAAAGACATTCTACTACAAACATAGGCTAAGCACGCTATGAAAAATAAAAGATTCTAAATCTATAATAAAATTATAGAAAAAAAAATACCATACTTTCGTTGTGACTCAGGTGGATTTTCACCAACTCCTATGGGAAAATATTACTCCTTTGCACAATCTCTACAAATTGCACAGGAACACCACCACTTGGATTCACCAATAATCTCCTTTGGGAAAGATGAGGCAGGATGGTGTGATCCTTATTTGTTTCTAGGAAATTCTACGGAGAGTGATTGGGAGAGATGAGAGAACCTTTCTTAGAAACCTATTTACTCTGTATCAAGCAAAAGGGAGAAGAAAGCCAAAATTGACCTACTTTTCTTTCATTAAACGTGGAATATATATTTAAAAAAAACATCGTGAACTCTTACAACGTATAATTACTAAAGTATTAGTTATTATTATTTAATCAATCAAATCCAATTTAATTGATTAATTTATTTAAATCATATTTAAATAAATATTCCTCACATAATCTATAGTTTTAATTCAATAAATTAAATCAAATTTAATCAAATCAAATTAAATAATTAATGAATCATTAAATTACACATCATATATTTAATTTTAACCCTATAATTGAATCACATTCAATTATATTTCTCTCAAATAACCTGTAGTTTGAATGTGCATTGAATGCACATTAGTTTTAATATATGGTTTTAATATGAATTCAATTCATATTAAATTTAATATTTGAACTCCTTCAAATATTTAATTCTCCCATAAAGTAAATTTTGAATCAAATTCAAAATAAATTTATATTATAAAGTTAATAAACTTTATATTACAATGTATCTCCATATTATTTTCCTAAATAAATTTGAACATTTTAAATTACTATAATTACCTCAATACCCTATATGAGCTACCAGTGGTACCTAATGGACCTACAAATTAGAAGCTCCAACGATATGAGATTAATTGGCTAAACGAATTAACCAAGGTAATCAATATTCATTAACTATGGGCACACTCCATTGTAGACCCATAGATGCACTCTTCTCATTGCATATATATTTCAATGTCCACAGACATAAACTAACAACAGCAAGTTAGTCATTCACGAATGTTCGTAACAACAGCTGGGTCAAAATTACCGTTTTATCCTTGGGTTACCTCTACATCCTTAAGTACCAGTGCTCCTCTAGTAAACAATTTGTTTATGGTCCAACCACTAAACCGAAACACCTTTTGTGCCATTGAGAGGGTAGGGCTCTTTGTTCAAGACCCAGAGACACCACTTAAGGAAACACTCATCTACTTCCCTATAGTTGGAAAGGAGTGAACTTTATCTTTTGTGGTTATGTTCCCAACTCCTAATTAGGTCTTGTCCCCAAAATGGTAGGCTTATTGAGTCGGGGAACTGGCCACTCTCACCCATACAAATCAAATGACAACCCCTCGTGAACAGAAGTCTATAACCACTCAAGATTTTGAGACTTAGTTGCCTAGGTCATCCTAGTGAAATAGAAACCTAACTAGTCAATGTTGTTACAGCTAGCGGTTACTATTTCACAGTTCGACTTTATGCAAACTCATTGCATAGGATACCTCACTCGCATGTCCCCTACATAAACGCGTTGGATCATTGCGTTTGTATCAAATACAAAGTAGGTTGTATCCATAGTGTCAACAGGATAAGGTACCCAGCCTTATCCCTATACTTTATTCCCTTTAGGCTGTATCTTGAACACTAATCCCCATATGTCTCCTCATACTGTTCAAGACTCATTCAACGGCATAGGATGTTAGTTTATTGGATTAGGGTTATTTAGGCAAGATAAACATAATATAAACAATAACACTTTATCGGAAAAAAAAAATATCAATTACATTTTATTAATGTTCCGTCAAATGTTACATTTACTATCTACGAGTTTTAAGGCATGAAACCCAACACTAACTTCTAAGTTGATCAGTCTGTAGGGTGACGTAATTTATCATCCTCTCTCATTAGCATGCCAAGTCAAGTCTCTAGACAATCAACACTTCTAAACATCTATTGGAATCACAAAATATGTAGAAATACAACATTATTGTTTAAGGGATTTCCTTTTTCTTACTTGTATCTTTCCATTTTTCCTCCTGCACTCACCACATTTATGGCACACAATTGCATGCGCATATTCCTTTTTTATTCAAGCAACAATCCTTATGGCATGCATAAATCTTTCCATATTCCATTCCTAATAAACCTAATGTTTTCTTTGTTTAATACATTAACATACGGAGATCATTAGTATAAGGTAAGATATCCTTTAATGCTTTTAGTAATTCTGAGAAATTAATATCACTCCATCCGTGTCTAACTTTTAAGTTATACAACTTGACTAATGTAGACAACATGGTTAACTTTTTGCATGCTTCATATAATGCTTTCTCAACATCATTAAGCAACTTCTTGAATCAATTTGGATTTTTTAAAAATTGATCATGAGCAATTTGAACTGAATCAATTTGGATTTTTTAAAAATTGATCATGAGCAATTTGAACAGTTTCCTTTATATTTCAAAGATCATTCTCTTCGTACCTGCACTTAGAGCACTCCCCATGTAAGGATGAACTAGGAAGTTCCTCATCATGTCAAAGAGAAATTTTATAACTTTCATCAATCTCATTAACTTATAAAAGAGCTCTAATATCATTCTTGTTATGTCTTTCATAGTTCCCAATTTCAAACGATGATAACCTATATAAGTTCTATTTGTATTGAAAGATCCAAATATAATGAAGTTTTTTACGCCCAACTCAAACTCTTTAAATAATCTACTCTTTGTAATTTATGATTTACATAATTATAAATCTAGCAAGAAAAGCAATGACAAGTAATTAACATTAACTTAAAATTGTAATAAGATATTCTTGAAACTACAAAAAGCATTACAGCATTTCAAATTAGATAACTCATATAACTTATATAATTAGTATGGAATTGATATTGGAAGAGGATATAGTGAAAACATGAGAAAATGATAAAGAGAACACAGTTGCTTCCACTTTAGTATTCCTTTCTTTTATTGGAAAAGAGCCTAAGGGTCATTTTGACTCCCAAACTACTTAAAGAGTGTTTAAGTTTTACCTAAAAAGTGCATGATTGTCACTTTAAATTCCAAATCCACAAGAAGTGCCTAAGTGTCACTGCTACTCTCAAAATAACCTAAAAAGTTCATGAAAAGTAGTCAAGTGACACTTTGACTCTAAAACAATTTAAAAAATGCACAAGTGCCACTTTGACTCTTATAACAACCTAAAACATAAATAAAAAAGTGTTTAAGTGTCACTTTAATTCTTACAATAACCTAAGAAGTGCACAAGTGTCATTTTGACTCCCAAAACCACCTAAAAAGTGGCTAAGTTTCACTTCAACTGTAAAAAAACTAAAAAGTTCATAAAAAATGGCTAACTAACACTTCGACTCTCAAAACCACGTAAAAAAATGTGAGGGCATATATATGTTTGTTTTAAGGGAAGATGTAAATCTGAAAAGTATCAAACAAGAAAGCGAGAGAAGAGGAAATACCTAGAGGTGCTAATAGACATGAGATGTAGATATGCAACTTCAAACCCTTTTTACAAGCAACAAAACCCTTTCAAAGTTACCAATGATTGAATAAAATAGAATAAAACTCAACAGATTACAGAGAGAGAGAGAAAGTCATAATTGGTGAAAGTTTGATAGAGAAACATGAAGCCAAGACTAGAAAATTTCCCATAGAATTTTATAAATGATCCTTATGTTTCAACTCAAACATTACTCTATCTTGTAATAGTATTAATAACATTATGGCTCCATAAAGAGCCTAAGCTGTAATCATTCCAAATATCATAAGAGAGTATGAAACCTCCAAACTCAAACTATTTGATTCACAATTTCCAAAGTTACAAACAATTACAGTGCAGCTTGTAAAACCATTAAACACACCAGAGCATACATAATCACACACACATCAGGAACCAAAATGATGATTTCACCCACATTAAGAAAATGAATGAGTATAATACATTTTCTTTGTCCAAACCTTCAACGTTGGGTATTTTTAAAAATAATTTGACCGTTTGTTCTGATTACAGTAGACAAATTTTTTTTTTACCTTAAAGCATGGGTTTGACTTGTATGTTTTTCTCTGTTAGACGCTCTGTGCAAAGTTTCTGGTTTTATCTTTATAATTTTATGGGTATCCAATGAATTTAGATTTTGCAAAAGTTATTTTCTTAAACAATTTTTTTATAGTTAAAATTATGAAACAGAGTTGTTTGGGATGTATGCATGCGTATAGTAACGGCCTAGTATAATTCCTAAGAAGTCGAGTCGTTACATTTAGTTTCAAGCAATTAGTAATCAATTATGTTTGCATGAGAAAAGATTGGTATGGAGAGATAATAATCTAGAAATAGTTTCTAGGCTTAAACATATCATTGCATGACTTAATGAAGTAATTAAGAAAATCAACACCCTTGAACATCTTTGTCTCCTAGATTTCAAATCTTGTCTTTACTTTGTTTCTTTTAGAAATCAATTCATTCATCTAGTTTCCATTCCTTAGATAAAATCAAAACAATTCTAGAATAGCTAAGCACAATAAAGGCATTTGATTTGCAGAGGACAATACTCGGTCTCCCAGGCCGTTTTAATATATTACACTTCATATGTGCACTTGCATTACACCAAGTTTTTGTCATCAGCTCCAGCCAGAAGTAGGGGGTAGATGGATGTAGAATGCCATAAGGTTGTCCCCGATTCAGTAGAGTCCTCTTAGGTTTGCTTTCACACACATAGGGAAGAACATGAAAATCTTTAAAAATCAATTCATTCATTTAGATATCAATTCTTGTGCACACAAGTACTATGTTTCTTTTAGAAATCAATTCGTTCATCTTCTTTTCATCCCTTAGATAGAATCAAAATAATTCTAGAATAATTAAGTATAATTTGATTTCTCAAGGACGATACTCGATCTTTCAAGTCGTTTTACTATATTACACTTCATGTGTGCACTTGCTTTCACCAAGTTTTTGCAATCAGCCTGAGCTAGAAGTAGGGTGCAGATGGATGGAGGATACCATAAGGTTGTCCCTAGTCCAGTCGACTCCTCTTAGGTTGGCTTTCACGCACACAAGTAGGGAAGAACAGGAAAATCTTTAAATGTCTTATTGAATCGTTAGATAAGTTGTGATACGTGTTTTAGCATTAAATACTGAGTCATTTGAAATGTAAATTTTTTTGTTGTTTTCTCTTGCTCAAAGACTAGAAAGGTTTAGGTTGGGGTTGTTTGATAGCTCCCGAAGTAAGTTATTTTTCTCAACTTAAATAGAGCTAGTACGTATCTATTTAATGTTTAAATGTGCTCTTATGCAAGAAATCGAGTGAAGGAGACTAATGTTGGGATGTATGTCTTAATCTTTAGTCTGTTAAGTATAAAAAAAAATTATTGAATAAATAAAGTTCTTTATTTATTATTTGCATGACTCAAATCCAATAAACTAAAATCGAAAGTCGTTTGATGTAACTTGAATAGTATGTAGTAGACATATAAGAGGATCATGTTCAAGTAGTAACCTGAAAAGTCTATGGTATATAGATAAGGTTGGGTGCCTTATCTTGGTGACATTGTGGATATGCCCACTTTGTAGATGTTACAAAAGTTGGGGATATCCTATGCAATGAGATATCCTGGTGACACTGTGTGTGACACCCTAACCTTTGATCTAGTTGCTTAAGAGACATAAAGAGAGAAAACTAGGGTAAATGATGTAAATTTGGAACACAAGCCTATGGACTTTTGGAAGTAGGTTAGGCACATAAAAGGTCGAAAAAGGTCACCTGAACCGTTTAGAAGACACCAGGAACTTTATGGGAAAAGTCAAACTTACCAGGAAAAGTCAATGGAACTTACCAGAAAGTCGAACTTACAGAGAAAAGTCAACAAAACTTACCAAGAAGTCAAACTTACCGGGAAACGGTGAACAAAACTTACTAAGAAGTTGGAATTACCGGGAAACAGTCAACGAAACTTACCCGGAAGGCAACTTTCAAGCTTTGAACCAGTGGAATTTACTGGGAATGAACCAGCTGAACTTATCGGGAAATAAGGGCGTGAAGTTTATCAGGAAACTAAACCGCCAAAACTTATCAGAAAACTACACAGGAACTTAGCCGAACCTCCGAAACTTACCAGGAAACCAGACCGCCAAAACTTACCAGGAAACTGAACCGGCAGAACTTTACGAGAAAAGTGGTAGAATGCATTTTTCGTTCGTTCTGACCCAATTTTTGGTGCTAAGTGGCTTCAATTTGGATTTTATACTTCATAAGGAGAAGGTGTTGAGATGCATGACTGATAACACTCAAAATGTGTTATCTCACTTTGCTTAATTTGGGATTGTTCTTATTTTTTTTTTCTAGTTTATTTTTTGGTTTAGACAGGTTATGAGCATTGGGGGCCCTCGAGACAGTTTGCATGCACTTCAGGTTTAAACGAGATATTAGCAAGCAAATTGAGCAAAATGGAGAAGGAAAGCAGCAAAGCAGCCTGGCACCGCGACCCTAGCACGGCGCTAGTGCTGCGCTTTTTTCAGAAGGCGCATTTTTTCGAATTGGAGACAACGTCGCGTACTGCACTATAGCGTCGTGGCGCTACGGATTGTGACGGACGAAACATCGCTCGTGCATCCCAGCGTCATGGCGCTAGCACAACACTACACTTTTTCCAGAAGCCTCTGTATTCTGCAGCGTCGCGACGCCAGTCCGATTTTTGGCAACCAGTTTGTGAAGACTCAACTTTTTGATGACTGGTTATATCCATGGCCACTGAAATATATCTACAATGTGAAAAGCGCAGCTGTGAGTCTTTAGTGGAATGACATACAACTAATGAATGTTCATTTGATTAATTAAATAATTTAATTAATTTGATTTTGAATCATTGGAGCTTCTAATCTGTAGGTCCATTAGGTTCCCTTGCTAGCTCACTAAGGGTAAAACATTGATTAGTTAATTTTAGAATAATTTGAATTATTCTAATTATTTAAGGGAATTCTATATTAATAAGTATTAATATAAAGTATAATGTATTGATATGTTATAGTATATAGTTACTTATAAATGTGATCTATATTTCAAACTATATAATACGAGAGATTGATATTTGAATGAGATTTAAATATTAATTTAATATGAATTATATTCATATTAAAACTATACAATAAAATTAATATGAATGAGACTCATATAAAAACTATAGCTTAAGAGAGAGATGCATTTTGTATGATTTAAATGCATTATGAATAAATATGTAATGTTTATTTATTGATTAATTAACTAATAGTTAATTAATTAATTATTATTAGATATTTAATAATATATATTATATTAAATTTGATTTGATATAATTATATTTAATAAATAATAATATTTAAAAATATTTTAGGGATTAGGGTTAGTTTGATCTCTATATATTAACACAAAGATATAGGAAACGACGACACACAAAAGCAATATTTTTCCTTCTCTCTCAAACTCTCTTTGAGTTTTCTCTCAAAATTCTTCGATTCCCTAGAACAAGAAAGGATGGATCCCACCATCCCATTGATTCTCCTTGAGTCATAGTAGGGTTGCCTAACCATAGTGTTTGTGACCTTGGAGATTTGTTTTAGAAAATTTTAAAAACTACAAAAGAATTTCTCTTCATTCTAAAAGGTATTTTCCTAAATTCCCGTTTACAGTATGTTTAGCCTTGTTCTATGTAAAATCAATTAGTTTTTTCTTTTCCTAATTCAAAGACAAAAATGATCATATGCTCTGCATTCGGATTCAATCCCTTCAATTGGCATTAGAGCCAATGGATTTGTCTTTATTTTTTGTTTAGGAAATCAAAATTGATTTTGGTGGGTGTAAAATTATGTAATTCATGTAATGATTCCTGTATTTTCAGTTGGGTTTTTCTAATAGATGTTTCGGTATTTGGCAGTTAGATTTCTGCTTTAATGTTGGATTTAATCAAATATGTAATGGCCCGGTTGTATTTTTTGGACATTTTCTTTTGTTATCGAGTCTGTAATTATGTTTGGGTCGTTTGTCTGTTGGTTTTGCTGTGATGAACACAATAAAACATAGGCGAAATGTAGATTTTGACGCAGTTCTAGGCGTTGGGGGAAACAGCATCACAATGTTATACCCTAGTGTTGCGATGCTCTGACGTGAGGTGGAACGGATACATTTTTTCGTAGGGTCGTGGTGCACCAAACTTTTAAGGCACGTGCACGTATGGTCGTTTGTGAGTCTAATCCTTGCATTTGTTTTTTTTTAGTCATTTATTTGTTTTTTTCTTTCCTTTATAATTAAATTATTTTTTTAGAGTGAAAAATATCGGTCTATTTATGTTTAATATAGTTTAATATGCATTTGATGTATGTTTAAAATATATTAATTATATGTTGCATAGTTTATGTTATATAGTTTTAGAATCTCACCATGCATCATATTTAAATATTAGATGTTATATTTAAAGTTTAGCTTATTCCTAAAGTATGCACATGCATGATGTATGTTATATAGTTTGCATGTTAATAATATAAGTGTTATATTATTAATTTTTTTATATGTGATTAAAAAGTATGTTTACAATATAAAGCATTGTTTGCTTAATATAATTGTTATATTAGGTATGTTAATGAAAATGGAGATGCATGCAGTATGACATTACTTAGCTAATATAATTGTTATATTGGTTTAATGTCATTAGTATGGATGTTATAGGTTTTAATTATTCATTAAAATATAATAAAGAGTTGCATGCAGACATAAAGTTCTAATTAATTTTAAATTGTTTAAAATTTGGAAAATATTTTAGGTTAATCTTTTTTTTTTTTCTTTTAATAGGATTAAAATGAACACAATAAAAGATTAAATTATAAAATGTTTACCTATACGGACGAGAATTGGGGTATTTAAGTTGACCGAACGGAAACATCCTACTTTGTAAGTGAATTAGTCAAACATGTTATAGCATGCAATAAATGATTAAAATTTATTAAAATGTTTAATAAATAGTGATCATATATTCTTAACTATACGATATAAGTGTTATATTGGGCCAACTTAACAAATGACTTAGATAAATTATTAGTTGAATTTACCTAAGCAAACATAACCATAAGTTATAATACTCTTGGTGGGAGGAAAGTGATACATTTGATATGTCAATTTCCATTCACACTCTCCCCAAAAGTTCACATCGTAAGATTCATGCTGGATCTTGTGATGCCTTGGCCGCATCCTACCTTAGGAATATATTTGCATGGGTCAATATCAAGGTGAATGGAGAAAGTGTTTATAATAAGTGGGAGAAGAAACATGTGTCAACACATCCTACGATCTCCTTCATTGGTTCATAATGTTTTTTCATGCTCGGCCTCGTGGCGCCCTGGGAGCGTCCCCTTAGGAAGGTGTTTGCATGGAAAGAGATAAAACGAACTCTAGAGATGGATAAGATCACTATAATCAATTGACATCAATATTGTCCTTCCCTAAGGCAGACTTATTGGAGCAGGATTATAAGTTAATGATTTCTTGACCAAATCAATAGTAACTAATTATTATAAGCGTAAGAGTTATTCTAGTGTAATAATCATTTGAGAGTGTCTCAATTCAGTGACATAATAATTGTACACCATGAGGTGACATTTATTCTAAATCACTGAAGTATCATTCCAAAAATAAAATGACATCAGGGTTCATTAAAATTTTGCTAAATTATGATTGGTTTCAATGAGTAATGCAAAAATATCTAATATAAATAATTTGTTTGTTTCTACAATTTAAATGTTTAGTGCTGTCAATAATTTACTTACTGCTGGTAAACTGACTTTAGAAAATTATGCAAATTGGAAGAATACTATAAATATTGCGTTGGTCATAGATGACCTCAAATTTGTTATGATAGAGGAATGTCCTCCGATCCCCAGAAACAATGCATCCGAAATGTTTGTGATGCAAATGACATATGGAATAAGGTCAATGATAAGGCCCACGTTTGTATTTTGGCCAACTTAACTGAAGTTTTGGCCAAAAAGCATGAGACCATGGTCACCGCTGGAGAGATCATGGGATTGTTGCATGAGATGTTTGGACAAAAATCCTCAAGTCCTCTCAACGCAAGCATGATGCTCTCAAGTTCATATTCAACGCCAGGATGAAAGAGGGATCATATGTAAGGGAACACATTCTTACCATGATGATCCACTTCAATGTGGTCAAGATGAACAAGGTTATTACAGACGAATCCAACCAGGTTAACCTTATTTTTGAAACTCTCCCGTAGAGTTTCCTATAGTTTCATAGCAATGTTGTGATGAACAAAATAGAGTATAACCTCACCACCATTCTAAATGAACTACAAACCTATGAGTCTATGATGCAACTCACATGACACATTGGGGATGCAAATGTTGCCAGTTCCTTAAAAAGATTCCACAAAGTTCAACCCCTGGGGTTAAGTCTGCATCTTCTTCCTCTAGTAGTATGGAAGAAGAAGAAGGGAAAAAAGGGTAAGAAACCTATCTAAGTTGCCACCCAAAAAGGCAAGAAGCCCAAAGTTGTAAAGGGAATCTGTTTCCACTACAACTAGGAAGGGCATTGAAAGAAGAACTGCCCAAAGTGTCTGATAGTGAAAAAGAAGACTAAAGAAAGTAAATTTGATTTTCTTGTTTTAGAAACTCGTTTAGGGGAAAATGATGATTCAGCCTGGATACTTGATTTAGGGATCACTAACCATGTTTACTCTTCTTTATAGGAAACTAGTTCTTGGCAGCGGCTGGAGGTTGGGGATATGACTTTGTGAGTTGGGACAAGGCAGGTCATCTCGATATTTGCAGTAGGGAGCTTGAAATTATTTTTTAATTCCAAATTGATTTTATTAGACAATGTATTTTTGATTCCTAATTGTAAAAGGAACCTTATTTAGTCTCATGTATTAGAATAATTTTATAACATTACTTTTATTCTTAATGAAGCATTTATTTCAAAAAATGGTAGTGAAATTTGTTCAGAATAAATAAAAATAACTTAATATGTGCTAATACCATTAGCATCAAATTGCTCCATAATGTTAAAATGTTCAACACTGCAACTATACAAAATAAAAGAATAAAAAGTTTCTCCAAAAGAAAATGCCCATCTTTTACATTTAAGATTGGGTCACATAAATCTCAATAGGATTGAGAGATTGGTTAAAAATCGACTTTTAGATGAGTTAGAAGAAAATTCTTCACCTGTCTGCGAATCCTGTCTTGAAGAAAAATGACAAAACGATCTTTTACTGGAAAAAGGTTATAGAGCCAAAGAGCCCTTAGAACTTGCACATTCAGACCTTTGTGGTCCAATGAATGTTAAGGCAAGAGGAGGGTTTAAATATTTCGTCATTTTCACTGATGATTATGCAATGTATGGGTACGTTTACCTAATGCAACAAAAGTTTGATGCACTTGAAATGTTCGAAGAGTACAAGGTTGAAGTTGAGAATTTGTTGGGTAAAAACATTAAAACACCTCGATCAGATCGAGGTGGAGAGTACATGGATTTTAGATTCCAGAATTACTTAGTAGAACATGGAATCACATCTCACCTCTCAGCACCTAGTACACCTCAACAAAATGGTGTGTCACGGAGAAATAGAACCCTGTTAAATATGGTTCGATCAATGATGAGTTAGGCTTCATTACCTAACTCGTTTTGGGGATATGCAATGGAGACGGCAACTTATCTTCTAAACCACGTTCCACCCAAAAGTGTTTCTGAAACACCTTTTGAGTTATGAAAATGTCATAAAAGTAGTTTATGACATCTCAGAATTTAGGGATATCCAACACATGTGCTAGGGCTAACCCAAAAGAAATTTGAACTACGTTCCAAGTTATGCCTATTTGTAGGCTACTCAAAAGAAACAAAGGGTGGTCTCTTTTATGTCCCAAAAGAAAATAAGGTATTTGTGTCGACAAATGTTGCTTTCTTAGAGGAGAAACATATTAGGGAGCATAAACCATGCAGTAAAATAATATTGAATGAACTTTCCAAAGAAACTACTGAAACCTCAACAAGAGTTGTTGAAGAAGTTAGTACATCAACAAGAGTTTTTTAAATTGGTTCATCTAGTCAAGTACATCCTCCTCAAGCTTTCATATTTGAATACAAATTATTTATTTAATAAAGTTGGAGGTTCATTCGACATTTAGCTTGCATTTTACTTTATCTAATAAACTAAGATCCAATGTTATTATATGTAGTTTGAATAGTATGTAGTATACATATATATGGATCTTGTTTAAGTAATAACCTAAAAAGTCTGCAATATATGCATAAGGTTGGGCACCTTATTCTAGTGACACTGTGGATACAACCTACTTTGAAATTGTTACAAGAGTTCTAACCATTACAAATGATTTGATCCAAATCGTTCATGTGGAGGCATGTGAATAGGGGTATCCTATATAAAAAGTTTATATAAGACTGAACCACAAAATGATTAATCTCTCTATATAACACCGTTGATTGAATAGATTAACCTTTCACTGGGATGACCATGGGTAACTCGATCTCAATCCTAAGTGAGTTATGAACTTCTGTCTAATCATTTGATTTGTATGGGTGAAAGTGGCTTATATCATTGATTCAATAAGACTACCATTTTGGGGATTTGTTCGAGTTGGGAGCTAGGAACATAACTACACAAGATGGAGTTCACTTCTTCTCATCCTTAAGTAAAGTAGATAAATTACTCTCTTAAGTGCGGAATCCAGGTCTTGAACATAGGGCCTCTCCCTCTCATTGGCCGATGAGAGATTTGCTTATGGTAAGACTATAAACAGGTTGTTCATTAGAGGATCAATGTGACTTAAGGAGAAATAAGTAATTATAGAGATAAAATGGAAATTTTGACCCATCTATAATTACAAGCAATTAGTGAATGGTCGACTTATTGATGATTGGTTATATCTTTGGACATCGAAATACATCTATAGTGCAAAGAGTGCAGTTGTGGGTCTTTAGTGAAGTGACCCACAGTTGATGAATGTTGATTTGATTAAATAAAAAGTTTAATTAATTTAATTTCCAACCATTGGAGCTTCTAATCTATAGGTCCATTAAGTCTCTCTGCTAACTCACTAAGGGCAAAACAATGATCAATTAATTTCAGAATAATTTGAATTGCTCAAATTATTTAAGTGAATTTTATATTAATAAGGATTGATATAAAGTATAATGTATTATGATATATTGTAGTATATAGTTAATTATAAATGTGAATTATAATTAAAACTATATAATATGAAAAATTGATATTTGAGTGAGATTTAAATAGTAACTTAATATGAATCAGATTTATATTAAAACTATATAGTAAAATTAATATTAATGAGATTCATATAAAAACTATATCTTAAGAGAGAGATATGCATTTTTATATGATTTAAATGCATTATGAATAAATATGTGATGTTTATTAATTAATAGTTAATAAAGTAATTAATTATTAGTTATTTAATAATATATATTATATTAAATTTGATTTGATATAATTATATTTAATAAATAATAATATTTTAAAATATCTTAGGGATTAGGGTTAGTATTGATACAGAGATATAGGTAACAACGGCACACAAAAGCAATATTTTACCTTCTCTCTCAGATTCTCTCTGAGGTTTCTCTCAAAATTCTTGAATTCCCTAAAACAAGAAAGGATCCCACCATCCCATTGATCCTCCTTAAGTCATAGTAGGGTTGTCTAACGGTGGTGTTCATGACCTTGGAGATTTGTTTAAGAAATTTTCAAGAACTACAGAAGAATTGCTCTTCACTCTGAAAGGTATTTTCCTAAATTCCCTTTTACACTATCCTTAGGCTTAGGGCCCATTTGGATTGACTTGAGAAAAAAATGTTTTTTAAAAAACTCATTTTATTTAAACTCTTTTGATAAAAATGGTTTAAAATACACTTGAAAATCTATTTTGAATGGTTGCCATACATTCCAAATTTCTCCAAAATGACTTATTTTTTAAAATTAAACACTTGAAAATGTAATCCAAACACACCCTTATTCTCTGTAAAATCAATTAGTTTTTTCTTTTCCCAATTCAAAGACAAAAGTGATCACACACTCCGGTATTCGAATTCAATCCCTTCAGTGAGGAGTTGGGAACATAGCTACACAAGATGAAATTCACTCATTCCCGTCTTTAGGGTGAGTAGAAAGATTGTTCCCTGAAGTGTTGACTCTTCGAGTTGAACAATGTGGTCTCACACTACAAGAAATCTTACTTTTGCCGACCCTAACAATCATCGGCGTAAGTCGAAAACCGCGTCGACATATCGTTCTTTGACGCAAAATAGCCATTGGCGTAGGTCCATTGGTGGATCCACTACCGACGCCACAAAAAATAGGCGTCGGCATTGAATGGAACTATTGATGGCAGTCATGGAGTCAAATCTATGTCCACGCTAGAAAATAGCATCGGCATAAGCAAGTTACACCGACGATTGTTAGCCGCGTTGGCAATTCTTAGCTACCGACGCCAACGCACACGGCGTCGGCATAAGTAGGCTACGCCGACGATGCAATGCCACATCGGCAGTTCTTAATTGCCTACACACGCACATTGCATTTACGTATCCCCACAATGCTGACGATACGCACATGGCGTCGGTAGTTCTTACATGTCGACGGTTACGATGTGTCGTCGCCATATCCTTAAAATGTCGACGCCATATTAAGGTGGCATCTGGATAAGCCAATTTTTTTTTCCAAAATCATGCTTCATATACCAATTGATTTGTACCTAAAAAGAAACAAATTATAGCAAGTGATAAGCAACACCCATACAATATTATATAAAATTAGTAATTCATCTATCTGTATGGTTCATTAGATTCATAAATCCATAATGTTACAAATACATAAAAGAAGCTTCGACAACAAAGTTAAATAATTATCCCAAAACATAAACATTACAAAAAAAAAAAAAAAAAAAAAAAAAAAAAAAAAAAAAAAAAAAAAAAAAAAAAAAAAAAAAAAAAAAAAAAAAAAAAAAAAAAAAAAAAAAAAAAAAAA
>QLSR01000042.1:789804-807909 GCA_031780015.1 Citrullus colocynthis
AAAAAAAAAAAAAAAAAAAAAAAAAAAAAAAAAAAAAAAAAGCCAAAGACCGGCTTCTAGCTTGGTTGAAAGTTGGTCCTGAAAAATAAACAACAAAAACAAAAGTGAAATAATGATTATAATTATAACAAAAATGTATCAAGCACAAATTTAATACATCTTATCGAGAGAGAGTGAGAGCGAGAGAGAGAGCGAAAGCGAGAGAGAAAGATTCCTAACACAAATCTCAAAACAAACTGAATATGCAAGACTTTCTAGCACATGAATGTATTACTTTTGCTACCATAACTACAAGATAGCAACAAATCTCGAAACAAACTCAATATGCAAAACTTCCTAATACATGAATATATTACTCTTGCTACCATAACTGCAGGATAGCAACAAATCTCAATACAAACTCAATATGCAAGACTTTCTAACACATGAATGTATTACTCTTGCTACCATAACTGCCAGATAGTAACAAATCTCAAAACAAACTCAATATGCAAGACTTCTTAATAATGCATGTATTACTCTTGCTACCATAACTACAGGATAGCAACAAATCTCAATACAAACTCAATATGCAAGACTTCCTAACATATGAATGTATTAAAAAAATAGCAGTTCATACTTAGTTTGAAGGTCCTCCCTGTGAATCCATAAATTGTTTCATCACTTCTTTCAGAACGTCTATCTCTGCCTTCATTGCCATAAGTTCTGCCCTTGTTGCATTTTTTGCTTCCCTCTCTTGTTGAATCTCTGCCTTTTCTTCTTTAAGTTGCTCTTTCAAATTTTGTATCTCAATCGCTTGTTGAACTCTCTATGTTACATAGACTCAATCGATGATGAGGAGGTATACTTTGTTGGCTTTGGTTTTGGCCCCCAACCGAGACCTTTAACATGTCCTAGTCATCTTCCCAACACCATCTTGCATATTTCTTCCTATGAAAGTAGTTGACTCCCTTCTGAAGTTGACGCCCCTTCCAATTCCAACATCCGTGTCTATAATTAAAACAGTATAAATGAGTGATAATATATAACACGAATTTAAATGAGCATATATTACATAATGAAAAACATGGTTATATGTGCATCACCGGCGTCTTGGTTCACCCACTGGTCATCTCGTGAGTGGGTTTTCTTAAATAGGTCAATTGGTTCACACTGTGGACCACCTTTCACACTCTAAAATCCAAACCCCACAAAAAGTAAAGTTTATTAGTGATTAAGTATAGATAATGAGATAGAACAAATGTGTTTAAGATGTCTTATTAGTCCTGTTGTATGCTGATGAATGTCTTAGGCCCAGCTCGATGATTGAATTTTAGTTCTGCCTGGTTCTTCCTATTAGTCTCTGTCAGTTTCTAATAGAGATATAACAAATATGCTTAAGAAACATCAAATTGTATAAAGTGGAAAAACTAATAAATGTAAAGTAAGACATACTTTAAATTTAGGGGTCTCAAACTTGTTGCACAAAAAATGTCAATCTTCAATGACAGATTTAAGTCGCTTGGGTGGGTCCGCACGTGCCTCTTTAGGATTGTTAAACCACTTGTAGTGTTTATGCAAATCCGACCTATACTCTTTAAATGATGTTTGCATTTGACGTTTGATGAACTTTTGCACATGAGATAAGGACATGTCAACCTCGAAGTAGTTCTACGTAAAAAGAAAACTATTATATTTCAAATTCATGTTTATAATGAAGGACACATTAAGCAATTACTTGGATTCGACTTTTAACAACATCGATCACATCTAACGGCACATTCGTCCATGTGGCACAACGTACTGGAAAGCCTTCCCTCACAACAGTACCAATAGCGTTGCTGAATCTTGTAGCCTAAGGATCAACTGGCTTCTTCAAATCAAACGAGATGTCGATTGGAATTCTCCAATACGTTCGACATATCGATCCAACTCAATGTTATGTGAATACCCATGTGATCTAGCAACTGTTGAACTTCCATCTCAAAATATAAACATAATTAGTTGTATAATTTAATAAAAAGTATATTCGTAAAGGTTAATTAACCTGAAGTATCCCTTATGGAAGATCCTATGTTAAGAGTCTCAATTGCATCAAATTCATCTTCTACTTCGTGGTTATCATCAAATGGACCAACCATATATATACACCTACAAGAAAACAGGTGTTACGATTAAAAAAAAAAAAAAAAAAAAAAAAAAAANACTCAATGTTATGTGAATACCCATGTGATCTAGCAACTGTTGAACTTCCATCTCAAAATATAAACATAATTAGTTGTATAATTTAATAAAAAGTATATTCGTAAAGGTTAATTAACCTGAAGTATCCCTTATGGAAGATCCTATGTTAAGAGTCTCAATTGCATCAAATTCATCTTCTACTTCGTGGTTATCATCAAATGGACCAACCATATATATACACCTACAAGAAAACAGGTGTTACGATTAAAAAAAAAAAAAAAAAAAAAAAAAAACTCATAATATGCATAGAATTTAGACTCTTAAACCTATAGAAATTACTTAGTCATTGTTGGGCTTGATTGATCATGATGTTCATCAGAACTTGAGCTTGAGTCAGAAGTTGAACGTGCATCCCTGATTCATCGTTTATAAATCCATCATCATCATGTTGGTAAGTAGTTTATCGCTCCACAAGTATAGGTTCAATGTAATTTCTACAAAATGTGTTATCATCAATGGATTCCTCAACTCTATTTCCACCGACAACTTCTAACACATCCAGTTGATCATTCACAATGTCATCGATCTTTGGCACATCCTATAAGCGTTTATTTTGAACTATTTGTACAACTTTCCAATTTATGTCATATTTAGGGTCATCAAGGTAGAAAACTTGTTGTGCTTGACTTGCAAGAATGAAAGGGTCATCATCATACAAATAATGAGATGTATTAATTGATATGAACCCTAAATCTACTGGTGATCTTTTTTTTTCTAAGGTCAATGTCAAACCATCTACACTTAAACAGCGTGATGCGTCTTCTTTTTGTAAACTGGAGGTCTAACACCTCGTCTAAGACACCATAGAAATTAAACTAATCACCTTCACTTTCTCCAGGCACATATATTCTATTATTCTATGTCGTTCGATGATTATCGCGATGTGTAGTATGAAATCGTACCCCATTAACTACACACTCACATAGGAGCGCACCTCGGAAGTTGGTCCCATCGCTAATGAATAAATATCATCCGATATATTTCCTCTCTGCACCTGTATAATTGTGATACAACATTAAGATAACATATATCCAATAATCTTAGAATAAAGTTCTATATACCACACACTTGAGATTTGAACCAATCAGGAAATTGTTGTTTGTGCATTTGCTTGAGATTAGAGGAGTTTTGTGCTTCATGTTCAATATGTCTCAGATGTCGCCTATTGACATCGGAATAAATTGAATGTTTAGTATAATAGTTCCTACTTTGAAATTAAAGTTTATAATGTGGCATGTCAATATGTTTACATCTTACCTATGATAAGGTTCCAACTGAGTACAATTGTTCAATATATACCAATGTGCAATTCGTTTCTCATCTGCTGATAAAGTCCTTAAAGTTGGGGCCCCTATCGATCACGCACTTTGTGTAAACACTTCAAATTCGCGGCAAAGATCAGTGTCAATGATTCTATCATCATTCTGTTCATCTCTATTGAATCTAGTTTCAATTCCATATAAGTACATTGAATAGAAATTGAGTGATTCATTCATTATAAATGCTTCTGCAATGGAACCCTTAGGTCGTGCTTTGTTTCATATGTATTGCTTTAGTGTCTGTAAACTCCTTTCGATAGGATACATCCAACTATAACTAACAGGACCCACGACTTTTATTTCATACGGCAAATGAACTAATAAATGCACCACTACGTCGAAGAATGTTGGTGGAAATATTTTTTTCCAATTTACAAAGTATGATTACAATATTTGCCTGTAACCGATCCAAGTCACCTATGTATATTGTTTTCGCGCACAAATCACCAAAGAATGTACATAACTCAACAATAGCGTTTGACACGTCCTTTCCTAAGTATGCTCGAACACTAATAGGAAGAAGTCTTTGCAGTAAAACATGTGAGTCATGAGTTTTTAGCCCCCGTATTTTTCCATCCTTCTCAGTCACATATCAGGATACGTTTGACACAAACCCATTCAGAAATTTCACTAATTTTAAGAACTTACAAAATTCAACCTTATAGTGAGTAGTCAATGTATATGCCACATGTGGTTTTACAAATTTAGACCCTTCTTGTTGCAAATGTAAGTCTTTTCGTATCTTTAGATCCTATAAATCCAATCGTGCATTGGTCGTGTCTTTTGTCTTCCCGTCAATGTCTAACAAGGTGCCAACAAGTTATCACAAATGTTTTTTTCGATGTGCATCATGTTCAATTTATGCTGCAACGACAATTGTGACCAATATGGAAGTTGGAAAAAAATACTTTGTTTCGTTCAATTTACACTTTGCTTCCTTTTCTTATCTTGTTTTGTTGGATATTTGTTAAGCACTAGAAGGTTTATCATACTCAATTATTCTAACATTTCATCTCAATTCATTGAAACTGGAGGAGGTATATGTTCAACCCTCCATCATGTTATTTATTTTTACGCCAACTATGAATTTTAAGAAGATAATGTCGATGCCCCATGTAAGAAATTTTTCCTCTTATTTGAAACGATGATGTATCTTCCATACAAATGGGGCATGCTTGGTAACCCTTGGTACTCCACCCAGACAGATCACCATATGCAGGGAAGTCATTAATAATCCATAACAAACTTGCACGTAGTCTAAAGTACTCACCACTGACACAATCATAAGTGCGAACACCATTATTCCATAATTCTTTCAACTCCTCTATCAATGGTTGCAAGTAAATGTCTATTTCTTTTCCAGGAGATTTCAGTCTTAGTATAAGTAAAGACATGAAGAAATTTGTTTCCTTCATACATTTCCATGGTAGCAAATTGTAAGGAATTAGCACAACGGACCACATATTATATGAAGTACTCATATTATCAAATGGGTTAAACCCATCTGAAGCTAATCCTAAACGAACATTTTGTGAGTCCGAAACAAGCTGAGAAAATTCAAGGTCAAGATCTTTCCACCCTTCTCCATCAGCTAGGTGTCGTAGCATATCATTTGTTACAACACGCTTTTCTTTATGCCACCTCATTTCAGATGCAACATGCCTCGATGCAAACAATCGTTTCAACCTCGGTATCAACAGAAAGTGGCGTAAGACTTTATGTGGGATCTTCTTACCTTTGCCATTGTTAATTTTATACTGAGGCTCATGGCAAACTGGACATTGTTATGAATCAGAAAATTCCTTCCAATATAAAATGCAATCAAACTTGCAAGCATGAATTAAGTCATACCCTAGACCCAAGTCACGTAACTTCTTCTAAGCTTCATAAAATGAGCTAGGTACAGATGCACCCATTGGAAATGCGTTCTTTAGCAATTTGAGTAGCATATCGAATGACTTGTTACTCCAACCATTAATAACTTTATGTGTTGATCTTACCAAAAAGTTCAGTGAAAAGTATTTCGTACAGCTAGGGTATAATTGATTACGTGCTTCATCCATCAAATCCTCAAATAACCTTGAACTATCACTCTCAATGATGATATTTTCTTCATCCAAATCTTCATCGATAATTCGACCTTGTAAATAGTTTAGAATATTTAACATCTCATTTTCTTCAGTTGGCGCATCATTGAACTCTACGTAACTAAATTCTTTGTCCTATACTAAGTGAGATGTCTAACTTAATTCCTAGGACAAATTAACACCTTCCCCATGGTATACCCATTGCCTATATGAGGGAGACATTCCGTATGTGAGCAAATGTCATCGAACCCTGTCTAATGATTCCCACATTGTATTCATACAATTTTTGCATGGACATCTTGTTTTTCCAAAGTTATTAACATGGGACTTCGCTTTCTCAAGGAATTGGGTTACTCCTTCCATATATGTCATTGATAACTTATCTCAAAGTTGAATGCAATCCTTATTCATTTTTAATGATATTCGTTCCAACACTAAAACTCTTAAACCTATAGGAATTACATAAAAGATCAAAGTTAGACTCTCATACCGTGAGATATTTTTATCCTTATCTAATTAGATAAGAATTACCTAGGTTTTAAAATGTAAAACATCCACAAAACAAACATGAGTTCATTTATATCCTTGCCAAAAATCATCTCAAGCATGTGAAACAAACGGCAGCCTGCTTAGTAGTAAAATCGTTCCTTAATATTGATATCTGAAATGCATAATTAAAAAAAACACACCTAAAACAGCCTTTAGAAGCGATTCTGAAGACAAGAGAGGTAATAGGCATAGAGACATTTTTCAGGTTTCCATAATGCAAACAATGAGCATTTAGGAATGGTCTCTCTATATCATACAAGAGCTATTTTTATATTGGCATAAAAGATTACCAATTTGATGAAAGTGAAACCCTTTAACTCTGTTAACAAATGAACATGCATGATATGGAAATTGGTTAACATTTGTTACATACTATTGCAATTGTCATATCCTTTCACTGATTTTCTTAATAAATGAACAAAATGTTATTGTTTGATATACCTTTCATTAAAAAACCCACGCGAAAGAGAGCTGACGAAGAAACCCACAGACGGAGAAACGACATTGACGGACGAATCTTTTAAACCGCCAAATCTGCACTTTGTCGACACCAACAGACGAAGGGAGACTGACTAGAAAAACCAGCGGAAGGGAGAAGGAAAAGAAGATGCGACAACAACTGAATTCAAAGAGAAATTTCGAAGAGACAAACGAGCAACGGCAGCTGAATTTGAAGAGAAAGAAATCGGGGTTTTTTATGTTGAGAATTGTCAACGCATTAAATTAGGCATCGACAAAAGTCAACCTATATCGACGCATTAAATTGAGCGTTGGCAAAGGTCGACCTATGTCGACATCATGTATTCCATCGTCGGCAAAGGTCAACCTATACCGACGCATTAAATTGCGCGTTAGCAAAGGTCGACCTATGTCGACGCCGTCGGCAAAGGCACAGATAGTTTCAGGCATCGACATTTTTATCGTCGGAAAAAGCCCCTTTTTGCCAACGATAGTAACTAACAGTCAGCAGCCACATCTGTCGACAGATACGAAAGGCATGTCGGCAAAGACATCTCTCCACCAACTGGTTACTATCAGGGCTTCGGTATATGATCCTCTATGCCAACGCGTGATTTTTACTGTAGGCATAGATGGTTATTGTCGACAGGTCTGTACGTCGTCGATATAGCCACGATTTGTCGACAAACTTTTATAGCATTGGCATGACTTGTCACATCCCCTCCCAGATTACCCTCTTAACCTAGGAGTAGGTGCAACCTATACATACATACGTCATCTTATATCTTGAAACACAATTCAATACCAAATCAAATGTACAAACTTCTATACTAGTGAAAACATTATAAGGTAATCATAAGTTATACATAAAATTTTTCAGCTCATAATTTATCATACAAGTGTATTTGTTCAGCAGCCAGTACAAAACCCACACTCGTTATGCCACAAAATCATATATGACAAAATATGTACTCAGACTGAGTATTTACAACTATTCCAGAGAACTAAAACCAAGTAAGCCCAGACAAGGATCTTCTGTAGGCTAGGCGTCTCGGACACGCTCGCTACCTGAAACGAACAACAATAAACAAAAGGTGTGAGCTTAAAGCCCAGTGAGTAACTAAAATATCAATTACAATCTAATTCTTGAGTTAATGTTGTTTATAACATTAATATATATCTTATTAGTACAAGTTGCTGGATCACTCATGCCATTTAACAAGATAACATAGATACTTTTCTAAGAAGCAACGGAGCAAAGCTCAACGCTATTAACCTTATATCAAGTATTTCGTCCTTAACATCATATATTCATGTATTCATACATTCATACGCCTTCACATTTAGTCCTTCAGCGTTTCAACACTCAAGTGCCTTCTCATAATGTCCCTCAATACTGAGTTTCATTATAATTTCACTGCTCAAGTGCCTTCACTCATGGTCCTTCAGCACTGAGCCTTCATGTACTGATTTTCATATGGCTTCTCACAAGGTCCTTCGGCATTGGAAACTATCCCAATCAATCTCACTAGTGCCTTCACTCATGGTCCCTCAGCACTATGTATAATATATCTTCATAGGCCTTCACACAGGGTCCTTCGGTCGTGGTTTGCATTTAGATAACGCACATACAGAAATTTACATAATATATTCGTTTTCACTTGTACATTAATGACGATGATCCTTGGACAAATTAGAGAGCCACTCACAGTTTGTCTTAGGCCCCGAAAGAATTGTATGCTTTTCCGAGCTTTTCTTGGCATGTAAAACACATTCCTCATATTAGGTTTCCTTTGAACTCCTTTTTCAAAATCATTAGGTATGCATGTTAATAACTAGCGATACTCTATGTTACTAGCGAGACTACCAGCGAGATTCACACTGTTGGGTGCTGCACTAGAGAAACTGGAGTGAATTAGACTAGCGATATCATCTTAAAGAGCGATACCTAGCGAGACTTCAGCGAGAGTTGTGAGCGCAGAGCTCCTTTGCGTTTATCAGCGACACCCATTCTGCTGCTCACTCTCCCACTTCTTAGCGATACCACTGTTTAACGACACTTGATATCACAGTTTTCCTTCCTTCCCTTCAAACTCTCCCTTTATCCTGCTAAAAACCATATTACGGCCAAAATCAGAACTTCCCTCCTTCTACAATCTTGTAAAGTAGTGAGTTTCCTAGCTTACCTCAAAATTTCAGGCCATGATTCGTCTTCATTTTGAGAATTATTCCCAAATAACTTCGGCTGCCCTGATTTGCTTAGCAGTTCAACTCCGCTTACTTCTTCCTAGAGATTAACACATTTTTCACTCGGATTTATCTTACACATCCTTCATGGAAGTTGCTAAGAATTGATTCAACTTACTTACCTCAAAATTTCAGTTCTTACTTCGACGTCCTCGGTTCACTCTCCTTCAAACACCGATTGGTGTTCAAATCTATTAGTAACAATCAAGCTTCTGGTTCTAGCTTCAAAATCATCATGAAACTGATCTGATTTCTACTCAAATTCGATATAAGTACCTTTTTCTACCTCTCCTCGTTGTTCGTCTGCAAAACAGGTTAATCTGAGTTCGAAAATGTATCCAAAAAAGCTTAATTATTCGATGCACTCCTTTATATGTTAATATAAATCACTGACTTACCAGCTCTAACTTCATCCTCCTTCTAGAATTAGCCAGCGCCACCTTTCGCGCGGCTTCGGCAACGCATAGTCTCCACTTACTATGCCACTGATTGCTCCACGCCGGATAGCTAATTACTGCATGGCCCTCTCGGCCACTTTTCTATGTCCGATGCATACCATCCTTCAACGCATAGGCCATCTCAACGCATAGCGATGCCAACATCTAGCACATAGTAGCCTTCAACGCATACTTCTATTAACGCATATTGCACCCTTCTCCCTTCACATCTTTTTCCCCACCGAGCTACCTTCTTCAACACATGCTTATCAGCGGCAACTCTTATCAAGCTTAAACATCCTTCAACGCATGGCCACTCATCGCATGGCCAACACTTAACCATTTTCACTCTCCCCCAACTTAGCCAATTTTCTTTACTTACCTGCCCCATAATTTCTTTTTACTTACTTTTTCTCAATAACGAGTACGGGGCTTACATGACTTCCGTCAGTATATCTGAATTTTCTTATAGTGTCATTGTCTCATTGGCTAGAGAGGAACTTTGTTTATGGTTGGACCAAACCATAAACAAATTGTTCATTAGAGGATCCTTGATACATAACGAGTAAAAGATAATTATAGGGGTAGGATGATAATTTGACATAGCTATAATCATGAACAACTTGTGAAGGATAGACTAACATGTATTGGTTAAATCAATGGACACTGAAATATTTTACAGTTGATAAGAGCGCAACTATGGGCCTTTAGTAGTATGTCCCATAGTTAATGAAGGTTGATTAATTTAATTTAAAAGTTTAATTAATTAATTTCGTATCATTGGAGCTTATAACTATAGGTCTATTAGATTCCTCTACTAGCTCACAACAGGTTAAACAAGGATATTAAGTATTGAAAGAGTTTAAAATGTTCAAATTAATTAAGAGAATTAATATTAATTATATATGATACAATTAAAATAATGTATAATATACAATTATAATGTAAAATTAATTTTGAATTACATTCAAAATTTAAACTTTATAATATGAGAATATTAATATTAGAATAAGATTCAAATATTAAATTAATATCAATTGGATTTTTTTTCTTTTTTGAAAAATGAATGAGATTCTTATTAAAACTACGTATTAAGAGAGAATAGATATATTAGAATATGATTTATATGTACATTAAATTAAATATATGATGTTTAATAAATTAATTAATTAAATAGATTTAATTAATTAATATTGCATTAATAAATTGAATAAATAAACTAGATTTATTTAATTAAAAAAATATACTATTAAATTTGATTTGTTTAATATATTTATTTTTTATTAATTAAAGTAACTCCCCTGCATTGTAGGGGAGTGGTGAGTGAGGAGGAGAGTTAACTCCCCTCTCGTATCTTCTTAAATAGAGAGAAATCTCTCTGCATAGGTAGTTGAACTATTTTGGAGAACACGGAAGAACACTCACACTCATTTTCTCAAAAAACTCTCTTACAAAATTTCTTCTATAGAGAAAACATTCCGTGCAAAATTTCTCTTCTCCTTCAACAAGCAAGGATCCCATAATCCTCCTTGTTCCAAGAAAATAGCAGAGAAGACCTTAGGCAGTGTTCGATACCGTTCGTACTATGTTTTTAGATGCCCAAGAAAAGACCTTGAAAACTTGATCTACAAAGGTATTAATCTCCTTCCTTTTTCTTCTCTAGAAAAGCATGGTTAACTCATTCTTGGTTTCTCTGTTCTGTGTTAATTCTTGAAACAAAATTTGAGACAAAGCAAGCACATGCTTTCATGTATAGCAATGGTGCCGCCACCCACAATATATATAATTCATTGTTTTTGGTGTTTTAGGAAGAGAGAGAGGTTCTACTCCGAGCTGTGGAGCCTCTTCCTAATTTTTCTTCATTCTATTCACCTATTCTTTAGTTTTAGGCTAATTTCTTTGGATTGTAAGCCAACTCAATATTTACGAGCCTTGATTGCTTCTTAACGGTATGTAATTTTGGTTTGTAATGTTTCAGTCTTAGGATTTGGATGAACCCAATTGTAATTATGTAAATAAATCCTCACATAATTATAATTGGGTTCATACAAGTTCCAAAACTAAAATATTTTTAGCTTTAGTGTTCAATATCTACATCTTAATTTTATCATATAACCTGTAATTGTTATATGTTAATTGTCAAAGTAATAAGAGTCATCTCATGGAAGTGTGACTTAAACGACACTACTAGAGATGCCACGTAGTTTTCTTAAGTGGGTCGAGGATAGAGAACAAATTGAATAGTTATTCAGCATTCTCGTTAGCTAATCATCATGATTAGATCTAGAACTCAATGCATATCTTTAGGTTAATTATTGGATGCATTACATTCTCGATTAAGCGGCATGTACTTTAATTAGGATATGAATCTTAATTAATAATTAAAGGACGCTTAATGCAACATTATCGGTTAAGTTGGCCATGTGTTTGAGAAGACTGAGCAATATCCTAGGATCATATATAGATACAATTTGACGGAGTAATTCCACTCTCTCTAACTAAACTCGTTTTGTAGGTTTGCTTTCAAAGAAACAATTGATTTTACTCTAGCTCGTTTATCACATTTTCAATTGCAAACGCCACCCCGCACCCCCAATTTACCACTTTTATTAAAAAGTTTGCTTTATGAAACTAATCTTTGTACTTCCTTGCAGATCGACCTAGTCTTACTACTTGTACTTCTCTAGTACCCATAGTATTGATTGATTAATGTAAATTTTATTTGATCGATTGGGAAGGGCCTTCGACATTTGAGTAGTGGTCTTCCAATCGATCAAATAATATTTATAGCACATTTTAGGTCATTTCCCTCCATTTTGACCCAATTGTTGAATTAGGGTTATGAATGGGTTCATTTAAGCCCGATTTTTTCCTTAACATTTGATTCTACCTTCTAAATTCTGAAAATCTACAAAATCATCAAGTAACTATACATTGAACACTT
Source organism: Citrullus colocynthis (assembly GCA_031780015.1). NCBI lineage: Eukaryota > Viridiplantae > Streptophyta > Magnoliopsida > Cucurbitales > Cucurbitaceae > Citrullus > Citrullus colocynthis. The sequence continues at coordinate 802,070 of QLSR01000042.1, forward strand.
GAACAACTTCAAATTAAGGTGCGACATAACACATTTTAAATGTCATCCGCCTCCTGCATTTAATCTTTACTTGTACTTCAAAAAGCAAGTAAAAGAGCCATGTATAAGTAGAAACGATAGACATATAAGTAGAAATGATAGACCGGGGTCTCAAGATTGAATGAAATCTAACCGTATGAATAAATTGCTACCGACGTATGGTTAAATAATGGGGTGAAGAAATTCTTAAAAAAGAATTCTAGGACGTATGTTGCCTTGAGTTTTATGTACATTTTTCCAAGAAAGAAAACTTAACGAAAAAGAGAAGAATGAAAAATATTTAAAATAAACAAATAAAAAAAGTTAGGGAAAAAGACATATATTTCCTATTATGGAGTAGAAGGCCGCCCGGCAGCCGCTGTTTCAGCCGACGGATTTGGCGCTTATCGCATTTCTGGCTGTTTCATCGCCACATTAGCGACATCCTGATCCAATCATATTTTTTGTTCTTTCCGAATTTAAAGTCTTGTCCGAACCACAACCAATCATCCATTTATAATTAGAGTCAAGTCACATATGTATGTGAAACCGTGTAGTTTTTATTTAAGAAGTTAAAATATATGAATTAGAATTTAGTGCAAAAGTTTGTAAAAATTACCATTTATGGAATTTTATTCAAAAAATGGTTGAAGAATAAATTCTAACTTTGTTCGAATTATATACCATATTTGCAACTTAGCATAAATAGATATTATATATAAAATTTCATAATTATTCGTAAAAAATAATAACAACAATAATATAACAATCTTTTTTAATAGTTTTCATATTAACAGCTTTTTTAATCTGGTAAAAACAATATTGTTCTTGAAATAAATTATTGATTAAATATGTAAATATTTTTTATTTTAATATCGATAATGCAACAATTTTTATTTTAATATTTTTATATATGTACTACCAAAGACACTCTTATTTACAAAATGATAGAACTTGTATTTACACAATGGATGCCACTTCTGGAACTGTTGTAACTATTCAAAGAGAAGGATTGTAACGGCCCGAAATTTAGGTAAATCACCTTTTTCTCTCTTTATGTTGAAGAAAAAAAAACAGTATATACACACACACATTTATATTATTATTATAATAATAATAATAATAATTAAATATGTAGGCGGAGAGAGTGTTAAGAAGGAATGGGGGATTCTTGGTGGGGAAAGATCTCCATATGGTTTTTTTTACTGGCTGTGTTGCGTTTTAGGAAAAGGAAAGAAAGGGGAAGAAGGGAAAGGTCAAAATCAATCTCTCGATCACCTCTTCGTCACTCAGTCATCGTCCCCTTCTGCCCTCATTGCCGCCATCATCTTCAGCCCTCACTGTCGCTGTCATCACAATACTCATCGCCATCGTCAACAGCACTCGTCGCCATCATCGCAGCTTTCAGCGTAGCGGCATCATCATAGTCCTCGCACCGCAGCATCTCAGTCCTCGTCGCATCGCATTGTCACAGCCCGCATTTCGCCGCATCATCAATCCATCACCGCATCGTCACAGCCCACATCGCGCAACATCACCATAGTCTTCATTGCCCCGTCGCCGCAGCCCTCTCCGCGACGGGCCGTCACAATCTTCATCGCCGCGTCGCCTGTCCGCTCTGCGACGCGTTGTCACAACCTTCATAGCACGTTGCCGCAGTGTAGGGAAGTTGCGACGTCACACAGGCAGTCTCGCTGTCTCGCTCAGTCTCGCAGGTAAGGGACTTACTACCGGGTTTTAGTGACACCTAATGTCTAATTGTGATGTTGACTATTGAATGTCGCTGTGAACTTTTTTCTCGGATGTGGTTTGCTATGATTGTTTCGGTATGCCAAGTTTGTAGTTTGTAAGTAATATTCTTATGCTTATGTGCCTATGACTCTGTGAATTTCTGCGATAAATTAGTTATGCCACGACATGTTACAGGTTGCCCTATTGTCGTGCCTTGTAACCCTAATGTACTATACTACGAAGTCCCTAGGAATCACCAACTATGTCCATGTTACAAATGTAATCACTGCGTACCATTGGGTCGCTTCCTATGCTTATGCCTACGCTTATGCCTATGTCAAGTACACGGGTACACACGACAAGAAGGGTAATAACTAGGCCTAGTAGCGGGTCTCTTACTGAGTATGATTGCTCACCCTTTTCTATGTTTTTCTCTTAGGTAAGGAGCATGGTGGCCAGGCGCATGGCCGAGGAAATTCGTGATCGTACCATGGGATCGTCGACACTGCTTCCGCACCTTAGTCTGGGGTATAGCATATTGGACTTGTAGGGTAGTAGTAGTTGCATACATTAAACCGTTTGTTACTTGTTTTTGATATGGTTATGTTCGGTTTTCTTTTCTTGAGGTTTTGCCTAACGATTTAAGGGGTACCCCGCTAAAGCGTTTTTACTCCTCTAAGTTTGGTTCATTAAAATATCAGAAAAACCAACCGTTTATGAATTTGACCGACTTTATCTATAGTATGTGTTACCGTGTCTCTTAATTTCCAATGCACTCACTGAACGGTCATGCATGACGTAGCGACGTGTTAGTTTTAAAGGATTAGGTCGTTACAAGGATTTATAAATGATGTTCAAAGAAAAGAATCTTATACCCAAAATCTTGTATTTTTAATTTAAAAAATAACTAACATGGGTATAGTTTTTGTTTATAGTTTACATATGTCATAAATAAATATTTTGTTAACCTTGTTTTCATACAAAAATAGAGTAATTGTAATAGGTAGCACTTTTAAGACTAATAATTAAGTGTATAGCAAAATTTTTAAAGAATAACAAACATATTAAAATCTATTAGCGATAGGCTCCTATCCCGATATAGTTACTATGGATAGACTTTGATAGTTGGATATGAATTTTGTTATATCTGTAAATTCTTTTTCATTATGTTATATCTACTAATACTTTAGGTCTGATATCTACAACTGCAATTACCCAATAAAATATTAAGCATCCTAATTAAAATTGTAAAATATATTTTTTTATTTATAAGCTACTTAAGAAATAAATATAGTAAACTTTCTTTTACTCCATATATATTCTACAAAATTCTAATTTTATAATTTATATTGTAAATTTTTTTGTTTAAAATAAAAACTTTATCCATATTCTTATTATATTCCTTAATGAATATTATTGCTGCAAAATTTGGCTAAAGGAAAACGCATGTGACCTCCACATGCCGTCAACGGTAAATTTATAATTTAGGGAATAACTAGGTTAATAAAGGGAGTCGTTAATGATTATTTATAATGCTATACTTCTTCACTTGATTTTGAATAAATTAGTAATCAAAGATTGCATAAGAAATTATTGTTTTTTAGTGAAAATAATATGGACAATAGTTTCTAGACTTAAACCTTTTACTCATGCATAATTCCATGAAAATCTAGATATCACTTAGGGGATTAATTAAAGGCATTCAACGCCTTGGAACGTTTTTTCCTCTTGAAGTTTCAATTTGCTTTTTTTTTTTTTCTTAAAAATTCAAAACCAAACTCGATTTTGATTCCTTAGATAAAATTGATTCAATTCTTGAATAACTAGGTAATTAAAATGCAATTTAGTCCTTAGTGGAAACGATACTCAGTCTTAAACCATTTTATACTATAACTTGACCCGTGCACTTGCTGATTAAACATAAAAAACTATGTTTTACTACAATGGGTTTTTTTGTTAGGAAGGTGTCATTTATTGGAAAGATTCTGATTCGTGAGTTTAAATAAAACTATTAATAGCTAACTATTGGTGAGGGTATAATAGATATATATTTAAAAATGAGGGGCAAAATGGAAATGTAAAGATTCTCCCCATTTTGCATCTTATATATACTAGACCCTCGCATGGAAATTTTACCATTCCATTTCAGTACACAAAAGGAAAATGTTTTAAAATATTATAATTAATGAAATAGTCTTTTACATTGTTTGACTTGAATAGTTGTAACTATTTGAAGTAATAGATAAAATAAGAATTTATTGCCAACTGACGAGATTTTATGTTTAAACATATGTACATGTTAGATTGTGACGTTTCATATTTATGGTATAAATCACACACATACATGAAAGGATATAGTACTTTATTGTGTACTTTGATCTGAATAGTTGTAATGAGGCAACTAATGTGAATATCTATTCAAATATATGCTCATAGTTAAATCGTGTGTTTTATATGTATGGTCTAGATAACACACATGAAAAAATTATATCACTGCATTGTGTCACCACTCAATTTGAATAGTTGTAATGGGCAAAATATGTTACAATTTGTTCCAACATATTTTTACCGTTAGATCGTGATGTTTCATATCTTTGGTCTAGATCACATTGATACATAAAAACAATACAACATTGCACCCTAAATAGTTGTAGAGTGTAAAATAGGAATTATTAAAAATACAACGACAAAATGGCGAGGTAATGAATTTTCCCTTCATAACCCCTTTTATATATAGTATAAGTATATATTGAGTATTTAGATTTGATTGACACTGTAATTTAAAAAATTATATCTATAATTTATACTTTCATTTGTTCATTATTGAGTATTTAGATTTGATTGACACTGTAATTTAAAAAGTTATATCTATAATTTATACTTTCATTTGTTCATTTCTATGTTTGTTTTGTTTTCTAAATTTTTATGGTTGAAAATGAAAGCAACGTTTTTAAAACTAAAAAAGAAAAAAAACATAGTTTTTAGGGCTGTTTTCATATATTGAAAAGCGGTTGAAAACAATTACAAATATAATAAAATTTTACTTTCTATCTTTGATAGACCACAATAGACTCAGATTGACATCTATCACTATAGCAATAGACCCAAATATTATAAGTTTAAAGCCTCATTTAGAAATTACCACTTTGTTAATTTTTTACAATTATTTATTTATTTTTTTAAGTACCAAAGTTGAATTCTAAAAATAAAAACAAGTTTCTAGGACCTACTATTTTTAGTTTTTAAATTTGACTTAGTTTTTGAAAACATAGTAAAAAATAGATAACAAATCAAGAAATTTAGAAGTAAAAGGAGGGTTTATAAGTTTATTTTTAAAAAAAAAAACAAAAAACTAATGAATCATTTAATAACCATTTAGTTTTTGAAAAATAGATTTATTTGTTATCTAATTGAGTTTCTTATTTTGTCAAATTTAAAAACGTTTCCATAATTCTGAAAATGAAAACTAGACGTTTTTAAATATTTGTTTTTTGTATTTTATAACACAAATGTAAGCTTAGATCAAAGGTGGTGGTTTTTGTCTCCTCTAGGACGCTCATTTGACCCATACTACCCACAATTCATTTATTTATTTTTATTTTTTGACTATATTTTAATAAGATTTTTTTTTTATAAAAAAGATTAATATGTTCCTTGCAGTCCAGTGGTTAGCTCAATTTTCTCTAATTCTTGAAGACTTGGGATTAAATTCTATGAAATGCAATATTTGTTTTAACACTTTTTATTTAAAAATTGAATGGAAAATGATATTCAAAATATTTTCTTATACACTTTATTTCCCCATGAATTTTTTTCATTTTAAAAAATGTTTTAAAAAACTTTTAAAGATTTTTTTCAAAACTATTTCAAAGTTCAAAGTTAAAATGGTTAGAAATTATGAATAAAATTATTATTATCATTGTTCGACGAGTTTTTCGAAAAAAATTATTAGTTGAATTAAAATTTTTTATTTGAATTGATTTTAGTGTTGTGAGTATAATCTCTAATACTTAATCCTTTGATTCTTTCTCTCCAAAAGTAAACTTTAATCCTAAGGTTTTTTTTTTTTTTTTTTTTTTTTTTTTTTTTTT
>QLSR01000042.1:808366-827294 GCA_031780015.1 Citrullus colocynthis
ATTTTCTTGGATGATTGGTCTTTGGGCTTGATGATATTATTGGGTGTTAATCGGCCTTTAGGCTTAATGATCTTTTTGGGTGATCGGCTTTTGGGCTTGATGATTTTCTTGGGTGTTGATCAGCCTTTAGGCTTGATGATCTTCTTGGGTGATTGGCCTTTGGGCTTGATGATTTTCGATAATCTTCTTGGGTGATGATTAGCCTTTGGGTTTAATGATCTTCTTGGGATCGACCTTTAGGCTTGTTGATCTACTTTGTATTCTTCAGAGCTTCAATTTTAAGAGATTGTATTCATTGTATTCTTCGGATCATTAGAGCTGGGGGATCTTTAGAGCTTGGGGGAGTTGTGTTCTTCCGATCTTTGGAGCTTTGGCCTTTGGATTTTCAAAGCTTTTGGAGCTTTAGTCTTAAAAGCTTCAGTTCTCATATTTAGGAAATTGAAATCTTGAGACCAATCTTGAAATCTTAAGAGCTTCGTCTTCAAAACTTTAGCACCACCTTGTCAATGCTTCCAACCTTCCAAAATGAAGGGGTAAGACCTCTATTTATAGAGGTTTCTCATGGGTTGTGCCCAGTTGCTTTTGGGCTTGGGCTTGGGCTCAACATCTTCTTTAACCCGAAATTCCAAAATGGGCTTAAATTGTGTTGGACTTTGGACTTGAACAACTTTAATTATTCGGCTTGATCCAATTTTGTAATTTCCACAAGGACTTTTGTTGTGATAATGTGGCAAAATTTGGTTGGCCGAAATTTCTCATTCAACAATGCCCCTTTTTGAGATTTATACACGTCTATACGGTGGGTGAACCTCGAAAAAGATAATTGGCAATCAAAGTATGCTTTTGATTGCTTTGGTGCATCGTTTTGATAAAAAATTTCATTTGAATTTTGTTTGCTTGATACATTTGTCCCCAAGTAAACAACAAACATTAGTCTTTAATTTGAACTAAAGTAGAATTTGTGTTCCACTTTAATTGCAAATTGAATACTCCCAAATTCTAAGAACCTTTATTTTGGAGTTGACACATACTCAATTCTTGATGCAAATTTGAAGTAAAATCTTGACTTCTTCTTCCTTTTACTTCAACTTTGATTTGGTGAATGTTTGGAGGGTGTCCATATTTTGATTTGAGATAACACTTAAATTATGCCGAAGTTTGACATTTCAGTAAATTTTGGTTGGTATTACAAATCTTGGCTTGAATTTGGAATATGATTTTAATTTTATTCCAATTTTGATTTGGTATAAAATTTGGAGCATCCCAAATCTTGACTTGAGAAGGATTTGATCTCGAATATAATTCGTATTCAATCCAAAATTTTAGTTTGGATTTGAATTAAGCTCACATGTAACATGGAATTGGAGTATGCCCTCATTTTTTTTTTTTTTTTCAATTTGAGGTAAGATGAATTTCACCGTATTTCAACTTTTTTTTAATTTGAAATTCACCCAAAATTGGTGGACTTTGTGACATATAAATTGGGTGGGATAATTTTGAATCTTTTTCTCCAAATCTTGGTTTGGAGTAAATAAAAATGCTTAAACTTTTAATCTTGCCAAACATTTGACTTGGGAGCAGAATCACATTCTCAACTCCAATTTAAAGTTTTCAATTGTCTTTGGAGAAGATTTACTAGCTATCCACAAAATTTGAAGGTTTGTTGAGATTATCTTGCTCAACAAATCTAATTTGATTTGATAATAACTCTTTATAAATAGGGAAGAAGACATCCTAAATTCTTCAACCTTCCAATGCCTCTAGTTGATCGAGAAATGGATACTTTTAATTCTTCTTCTTTGCAAATTCCAATTTTTTTTTTCTTTAAGCTACTTTTTTTTTCCTCTTGTGTTTTCTCCAAAACTGTTGTTGGCGTAAAAAATACAATATTTTAATTGTAGATGCTCGATTGGTTTTTTTATTTTCCCTTTTTTTTCTTTAGATCATCTTTTCTTCTTCTTCTCTAAAGTGTGATGCGAATTCCAGTTGTCGGGTTTGTCCTCCTCATATTGGTTTTCTTTTTTTGTGTTTTTCTTTCGTTTTATGAAACTACTACTGGTATTGATGGTTTTGCCACCTATCTATCATACGTAATTACCAATGGTGGAGTGTCGATGCCTCGTTGAGATGATGTACGAGAAAGGGAGGGTACGGATAGTGTGAGGAAGAAGGTACAGAGAGTGAGGGAGAAAAAGAATGGAGCAAGGTGTAAAAGAGAGAAAAAAAATGAGGGCGGCTAAAGGAGAAAAGAAAAGAGAAGTTAGAGTTTTTTTTTTTTTTTTTTTTTTTTTTTTTTTTTTTTTTTTTTATTTCTTTATACTATATTTTATTTTTAGCTTTCATTCCCCTTATAATTATTTTTTTAACCTTTTTTTATTTTAATTTCTTTTAATTCTTTTTTTTTTCTTTTCAAAATCTTCTTTAGCTTCCTTTATTTTTCTTTAATTCTCACTTTGATCCATTTTTTTTTAATTTTCATTCATTCATTTTTTTAAACTCTTCTTCTCTTTTTTTAAAGCTTTTTTTAGAACTTTTTTTTTCTTTTTTCATATTGTAATTTTTTTTACAATTTTTTTTTTCTTTTAACTCACCTTTTCCTTTACCTTTTCTCCTTTTTTTTTGGGAGATTTTTCTTCTTTATTTTTTTTCAATTTTTTCTTTACCTTCTTTTTTCTAATTTATTTTATTCTCCCCCCTCTAAAAACAAACCCCATTTAGGCAGGAAATGAAATCTAAACTTTTTAGACATTTACTTTTTTTTTTTTTACAGGCCCTAGGCTGCTAGGCTGAAGATGAGGCTATGACCAAGACAACAAACAAGCGTGAAGATGAGGCTATGACCTAGTCAACGAACGAGCATGAAGATGAGGCTATGGCCAAGTCAACAAACCAAGCTAGAAGATGAGGCTATGACCAAGTCAACGGACCGAGCTTGAAGATGAGGCTATGACCAAGACAACAGACCGAGCTTGAAGATGAGGCTATGACTAAGCCAATGGACCAAGCTTGAAGATGAGGCGGATTTGCCATTAAGCTTTGAAGATCATTCGCCGTCTCCCTACATGTAGAGATGACCCTGGGATAGGGCTCTAAACTATTGAGTTAGGGATGAGCCCGGGAAGATCTTAGCAATCTTGGTTTGCCATTTCCCTACAGGTAGGCATGACCTTGAAGCTCAATAGGCTCTGAACTATTGAGTTAGGGATAGCAATGGGCTCTGAACTATTGAGTTAGGGATAGCAATGGGCTCTGAACTATTGAGTTAGGGATGAGCCCGGAAAGATCTTAGCGATCTTGGTTCGCCATCTCCCTACAGGTAGGCATGACCTTGAAGCTCTAAACTATTGAGCTCCCTATAGGCATGACCTTGAAGCTCAATAGTTAGGCATGACCTTGAAGCTTTAAACTATTGAGCTCCCTACAGGCATGACCTTGAAGCTCTAAACTATTGAGTTAGAGATGAGCCTGGGAAGATCTTAGCGATCTTGGTTCACTGTCTCCCTACAGGTAGGGATGACCTTGGAACTCTGAACTATTGAGTTAGAGATGAGCCTGGGAAGATCTTAGCGATCTTGGTTCACTGTCTCCCTACAGGTAGGGATGACCTCTTGGGACGGATGACCTCTTGGGACTCTGAACTATTGAGTTAGAGATGAGCCTGGGAAGATCTTAGCGATCTTCTGAACTATTGAGTTAGAGATGAGCCTGGGAAGATCTTGGCGATCTTGGTTCACTCCCTCCCTACAGGTAGGGATGACCTTGGTGCTCTGAACTGTTGAGTTAGAGATGAGCCTGGGAAGATCTTAGCGATCTTGGTTCACTGTCTCCCTACAGGTAAGGGATGACCTTGGGGCTCTAAACTATTGAGTTAGAGATGAGCCCGAGAAGATCTTAACGATCTTGGTTCACCATCTCCCTACAAGTAGGGATGACCCTAGGGCTCTGACCTATTGAGTTAAGGATGAGCCCGGGAAGATCTTAGCGATTTTGTTTCGCTATCTCCCTACTGGTAGGATGACCCTAGGGATCTAAACTATTGAGTTAGGGGTGATCTCGGGAGGAACTGAGCCACGACTTAAAATTTGGAGATGCGCCACACTTGAACTTTGGAGATGAGGTATAGCCATGCCAGCCACTTGAGATAGAACCACGACTTGAATTTTGGAGATGAGGCAAAGTCACAACAGACACTTAAGGTAGAGCCACGACTTGAACCTTGGAGATGAAGACCAGACTTGACCTCACATATGAAGTGGAGCCAACCAAGCAAATCAGACCTGATCTTTCAAAGCCAGGCAAATGAAGCATCGGCGAGACCCCTAAAATTGAATTTAATGAAGTAGTGGCAAATCCTTTGCACTTGAGTTTGGTGAAGCATCGATGAATCGTCTGAACTTAAATTTGGTAAAGCATCGATGAATCTTCTAAACTTCAATTTGATAAAGCATTGACGAATCCTCTAAACTTGAATTTGATGAAGCATTGGTGAATTCTCTAAGCTTGAATTTGATGAAGCATCGAAGAATCTTCTAAACTTGAACTTGGTGAAGCATCGGCGAATCCTCCAAACTTGAATTTGGTGAAGCATTAGCGAATCTTCTAAACTTGAATTTGGTGAAACATTGATGAAGTCTCTGAACTTGATTTTGAAGAATAATTGTTTGGTGAAACATTGATGAAGTCTTTGGACTTGATTTTGAAGAATAATTGTTGAAAGCATTGAATAACCTCTATACTTGCAGATGAAGTGTCAAACTTTAGGAAGCAAGTGGCACCTAACTTTTGAAGCTTACTTATTTAAGAGAGTGAATAAAAAATTGAGTTTTTATTTTTAGTGATGGACCCTTTTTGGTATGAATCCAACTTGTATAGTCTCATGCGAAGTAGCATGTGTCTTTAATTTACCAGATCGCCTCCTTAATAGAGAGGAACATCTTTAATTTGTTGCGCTGCCCCCAATTCGTTGTGTTGCCCCCCAATAGGATGAACATCTTCAATTTGGAGTTCCATTATTTACTAAGATGATGAATTTTTTAGAGCCACGCGTAGGTGGTTGTGACACCCCAACTTTTGTGTTATATTTAATAGACTGAATTTAAATTTCTTTAAGTTGCCTACATACCCTTAAGGTAAGGGATCAAGTCATAACATAGTTCAAAGTTTTTTTTCATTCACCTTTTAAGCTCATGTGAGTTAGGAGCGTCATGCAGTTTAGGCTCTTGCGATAAAAAGCTATTACATTTATATTTCAGAAGCTTTTATTTCATCATGACTTTGATCCGCCTTTTTATTTGTAGGATTTATCCGTATGATGAGTTTTGGCTTTACTGTCAAAGAACCGTCTGTATTTATGATAACAAACAGCTTCCTCTTCATGTGTGAAGGGACAAGACTGTGAATTTTCTCGTCACTGTTTTCTTCACAAAATGATTTCGCCTTCAAGACTTTCATCTTTTTTTCATATTGATCACTTGTTAGTGTGGAGTGATCAAAAGCAGATGTTGAAGGTTGATCTTTCTTTGTTGTGGAGATAGAAGGCTGAAGTTCCAATGGAAGTTGTCACACCCCCTCCCAGATTTGCCTACATAACTTGAAAGGTGATGTAAGGATAGCATGCATCACCCCTTTTGTAAGCACCGATTTGTAAAACCAAGTGTTAGAGAGAGCAATGCAATTGAGGTTATGCGTTGCTAGGAGAAGTAGCCAAGAAGTAGAGTAAAATTTTAATTAAGTGGTGGCCAAGACCATGCGTTGGTGAAAGTAGCGGGAAGCTGAATTATTTGAGGAACCATGCGTTGTTGATTGAATCAAGAAGGGTTGTGAGATGAGGTAGTCGGCACATCGAAGGAAAAGTGATCATTGGCGTGGAAAGAAATATGATTGAACCATGCGTTGAAGTCACCATGCGTCGAAGATAGCCATGCGCTGAAGTCACATTGCGTCCAAGACATAATGGTCTTGACGCGATGAAGCTAGTGATGTGAGTGACTATGTTGTATGCGTCGGAAGTAAGAGGCGCCGAGAACACCATGCGTTGGGAATGGTTAGTTGCTGAAGACGCTGGAGGAGAACATAGACATGAGTGCCTTGCGTCGAAAGATAAGTCAGCAGTATATATATAGGTGAATTTAATTATTTTTAGACATTTCGAGAATTTAAGTCAGTTCCATCTTTTAGAGAAACCACCAGAGAAGGAAGAGGAAGGTGTTTTTATTGTTTTTGGGTGAAATTCTACCTGTTTTAGTGCTCAAATCCGAGCTAGAACAGAGGACTGATCATAGACGCACAGACTGAACAGTGGTTGTTGTTTGGAGTAGAACGACACAAGGAAGCCGAGTTTGGGGCTGAAATTTTGAGGTTAGTAAGTTAACATAATTCCTAACAAGTCTTATGAAGGATGGTTAAGCTGAAACCGAAGTTTATCATATGAATCTTTAGGTAAAAGCAGTAACTACAGAACTGCTATGCAATCCGGAGCAACGCGGAGTAATTTTGGCATAACTAGAGAACGAAAAAGAGTTAAGCCCTGAAATTTTGAGGTAAGCTGTGGAACTTAATTCTTTACAAGTTCGTAGAAGAAAAGAAGTCTTAATATGGGCTGGTAATGCGTTTTTAGCAGGGATTAAGTAGACACATCAAGCTGTAACAGTCAGCTTTGTTAAGGAGAAACTAAGGCTCAAGTGTTGATATAACAGCAAGTGAGCTGCACGTAAGGTGTTCTTGGAAATCAAGGTATAGCAGAAGGGTAAGGGACAACTTGTAATTATAGCTTTAGAGTTAAGGCTTGAGAATAAACTAATGAAAGCTTAACCACATGATATGCTATAAACACTAAGCATATGATAAGTTGTTGTTTATGTTCTTGTGAATGAAAAAGAAGTATAACAAGGGAAAATCTTTGTTTCAGGCCAAGAAGAGATAGGAAAGGCTTATAATCCATTCAAGGCCTAGAAAGAGTTGTGAGTGACACTTCTTTTACTTTTAAACGATTTTGTTGAACATGATAGTTCGGTTTTCCAATGAAATGTGAATTTGTGATTAAATGCTTTATGAGGCATACGTTATGTTCTTAAAGCTATTGAAAAGCATGTTTATGAGATGTTGTTGATATAATAATTGCCCTGTATTCTTATGAACGATTTGTGTACGAACGGTTGTATGAAATGTTGTTTCTAAAAAGGAAAATGTTTTAGAGGAGGCTCAATGCTAATAAGACATGTGAGTTTCCCCAGGACCCAGTAATTGGGCAACCCGCCTATGTAATGTTTTAGAGGAGACTCAATGCTAATAAGACATGTGAGTTTTCCCAGGACCCAGTACTCAAGGACATGAGAAGGTACATGGGCAACCCACCATATTCCTATGTGCACATAGAGGTTATATGCTGGTGCGTTGAGTCTTGCTCCGCATCGAGCCTTATATGCTTTCGACGTTGGGGTGTTGAGTTTTGCTCCACTTCAACTAAGGGAAAAGTACTGCACTTAAGCTATTTTCTTATGATTTGTTGAAAATCATGTATGAGGTGATAAGGGCAATTAAGTTTATTTTAACTAATGTATTTGAAGTGATTACATGTTTTATGTTTAATGTTGAGCATGGTTTTACTACTGATGATTTCCGAACTAAAATGGTTTATTAAAATTGTCACTCATTGGGCCTTTAGCTCATGTTTTCAATGTTTTCTTTCCCCTCCAGGTAGCAAGGACGTTTTTGGTGCTTTGCCTACTCCCACTCGCCCTGCTTAAGCTTCGAGACTCTGGATAATTCGATTTGCTAAAGAGTCAGTTGTATGTTAAACCTTAATTAGGTGGCATGGATTTAAACAAATTCCGACAGCATGAGTAAAACATAGAATCATCTCATTTTCATTGAGTAAATCACATTTAAATGCCCTTATCAAATCACACATGATTTTTCAACAATTCGTAAGCAAAACAGTACGGTTACAATACTTTCCCTTAGTTGAGGCAGAACAAAACTCAACGCCCCAACGTCGAAAACAAATAAGGCTCGATGCGGAGCAAAACTCAATGCACCAGAATATAACCTCTATGTGCATATAGGAACATGGCGGTTTGCCCAAGTACCTTCTCCATGTCCATTAGTACTGGGTCTCAGGGAAACTCACATGCCTTCTCCATGTCCATCAGCACTGAGTCTCCTCTAAAATATTTTTCCTTTGAATTTCGCAATACTTTATACAAAAACAGTTCATAGTCAAACTTTTCATAAGAAAACAGGGCATTTCATAAATCAATTCCATAAACATACTTTTCAATATCGTTTAGTAAAACCATAAATAAATAAGAAAACCAAACTGATAAGTACAATGGAATCGTTGAAACAAGAAAAGAAGTGTCACTCACTACTTGTCCTAGGCCTTCAACGGATTATACGCCTTTCCTAGCTCTTCTTGGCCTGAAAATACACATTTCTTGGGTTAGGCTTCCCTAAACTTCCTTTCCATAACCAACAAACTTTAACCATTCATATTTGATCTTGAGCGAGATTCAACTCTACTAGCGAGACCACTAGTGAGACTGGACTACACTACACGCCACTAGCTATACCAGGGTGAGCAAGACTAGCGACACTCACCTGATCAGTGAGACCCAGCGAGACCCAGCGAGAATTGTGAGATGCAAGGCTTCTAGCAACACCTGCGTTACCTGTCTCGCTTCTCACACTTAAACTCTTAGTGTTACTTGCAGTCCAGCGATACTTATCTTCCACAGCTTCTGCCTTCCCTCTTATTCTCACTTCTATTTGTTACAAATCATATTTCTAGCCAAATTTCAAACTTCTTCCCTTCTATAAACTTGTAAAGAATTGTATTTTCTAGCTTACCTCAAGATTGCAGAACATAACTCCCCTTCATTTGATAGATGTTCACAAATAATTTCGAGCTTCTCCAAATTGCTTAGAAAATCTGTATTAGTCACCTTCACCATAAAATTTACGTATTTCCCTTCAAATTCAGTTCAAACACCCTTCATAAAAGTTGCCTAGAATTGAGTTAACTTACCGACCTCAAATTCTCAGCCCTAAACTCGATCTCCTCGATTCGTTTCACTCCAAACATCCGATACTGTCTAGCTCGTGCGTCCGCTAATAATGTGTTGTTCTAGCTTAGATTTCGATATCAAAACGAGTAGACTTCTATCCGAAATCCACAAGATCACCTTCTTCATCTTTCCTTGTAGTTTGTCTGAAGAATGGAACCGACTTAAGCTCTCGAAAATGTCTAAAAATGATAAAGTATTCAATTTACTCACCTATATATACTGCCGACTTAACTCTCTTATGCAGGCTGGCGCGCGGGGTTTCCCTTCTCAATTCAAGGTAAGGCATTCAACGCAGCCTACCATCAACGACCTCAGTAGACGGCCACCCTCAATGCATGGTGTCCTCAACTCCTCCTACCTTTAACGCATACAACTCAATCAGTTATGTCCTTCTCCAACGCATGGAGACTTTAACGCATGCAACCTCACCAACGCATAGCTGTTCAAAACACTTCCTTCCCCGCCAATGATCAATTCCTCTTCCAACGCAAGTGACTACTTCAGCTCATAACTCTTAGTGATTTTCACCTTCAACGCATGGTCACTCAAAAGAACAATACTCATCTCTGTTTTCATCAACGCATAGTCTTGGCCCATGCTTAACTCTTCCACTCTTGGCTACTTTTCTCTAACAACGCATGGCCACATTTCACTTGCCTTGTCTCAACACTTAGTATTATAAGCCAGTGCTTACAGAAGTAGACGCTAAACACTGGTTTTCTTCTTTTGTCATGGCCATACCCAACCTTTGGAAAACTAAAGATCGAGCAGTTGAAGGCTTGATACGATTGAAGACAAAAATTCTTTGCTTGATTTCTTTTGAATCATCAACTTCTTCGGCATTAATATAATATGAACTTGGGGAGTTTTCATTCTCCTTGTTTACGAGAAGAAATCTTCTAGAGGAGAGCTCCTTTGACGTTATCAGTTGGCAAGGTTGAGAATTTTGTATTCTTTCTTCTTTCATGTTTTGGCTCCAATGAGCAATATTTCCTTTGAATGATAAGTCGTTCTTGTTCTTCTCGACGAGTTTTAGAAGTCAAATCATTATCTACAGGAATGATATATTTGATCATATCTTTGGATTTATTTCCTAGCCACTTGTGCTGAAATTGAACATATACAGGTTCCAATGTTCCAAATTGGAGTAAGCACACTTTTTGATGATGGAGTTGGTTAGAACATATTTGACTGCATCTACTTGTTGTTACTGCAATATGATTTGATTGAGCTGCTTCATCAAAATCTAGCTCAATTTTTCTTCATTGAGCTAATTTTAAAATTAGCTCTTTTAAAACGAAGCACTTTTCCACTGGACGACTGATAACTTCAATGATGCTTACAATAGTTTGGATCACCGACTTTTTGCATCTCTTTCGTTCGTTTAGACTCAGGAAGTTGAATTAGTCGCACTTTTAGTAGTTGTTCTAACATATCAGGAATGTTAGAATCAGGAAAAGGGTAGACGTTTTCTTGCATTTCTTTCAAAGTCAGTCGACGCCTTTCATATTCTTGTCGCTTTTCAGTCTTTTTATCATTTTCTTTAAAGGATGACTTAAGAATGGTTGAATTGACGACCATAGACTCTTTTAAAGTCACATCGACATGCTTTTCTTCATTCTTTATGTTAGACACTAAAATGTTTTTGTCCCCTTGATTAGCAATACTTAGCTCCATATCATGAGGACGAGTGGCTAGTTCTTCAAATGTGTAAGGCTTTATACCCTAAAGAATATAAAGAAGTCCCCAATGCATGCCTTAAATGAAAATCTCAACAGCAGAAAGTTCAATGAGACGATCTTTGCAATCTAGACTTGCAGCTCTTCAGCGATTTATGTAGTCGATGACAGGTTCACCTTTTCGTTGCTTAGTGTTGGTGAGCTCGAACATACTGACTATTCGTCTTGTGCTGTAGAAGCGATTTAGAAACTCTCTTTCAAGTTGTTCCCAGCTGTCAATTGACTCAGACTCCAAGTCGATGTCCAGTCAAAATCATTTCTTTTCAAAGTTCGAACAAATTGTTTAACCAACAAGTCCCCTCGCTTACCAGCATTTTCACATGTTTCGATGAAATGAGCAACATGTTGCTTTGGATTACTCTTCCCATCGAATTGTTGAAACTTTAGTGGCTGATATTCGGTTGGCATTCTTAAACTATCAATTCTCTTTGTATATGGTTTGGAATACAAGAGAGAGTTTTGAGAAGGGCCACTATACTGAGCTCTGATGGAGTTTTTGATCATATCTTGTAACTGTTGAATAGACAGCGAAACAATTGAAGTTGAATCTTGGGGCTGTCTGTTTTGCAAAACATTCTTCCTTTTGTCACTGTTTTTTATAGTGGGTGTATGACTTGATTCAGCCGCATCACGACTTTCAATATGATTCTTGAGAGATTCAATCTCATAATCCCTTACTTCAACTGCCTTCACTAGCATGTTAACTTTCTTTTCGAGTTTAGTCATTCTCTCCTCACTTGTTCCCACGTCAGCCATCATGACTGACACTACATTTGGGTAGGATGCCTTCTCATTTCATTGTTCAGAAGCTAAGGTGTGCTTGTCAAGTGTAGGATTTTATTTGATGATGACCCCAACTTTTGGGTCACTTGAGATCCGCTCTCACATATTCCTCGCGATCTCAAAGGTTGGTTGCTTGTACAATTGTATTTCCTTGGAGCGGCTGCAAGTAATTAGTCTTCTGAAAGCGTCACTTGAAGCTTTAGAAGCATTGTCTTTAGATGCCACGACTTCTGAGATATATCCTGTGTGAAAGAAAGAGATGAAAGGTAGAGAGGTCCCATTGGGCGTGCCAATTTTTGCGACAAGATTTCCGAAGAAATTTATTCATTGAATTTGAACTTTGTATTTGTATTGATTTCAGTGTTGTGAGTACAATCTCTAATACTTGATCCTTTAATTCTTTCTTTCGAAAAGTAAACTTTAATCCTTAGGTTTTTTTTTTTTTTTTTTTTTTTTTTTAAAAATAAACTTTTTTTCTTTGGTTTTTTTTTTTTTTTGGTTTTTTTTTTTTTTTGGTTTTTTTTTTTTTTTGGTTTTTTTTTTTTTTTGGTTTTTTTTTTTTTTTGGTTTTTTTTTTTTTTTGGTTTTTTTTTTTTTTTGGTTTTTTTTTTTTTTTGGTTTTTTTTTTTTTTTGGTTTTTTTTTTTTTTTGGTTTTTTTTTTTTTTTGGTTTTTTTTTTTTTTTGGTTTTTTTTTTTTTTTGGTTTTTTTTTTTTTTTGGTTTTTTTTTTTTTTTGGTTTTTTTTTTTTTTTGGTTTTTTTTTTTTTTTGGTTTTTTTTTTTTTTTGGTTTTTTTTTTTTTTTGGTTTTTTTTTTTTTTTGGTTTTTTTTTTTTTTTGGTTTTTTTTTTTTTTTGGTTTTTTTTTTTTTTTTTTTGTTCTTCTTGGATGATTGGCCTTTGGGCTTGATGATATTCTTGGGTGTTGATCGACCTTTAGGGTTGATGATCTTCTTGGACGATCGACCTTTGAGCTTGATGATCTTTTTGGGCGATCAGCCTTTGGGCTTGATGATCTTCTTAGGTGTTGATCGGCCTTTGGGCTTGATGATCTTCTTGGGTGATGATCGACTTTTCAGCTTGATGATCTTCTTGGGATCGGCCTTTAGGCTTGTTGATCGACTTTTGGAGTTTCTAACTTCAAGAACTTCAAAGAAAGTCTTCTAATCTTCTAGAAGTTCTTTGAGCTTTAGTCTTTAAATTTTCAAGAGAGTTACACTTTTTAGAGTAGGTTTTCTGATCTCCAAAGCTTTAGAAGGTTTGTATTCTTCAGAGCTTCAATCTTCAGAGATTGTATTCTTCGGATCTTTATTGCTGGGAGATCTTTAAAGCTTGGGAGAGTTGTGTTCTTCTGATCTTTAGAGCTTTGGCCTTTAGATCTTCAAAGCTTTTGGAGCTTTAGTCTTAAAAGCTTCAGTTCTTATATTTAGGAAATTGCAATCTTGAGGCCTTGAAATCTTCAAAGCTTCATCTTCAAAGCTTTAGCACCACCTTGTCAATGCTTCCAACCTCCCAAAATGAAGGGGTAACACCTCTATTTATGGAGATTTTTCAAGGTTCTTACATGAGCTTGAGCTGAGTTGCTTTTGGGCTTGGGCTTGGGTTTGGGCTTGGTCCTAATTTCAAAATGCGCTTGAATTGTGTTGGACTTTGGACCCGAGCAACTTTAATTATTCAGCTCGATCCAATTTTGTAATTTCCACAAGGACGTTTGTTGTGATGACAAGGCGAAATTTGGTTGGCTGAAATTTCTCATTCAATAATTATCATTACTTTAAAATTTAGATTACCACAACTCTTTATGAGAAGAATAATGTGTGTTTTTGGTGAATGATACAATCTTGATGGAAGAAAAAAAAAATTATTATAATATTATTAATTTAAATATATACCAACAGAAAAATAAAGGAGTTGAAGAGATTGGTACCCTATAACCTTGAGCGCCAGAAATGTCCCTGACACTTATGCTACATGTTGTCACATGTAACCGTGTGCATGTGCCAGAGGATTGACTTACAATCAGTCCCATTCAACCACCCTAAAAAGGGGAGAGTAAGTAATCTCCAAAAGAGAGACTCGAGCTTATTTAATTTTCATGTTTTAGCTAAATTGACCACTCCTAGTACTAACTTAAGTATCAGAGTGCAGAAAGCTCAGCACTACAATGGTACCAGCATCTCTTAAGTATTAGAAAAAGTTAAAAATAATGCATAACTATATAATTATGCATACAGATGGAGAAATATTGCAAAATATTTAGAGTTTGTTTTTATAATATATATATATAATTAGAAATGTCATCTAAACTTATTTTGAATTTTTAAAAACAAAAAGCAAAAACACAATTATCAATCATATTTTTAGTTTTCAATTTCTAAAAAACATAAAATTAAAAAGAATGTCAAAAAATGTTGGTTTTTTTGTTTTCCAAAATCAGAAAACCAAAAGTAGTTACCAAACATGTATGGTTTTTGTTTTTTAAAAAATAAAATTTGAAAATAGATTTTAAAAAACAAAAGGAAAAATGGTTATCATAATGAGGCGCAAATGGTTATCAATGGGTCTTGATTATTTGTTTTTGGTTATTCAAAATTGAGCCTATAAACACTATTTACACCAATTGGTTTCTTAGTTTTGTTGTGTACATTTTAGGAATGATTTCAAAATAAAAGTCAAGTTCTTGTTGGGTTTTATGCCCTAAAACTCGTAGATTGTAAATGTAATAATTTGACCGTAATTAAATCATTAATAAAGAGTTATTGATGTGTTACTTCAATAAGCGTTATTGATTGTTTTTGTTTGTTTTTTTCTTAATAACCCTAAATTCAATAAACTAACATCCTAGGTTGTTTTATAAATCTTGAACTGTATATGGGGACATATGGAGATCAATGTTCAAGATACAGTCTAAAGGGTCTATAGTATAAGGATAAGGCTAGATACCTTATCCTGGTGACAATGGATACGACCCACTTTGTATTTGATATAAATGCAATGATCTGAAGTGTTTGTGTAGGTGACATCTGAGTGGAGGTATCCTATGCAATGAGTTTGCATAAGGCTGGACCACGAAATAGTAATCACTAGATGTAACTCCGTTGACTAGTTAGGTTTCTATTTCAATAGGATGACCTAGGCAACTTAGTCTTAATCCTGAGTATATTATAAACTTCTGTCCATGAGGGATTGCCAGTTGATTTGTATGTGTGAGAGTGGCTGTCTGCAGACTCTATATGCCTACCATCTTGGGAACAAGATCGAGTGGGGAGCTGGGGACATAATTATATAAGATAAAATTCACTCACCCATTTTTAGGGTAAGTAGATAAGTGTTCCCTTAAGTAGTGTCTCCGGGACGTGAACAAAGGACTCTACTCTCTCACTGACCTGAGAGAGGTTTCTGTTTAATGGTTGGACTATAAACAGGTTGTTCATTAGAGGAGCACTAGTACTTAAGGATTTAGAAGTAACCTAGGGGTAAAACAGTAATTTGACCCAACTGGTTTAACGAACACTTGTGAAGGACTAATTTGCTATTATTGGTCTATATCCATGGACATGTAAATATATCTGCAGTGAGAAGAGTGCGGTTGTGGGTCTTTAGTGAAGTATACTCACAGTTAACGAATATTGATTAATGTGGCTAATGAGTTTAGCCGATTAATCTCATATCATTGAAGTTTCTGATCTGTAGATCTATAAGGTCCCTTGCTAGCTCACTACAGACCAACAAGGATCAACTATGTTGAAAGAAAATTTTGAAATGTTCAAATTTATGAGGGAAAATATTAATTGTATTGGATACAATTAATTGCATGATTTATTAGAAATTTTATTTGAATGTGATTCAAATTATAACTTTATAATATGGAGAATTAATTTATTTGAATATGATTCAAATAATTAATTATTTATTTGGATAAAATCCATATAAGGAGGAAAGATTAATTAATTAATTTGAATTGGATTCAAATAATTAATTATTTAATTTGGATGAGATCCAAATTAAATATTATGCAAAAAAATAAATATTTAAATAAGATTTAAATATTTCAAATCATTTAATATGAGATATTATTTGGGTAGATATTTATTAATATTGGATATTATTAAATATTTAATTTAAAATCTCTGCATTAGGGTTTATGCTAATAGGATTAGGAGTAACCCATAGAGTTCTACAAGAATAATCTCTACGATTACTCTAAAAATCTTCATCTATCAATTTTTCCAAAATTCTTCTTCCCATTCTTTCAAAGAAGCGGTTCCCACAAATCGGATCCTTGTCAGAGTCATAGTGTAAGCAACGCATCCTAACCTATACTTAAGTTATGAAAGATAGTAAATTTGGGTATGTGTAGTGATAGGCATCGGTAAGGAGCTATGCGTTGGAGACCAGCGAAGAGAACCATGCGTTGACAGTAAAAGTTAGGCGCCGAGGAAAATTGACAAGGGCGTGACGAATCATGCGGTTAACAGAGGCGCCTTGGTTAAAATATGAAATATGTTGTGTTCAATAGAAACTCCCAAGAGATGCCATGCGTTGACGGGAGAAGTATACTTGTGCGTTAGTGATGGTGGACCATGCGTCGAAGAAATCTTCTACTATGCGATGCGGTGACTGACGCTAATAGCATAGTGTGACGAAAGTATTGTGCTGCGCTAAGGAATGATCGAGAGTTGGCGATGAGATATCATGCATCGAAGAGAAAAGAGTACCATGCATCAGGAAATGGTGTAACGCATGCATGAGAGGCGCCTACGTCAAGTCTATGGCGCTGCGTCTGGAACTTCAATGTGTGAATGGACTTGGGTAAATTCTCGGGCCGGCGTGAAGTTTCTAGACAAAGTAAGTCGGTTAACTGGGTTAAAGGATAAACCCGACCATTTAATTATTATTTTAACAAAGCCAGAGGATTAAAACGTTATTATTTCATAGCTGAAGGGTCGAGGAGAGTGAGAGAAGAGGAAAACAAAGAAGAAAGTGAGGGTTTCCACCATTTTTGAAGGAGAGTGAGAGAGCAGAACACTTACCTGCTGTCGAACATTTAGAGCGAGGCATGGTATTTTGAGGATATCTCACTAACGAGGACGAGACTTTAGCTGAAATTTTGAGGTAAGCAAGTTAACTCATTTCTTAACAACTTTCATGAAGGGTACTTCGATTGATATAGCTTGAAATCATGCGAAAATCTAAAGAGAAGCTACTGGTGCAGCTTTGCTGTGAAATCTGGGCAGTATGGAGGAAAGTCGTTATATCTGTTAAACGGGAAGGAGAAACTCCATGAAATTTTGAGGTAAGACAGAACACTCCCTTCCTACAAGTTTGTAGAAGGAAAGAAGTTGTGATTCTAATTAAATACATGATTTTGAATAGCAAGAAGTGAAAGGAAAGAAGAAGATATCAAGCTGTCTTAGAAAACTTGGTGGAGACGGCAGGACAGCCTTGCTCTAAACGCAAGGGAGAGACAAACCAGTGAAGAATTGGCCAAGTTTACCTCCTAAGGCCAAGAAGAGGTCGGGAAGGCGTATAACCCATTTGGGACGAAGGACAATTTGTGAGTGGTTTCTATTTTCTTGTGCGTAGTGATTTATGATTTTGATATGTTATATGTTTGTGTTTGTAGTGTGCATACATGTTTCTTTGAGATGTCATGTGACTATGTGAATGTTTGAAAGGAAGTGATGATTATGTTAGGTATGAGAGCCCAATGCAGAGGGACTATAAGTGAAGACATGTGGGAAGATGATATCATATACTCAGTGCTGAGGGACAGGATGTGAAGGCACTTGAGTGGAGAAAAATGGACTCCATAGCTGAGAAACCATAGGAGAAAGCATATGGAAGTCCAGTTTGAGATGTGTGGCTTATCACTAAGAGACTGTAGGTAAAGGTGCTGAAATAATAAGAGTTTGAATGGTATGCCTAGGGACCAAGGTGACGGCATACGGGATACGTTGAGGGAATGAATGACAATGAATGATGATGCTGAGGGACTAAGGGTGAAGGCACAAGGAAGAGATAGCATGCAAAGTGATATCTTAGTGCCAAGGGAATATATATATACGAAGGCACGAGAATGTTAAATGCCGAGGGACATGATGTGAAGGCATACGTGCTGAGGGACGTTGAGTGAAGGCACGGGTTGAGTAATTGAAAGTAAAGCGTAATAGGGATATGTATGTGATTATTATTTGTATTGTTTGGATACGTGATACATGTTCTTGCTTGTTAACCACTCACTGGGCTTAGGCTCACTCTTTGTTTTGCTTGTTTGTTGTTGATGCCTCAGGTAGCGAGCGTGATCCAAACGTCTAACTAGAAGAGAACCTCGTATGGGCATAGAACTTTTGGTGTACCTCCTAGGGACTTGTAAATATTCTTTGTATTCCTACTTCTCGTATATACGCATGTCCATGAGAGAGAGTTGGTGTTTGTAAACTTAATCTTTTAGATAATGAAATTTCTTGTTGAAATGTCCACTTAGTACTAATAAGTGTTATAGTTTCCGCTGATTGGCATGACTGAGCTGTTAGGTTAGTGATGATTTAAATGTTTCCTCGTGATATGTATGTGTGGCCTCACTCCTGAACCTAAGTTGTAGGATAATTTGGGTGAGGGTGTGACACATAGCGAGGAAGATCTCTTGTAAAAGAAAGACTATAAGGAGAAAACTATCGGTTTGAGAATTATAGATTAGGAAATATGTGATGCTCAACCTTTTCTTTACTTTTTGTATTTTTAAGTCTTTCAATAAATCAAAGAACACAATCACACGCTTCCGCTCGGATTCAATTCCCTTTGGTTTCAATAACTAAAAATGTAATTTTATTTTTTTAAAAAGAAAATTTAGCTAAAAATTTAATTGTTTACCTAGGAAATATTGTTTCATATATACACCCAACTATTAGCCCAAATTTAGTTTGTTTGATTTTTTAGTAAAACCACTGGAGTAACTGCCCTAGCTATGATCTTTAGTAATTCAATCCACTAAATTTTACCTTAATTTTCAAATAATTTCCAAGTCTACAAATTTTGACTTAATTCTATTTTTATTTTATATCATTTATAATTGAATTATTCCTCGATAACGCCCTGATCAACTTATCATTAGACTCTTTTTGAACCATCCTAAGCACTTACTCTTAAACCTATTAAGAAATTATGGAGCCGAAATCCAAGGCCCATTTATATTTAACTTTGGCTAATCTAATTTATTAATTTTAGTTGATATTAATTTAAGGCATGATATTCTAAACTAATCTAATGTTCTTTCATTTTAGAAGATCCCATTTATTATTAGCTTTTTTTTTTTTTTTTTTTTTTTTTTAGCTAAAAGTTGTT
>QLSR01000042.1:833644-860634 GCA_031780015.1 Citrullus colocynthis
TTTTTTTTTTTTTTTTTTTTTCCTTTTATAGAGAGCCACTCATATGTCTTTGAAATATTTTTAAGGAATAATGTTGTACACAAAATACACTTTTTTGCCAAGCCTGTTTAGTGGACTCCCCCACACTCCCAAGCTTGTATCTCATAGCTTTATTCTTTCATGCATTTAGGGACAATGCATCATCCTAAGTTTTGTGTGGAAGGCGTACTTGGTAATTTTGTGTTATTTTTATCATGCTATGCATGCTAATGTGGTTTTCAATGAATATGGTTGTTTGCTTTTGATGGTTATCGGCTATCATGAGACTTGAATATTCATGATGGAGAATGAAAAAGCTTTAAGATGACTTATCACTCAACTATTGATGTTAAACAGAAAGCACATACAAGCACTATAACAACCAACAAAATTAACAACAAGTAAGAGAGTTTGCACACAGGAGTTGGTAATCTAGTTTGGCGTGAAACCACCCATGTCTGAGGGTTGTGTGCCTAAAAAAGATAATCCACTAATATTCAAGTGTTAAGCATTTACAACAAAGTACTTATCTGTAAGGTATCGACTTCTCTAGTGACACTTGTAAAGCTTAACTTACCAAACACGTAGACTCCCCCTAGATGTGAGACTCCCTCTCAATTGAACTTAGACTCCTCCTAAGTGTGATAATATTAATGAAAAATACTTCTCGACTTCCGATAGTGCGTGAGACTCTTCTCAACTTAATTATCTTCCTTACAACTCAATGAACTCCCTTCAATAATGAATCTTAGGTCCACCTTAGATGGAAAAATCCTTCTCAAGAATGAAATCTTAGGCTTTCCCTAAGATTGAGAATTCCTTCTTTGCAGTGATGCCTTAGGCTCCCCATAAGACACAAATTATCAATTTTGTCTTGTCGAATGATGAAGTTGCACAACGGAATAAAGTGAGTAAAAAGTAAAACATAATGTTGCACAACTCGGCCACCAATAATAGAAACTCTCTCTTTAGGATAAACAAATGCAGCAGCCCTAACTAATCACCATTGATTTGCTTTTATAAATTAAGGCTAAGAAAAGAAATAAACTCCACAATCATAATTAATTAGCAACGCCTCGAATAAGAGAAATATTAGGTAGAATAAATCTACAAGAAATTCTAGATAAAGAAAGAAAATATTCTGTAAGAATTACTACTTTTGTAGTTAGATGTTAAAATTATATTTGTCACATCAACAAAAGCCTCCACAAACTGCCTTAGAAAAAATAGAGAGCCAATTAGCTAATCTCAAACAGATGACTTAATGTGGAAATATCATAGTATTATCTTGAGTTATGATCTATTTAAGTCTCTCTTTGAGTCTCCCATATTTTGAGCATGTAGTCACTTTGATTTAGAAACTTTAACTTTGAAAAAGATTAAGTTGAGTGTATTTGGTTGTCACCTCGAAAAGCCCCACCAATTAAAGGGTTGAAATATGTGATAGTTTGTAATATTAGACTGAGGAGAAAGAAAAGATCATATTTGCCTTTGAAAAATTATACACTAAAATGTTTAAGCTTTACTCGACTATCTTTTGCATAACTTAAATTCTTTTAAACATGTAATGTGTATGCATGGATGTGTGTAAAAAGCGCTATCATTTCTATGATTAGTTAGGACGCTTGGAAATTGACTAGGTGTGAGTCCTTAAAATAAATGTGTGAAAGCTAGTGCCCCTAGATAAAAGAGTGCAAGTTTAGGACATCCTGGGAAATTTGCTTGAAATGTGTAGATTCTTGAGGATTGGTGCATGAACTAGAATAAGGGGAAAACTAAAAGGCTCTCTTAAGTCCTAATTTGAGTTCTTGTGTTTTAAATTAAAGGAGGCTTGCACACACACATGGGGATGACAAGATTTGGCCTTGAATACTCATAACAATATAGATATACTTGAATATTTCTACTTAAGATCCTAATATGTTATTCTCTGAGGCATGAATTATGAGCACACACTTATTTTGAATTTCCCTGTGATTTTGTTCTATCTTTGCTCGAGACTAGCAAATCTCTAGATTTGTGGTGGTTAAAGGCATTTGAAAAGTGTTTTATTTGCTTCTAAATTAGAGATGTTTATATTAGCTTTGATGTTCTTGTTGATGATTTTTAGGTAATTATGAAGAAAATAAGTTTTGGAAGTCAAAAGAACTAAACCGAGCCAAAACTGAACGAAAAAGTGAAGGAAAAATAGAAAACCCTCAACGTGGAGGACCCGAGAACTATGTTTTGGAGAAATTGGAGTGTTTGAGGAAGTGTCTAGGTGCCACACAAGCAGTGCCATGACGCCACGATTCGAGGGTAGAGTGTTGTGGCGCCAGTCTTTCCAAAATTAAAATTGTGCAATTTAAGGAAAGTTCTTGGTGATTAAAGTTTCCAAATTTCTATATATTTGAGGGTTGTTATGAGCCCTAAAGAAAGAAATTACAGAGGCTAAAAGTGTGAGTTTGCCAAAAAAAAAAAGGGGGGGACAAAGTGTTGGAGAAGAGTTGGAGATCGTTGGAAATTTGAAGGTGTCAACCAAGTGGAGATTGACGGAGTTCAACATTGGGAAGAAATTTGAGAGTCTTGTGTTCCTAACTTTCTCTTTCTCTTTACCTTTATGTTGAAAACTCATATAAGACTATATGTTTGATGGCTATGTGTGGCTAACTCTTAGTTTTAGGGTGTTGGCAATGTTAATTATGAATTTATGTTTATTGTTTTCATCGATGTTATTGAATAATATGTTTTTCAACGTTATTGTACTTTATCTCTATTGATTGACTTTCAATGGATGTTAGCTTAAATATATGATTGAGTAGTTGTATGTTTAATCGGATCTATGACATTCAATCTTTATTAATCTTTCATGAAAATGGCTAGGTTAATAAAGAAAGTTGTTAATGACTATGCCTAATGCTATGCTTCTTAACTTGGCTTCAATAAATTAGTAATAAATTAGGTGACGGTGCATAATTCCATGAGATCCTAAATATCACTTAAGGGTAGTTTTTTAGAGAAAATAATAAAGAAGTTAACAATGTAAATGCAGAAGCAATTAGGATCTAAAGCACTCTAATTACATCAATTTTGAAGATTAAACATGCTATTTTCGAACCAAAAAAACAGAGCAAGAACACTTATTGTAGCTTGAAATTGAATCAAATTCCTTCAAAATTTTTATCACGACCACTTTGTGGACCACCACAAGAGTCTTCCTTGTAATTCTCTAGCTTTAGAACGGATTGTGGGATCCAAATAGTGATTAATTTGGAGCAATTTTGTAAAGAACACACAGTTTGAGGAACTATTTGTGAATAGGTATTTTCAGCGAAATTGGCCAAGAAGATTAACCCTTCTTCTCAAAATTTGTCTTCAATTTAAAGAAGAGATCATGCATAATAAATTAGCATGCAAGTTGACACCAAATTGGCTGATAATCCCGTTCAATTTGGAGGTGGAAGACGTGGGATTAATTGAAGCTTAAGAAGAGTACACCTCCTCCTTAAGCATGCATGGGTGGAGAAATCCAACTTTAATTAAATATGAATTTCATAAATTCATATGTAATTAAATTTCCAATATTCAAATTATGACATTAATTAATTATATATATATTATTAATTTAATAATATATTAATTATATTAAATTACAATTTTTTCACTTTTTCGGCTATTCCAACCTGATGAATCTCTATTCATCCAAATAATATTTAAATCATATTTAAATATTACCAGTTCTCCAATTTTGTTTAATTCGCAATTAAACGAACAAACCGTAAAATTTTGCTCCTTAATCGAATTCGAACATTTCAACTTCTTTAAACACACTGTTCTAAAGTTTAGTCCATGAGCTGACAAAGAGACTTAATAGACCTACAGATCATGAACTCGACCGATTCAAAATTAACCGGATATACTCTTTAACCTACTTAATTAACTTTCGTTAACTACTAGGGCACTTCATTAAAGCCTGGTAGTTGCATTCTCCTTATTGTAGATATATTTCTGTTCACTTGATGTAACCATGATTAGTAAGTCGATCCTTCACAAGTTGTTCATAATTACAGCTGGGTCAAAATTATCGTTTTACCCCTATAATTACATCTTGTTCCTTTAGTCTCACTGATCATCTAATGAACAATGGTTTGTAGTCCAACCATCAAACTAAGTCCCTCTCGAGCCAATGAAAGGGTGGAGCCTTTTATTCAAGTCCTGGAGTTAGTAATTCAGGGAACAACTTTTCTACTAACCTAGAATTAGGTATGAGTGAATTCCATCTTGTAAGACTATATCCCCAGCTATCTACCTGATCTTATCCCTAAAATGGAAGGCTTATTGAGTCGGCAAACTCAGACCACTCTCACCCATGAAGATTAAAGGATAATCCCAAATAAACAAGAGTTCATAGTTAGCTTAGGATTAAGATCGAGTTACCTAGGTTATCATGCTAAAATGATCAGTTTTAGCGATAAACATTGTTTATAAAGTAAAAGTGATTATTTCATGGTCCGGAATTATGCAAACTCATTGCATAGGATGGCACCACTTACATGTAGACATGAATGATATAGGATCACATCTTTGTATCAAATACAAAGTGGGTCATATCTATTGTGTCCCTAGAATAAGATATCTAGCCTTATCCCTATACTATAAACCGTTTTGGCTATTACCTAAACTTAATCCACTTTTATGTCTACACATAAAGTCTAAGTATTCAACCTATAGCCAGGGGTCCTTGGTTTATTGGTATTAATAAATGCAATTCACATATTCAATAACAACTTTATTAAGAATAAGTTCCAAAATAAATTTTATGCTACATTAAAAAAAATGTAATAAACTATTTAAGATCCCATTTTGTAATCATTTGGTTTTTAATTTTTAGTTTTTGAAAATTAAGCCTAAAAATACTCTTTCTAATTTCCACCTCTAAATTTCTTGCTTTGTTATATACCTTTTACCAATATTTTTAAAAAGCAAGCAAAATTTTGAAAACTAAAAAAGTAGTTTTAAAAAGTTGTTTTGATTCTAAAATTTAGCTATGAAATCAAATCTTTCACTTAAGAAAAGGTATAATTGTTGGGACTGGTGTGTCCTAAATCTCTTGGGTCTTATAGTTTTATAAATTGTACATACATTTTATTTATTGAATAAAATAAGAAGTTATTTTATCCTTCGTATGCATTAAATCAATCGAATCAACTAAGATTCCATGGTTATTTTATGCAAGCTTAAACATGTATGTGGTTGAGATACAAGATTTAAGTAATAACCAAAAAGGTCTGTAATATAGGAATAATGTTGAGTACCTTATTCTCGTAACATTACGGATACGACCCACTTTGTAATTGTTACAAGGAGTTGTAAAGTGTTACAAACGATTTGATCCTAATTGATCCTAATCGTTCATGTCGAGACATGTGAGTGAGGTATCCTATGCAAAAAGTTTGTATAAGACCAAACCGTGAAATGTTTAATTTCTCTTTGTAACGCCGTTAATTATAGAAATTAACATTTCATAGGATGACTATAGGTAACTCAACTCGAATCCTAAGTGAGTTATGAACTCTTGTCTATGAGAGCAATCCTTTGATCTGTATGGGTGGGGGTGGTCAAATTGTCGACTCAATAAGCCTACCATTTTGGGATTTGTCTAATTAGAAAGCTGGGAACATATCTTCAGAAGATGAAATTCACTCCTTTCTGTGCTTAGGGTAAGTAGATAAATTACTCCCTTAAGGGCTGATTCCAAGTCTTGAACAACAAGGTCCTACCCTCTCACTGGCCCGAGAGGGGTTAGTTTATAGTTGGACTGTAAACAGTTTGTTCATTAGAGGGATCAGTGGTACTTAAGGAGTTAGATATAACTACAAGGGTAAAACGATAATTTGACCTAGCTATAATTATGAGTAATTTGTGAATGGTTGACTTACTGTTGATTAGTAAATTCTGTGGACACAAAAATATATCTATAGTGCGAAGAGTGTAACTATAAGTCTTTAGTGGAACGACCTACAATTAATGAATATTGACTAATCTAATTAAAGAGTTTAATTGATTAATTTCATATCATTGGCGCTTCTAACAATAGGTGCATAAGGTCCACTTGTTAGCTCATAAAGGCTTAGTATAAGAATTAAATATATTTGGTTTAATTTAAAATGTTCAAATTAATAAGGGAATTAATTGTATGTGATACAATTAATATAATATATATAAATACATTATAATATAAAGTTTATTTTGAATAAGATTTGAAGTTTATACTTTATATTATAAGAAAGATGAATCTTTAAATGAGATTTAAATATTAATTATATGAATGAGAATCATATAAAAATTATAGGTTAAAATTAATATGAATGAGATTCATATTAAAACTATAGTGTTATGTGAGAGAAGATTATTTGAGTATGATTCAAATTTAAATTAAATATGAGATATTTAATTAATTAATTTTATTATATTATATTTATTAAATATGATTTAATATAATAAATTTACTTTAATTTAATTTTAATTAATATTATTTTATTAATTAAAAATAACTTCCCAATACGTGGGAGTTATTTTGCTCTCTCTCTCGCATTTTACGTAAAAGGGAAGGGGAGGAAGTTAACAAGAAGGATAACGCAGAAAAGTTCTGTGTCATAACATTCTCTCCTTCTCCAACTCTCTTCATCCTCTCAAATATTCTCCCTTGCTAAAAGAACAGAGAGCCCACAAAAGTCCTCTCTTTAATTCTACCTCGAGAATAGCAATGTTCCATCATGGTGGTGTTCCCAATGAAGAAAAGTTCTTTCATCCTTTGGATTTTGTCACCAGATCGTGATTTGGAAAAGAGGAATTCCTACATCAAAAATGGTCTTCAAAAGGTTGAAAAACTTTTAATCTCTATTTCTTATAAAAGCATGCTAATATTTAGTTGTTTATCATGTATGTTTGTTCTCTGTAATTTTGGTTTTCTAAAACAAGTTTAATGGCATAAGACGATTACTCGCTTCCGTTGGGAATTCAATTCCTTCAATAAAGTATTGTAGAAAATTGAGAGAAAATAGGTTTAATAATCGAAAACCAAAAACCAAAAACCAAGACTTTTTGGTAATGATTTCAATTTTTTTGTTTTTGTTTTTGAAAATTACACCTATAAACACTACTTCTACCTCCAAATTTCTTTCTTTGTTGTCTAGTTTTCATCAATTATTTTTAAAAAAATCAAGCCAAATTTTGAAAAGTAAAATAAGCAGTTTTTAAAAACTTGTTTTTGTTTTTGGAATTTGGCTAAGAATTTAACCATTATACTTCAAAAAAGTGCAAATCATTGTAAGAAATGTGAAGAAAATAAGCTTACTTTTCAAAAACCAAAAACTAAAAACAAAATAATTATCAATTCAAATTTAAATGATAACCAAATGAGACCTAAAAGTGTAAAAAACCAATACATAATAATAAGAAATTTTAAACTCAAATAAGACTAAATATATATATAATCTTGTTACTAATATTACTATTCGAAAACAACAATTGCAATGAATGTAATTAAAGTATATAAACTCCATAAAATAGAATTTATAAAAAGGAGACAATATTGTGCAAAAAGATATCTTAGGTTTAGTTGAAAACTGTGTTCTAGTTTACGTGTATGCCTTTTCCTTCATCCATTAATAAAAGAAATGACTTTTTTATGTATACAAAACAAAGAATTTATTCTATTCTATATTGTCGTAACTTTTTATTACAATTAGCATTTTATTTTTAGTTTGACTATGCATTGTTTTTGCTTATTTGTTGCATATGTAGATTATGCTTTTCATTAATGTGGATTCTCGAACAGCTGTCCCCCACCAATTGCCTGCCAAACTCGATAGCGCGATAGAAATTACTCATCAAACAAGTTAAATAACACGTTTGGTTTCTTAAACTTTCTCTCGAGCAATTGAATCTCTCATTTTTACTTTTTACTTTAACGAAAAATAATATACTTGTACACTAAACTTGATAGATTGAATTAATTTTTACTCTAAATTTTTAATTTCAAATTTGATATCTTGTATCAATTAAGCTTTTAAGTTCATCAATTAAACCTTAAAATCGAATAACGGTTGTTTATTTCGTTTGAGTTATTGTTGAAAATGTTTCCAATACATACCTAACGTCATATGTTGCTATATGGTTGCTACGTCTTTGATAATTTTTTTCCAAAAATTTACAAAATAAAAAGAAAATAAATCCATTTCAAATTATTGATTACCACTACAAAAAAATCATGAACTTGACTATTGAAAGTCGGACCGAGAAAGAAATAGACCCTTGTCTTCTCCCCACCTTCAGTTTTGTTACTAGCGATGATAAGAGGTGAGGAAGATTCAGGCGACAATGTAGTTGAACGTACTGATGAACAGAGAAGTTTCGCCAACATCAATGTTGAAGAGTTTGAGATTAGGTAAAATATAGAGGGTAATAGAAAAAGGGCAATGATGGATAGAGCAAAAGCCATGAATATAAAGAATTAGTCGTACCTGATCTTGCCGATCCTTTTGATGGTATTATGAAGGATATATGATGGAACGAAGCAACGATATATGAAAAGAAGGGGACAAATACACCGATGAGGGCGATTATGAAATCTATTAGCATTGACGGTGACAGATGAATAAAAAATCAAGCAATCGACCAACGAGAAATAAGAACAACAAACTAACATTTGCAATCGATTGAGAATGAGAGTACTCCATTAAGAGAACTTTGTTCGGTTAATTTTGACAAAATATTAGAAATGCAGTTTGTTTCACATTGGAAAAATTGAAGAAAGTGATGGGCTCATACCACTACAAAAAGAGCTTATGCCTTTAGTTTCAAGTTATCCTAGTTAAAAACACTTTAAGCTTAATGTGCTAACTCTAATTAAATTCCTTTTGTATTCTCTATTTTGAGAGTGAGAAAAAAAGTGTGAGTAGTCAAAACCTTTAAGAGAGTGAGTGCTCTTGTAATTGAGATTGGGGGAGAGAATTATTATGTGTCATTGTGACAATTTTTCACATAGTGGATTTCTTTTTAATGGGTCGTGGTTTTTCTCCGAATTTGGAGTTTTCCTCATAAATTATTGTGTTTCTAGTTTTATTGTTTCTTTTAATTTCTCCGTTTTTTTTTTGTTTATTCCTGCAGTAGAAGTGGGAGGTTTTTCCCAACAAGTGGTATCAAATCTTTCTTAGACTATTCTTTCCTAGATCTCTTGGTTTCTCATCGTTTGTAAACTTATAATTACAAATTGTTTATTCAATAAAATAATGAGTTATTTTATTTATTTTTATATTAACTCAATCCAATAAACTAAGATCTATTATTTTATGTAAACTTAAACATGTACGTGGTTGACAAACTTTAAATAATAACCAAAATGGTCTGTAGTATAGGAATACGTTTGGGTGCCTCATCTTAGTGACACTACAGATACAACTCACTTTGTAGTTGTTACAAGAGTTGTAAAGTATTACAAACGATGTGATCCTAATCGTTCATGTGGAGACATGTGAGTAGAGGTATCTTATGCAAAGAGAGTTTGCATAAGACCGGACCGCAAAATGTTTAATTTCTCTTTATAATGCCGTTAATTGAAGAAATCAACATTTTATAGGATGACCATAGGTGACTCGACCTTAATTCTAAATGAATTATGAACCTTTGTCTATGAGGACAATCCTTTGTGAGAATGACCAGATAGCCGACTCAATAAGCCAACCATTTTGGGGATTTTTCTGGGTAGAGAGCTGAGAACATATCTTCACAAGATGAAATTCTCTCCTTCTCACTTTTAGGGTATGTAGATAAATTGCTCTCTTAAGACTGATTCCGAATCTTGAACATGGAGGCCTCACCTTCTCACTGGCCCAAGAGGAGCTAGTTTATAGTTGGACTATGAACTGTTTGTTCATTAAAGGGATCAGTGGTACTTAAGAAGTTAGATGTAGCTACAAGGGTAAAACGATAATTTGACATAGCTGTAGTTATGGGCAATTTGTGACAGGTCGACTTACTGTTGATTGGTTATATTTGTGGACACAAAAATATATTTATAGTGCAAAAAACATAGTTGTAGGTCTTTAGTGGAGTGACCTACAATCAATGAATGTTGATTAATTTTCTTAAAGAGTTTAATTATTTAATTTCGTATCACTGAAGCTTTTAATCTATACATCCATAATGTCCCCTTGATAGCTCATTAAGGGTTAAATAACAATTAATTTTAGATTAATTTGAATTGTTCAAATAAAATAAGAGATTAAATGTATAAGATAAAATTAAAATAATGAATATAGATAAATAAATTAATATAATGAGTATAGATACATAAATTAATATAATGAATATAGATACATTATAAAATGAAATTAATTCTAAACGAGATTCAAAATTATACTTTATTATATGAGAGAGATAAATATTTGAATAAGATTCAAATATTAATTATATGAATGAGATACATACCAAAATTATAGGTTAAAATTAATATGAATGAGATTCTTATTAAAACCATAGGTCATGTAAGAGAAAATTATTTGAATATGATTCAAATTAAATCAAATATATGATATTTAATTAATTTAATTAATTAATTATTAATTATTTGGTTTTATTAATTATATATTAAATATGATTTAAATGTATAATTTTAATTAATTTAATAATATAATATGGGGAGTTATTCTTACATGTGTAGGGAGGTTATTGGGAATAATCTCATCCCCTCTCCCTCCCTCACATGTTATACGTAAAGAAGAGAAATTTTTCTTGCAAAAGAATTATTATTCAGTTTTGTGACTTCCCAACATATCTCTTTAAAATCCATCTCTAAAAAATTCCAAATCAAAGAGTCCACACCTGGGTTGTTTCTTCTTCCTGAGAATAGCAACGAAGTCGTATGGTGGTGTCCCAAGAAGATTTCTTAATCAAAAGGAATAGCTCGTAACTATTCGTGTGGATTTGTTTAGGAGAATGACGGTCTTCAAAGGTTATCTTTTTCACCCTTAAATCAATTAAACATGTTGTAATTTAATATTTTTTGTCCTATAATTTTGTATTTTTGTTTCTTTGTTTTTGAGTTTCCAAAACGAATTACATTAGCACGTGCGCCCACACGCTTCTGCTAAGGAAGTCAATTCCTTCAGTGACATTATTATTCAACAAGTTTTTTTTTAAAAGATGACTTCGTAAACTTATTATGAAAGTGATATCCACAACAATATTTGGAAAATTCATACACAATATTTGAATGCGACGACTATGAGATATATAAGTGATGTTTCCACAAGGGGAGTAGACTTACTGCATTCTTTTTTCCTTTGACTATGGTTTTTTCTATTAGATTTTCCTTGGAAAGTTTTTAATGAAGCAATTATTAAGGTATATAAAATAATGTACTTTTTTACCTTTACTAAGCTTTTTTCCCTTTTGAGTTTTTTCCTATCAAAGTTTCGATGAGATATTTATTTTATATGATATGGATATCCAAGACAGAGTATAATAAATGTGATATTTAGTGTAGATATCCCTAACTTATGTAGGTTACAAAAATTCATAACTTTCCATGAATTTCATCTTATAACATCCACCTTTCCATATACTTTTTATAGTATTATATGGTGGCTTTGTAATATTGAGCTTATTTGTTCTCTCTATTTTGTTCTATTTAGTTCGTTCTCCGACTCACTTCTTTTTGTTTCTTGTTTTGTTCCTATTTTACAACAGTATTGTGTAAAAAAAATAAAAAAAAGTCTATTAATATTTCTCTTAAACAATCAAATAACAACATATACTAGAATCGGTTCGAAACCCAATAAATGAGGAATCAATTAGCTAACATTAAATCAACAAATTATAATTCCTCAATTATATTCCTTATCAAATAGTAACGGAAAAGAGCACTAGATATGGAATTTGCCATTGAGAGAATTATCCTATTATTCTCTCGTTGGCCCCACTTTTATATTTAATTAATTTGTAAATTTTGTGTATTTTTATTTTCACTACTGTTGAAACCGTTTGTTCGTCTATAAATTTTAGAAATTGAATGTATTCATATTATATCTATTTTTCATGAGAATAATCATTATTATTATTTTATTAAGTTTAATAAAATTTACCTTCAAACAAACTATAAGAACTAATTCTAAAATTTATTTCAAATATAAAGATTAAATTTGAACATTTAAAAATAAATAGAATAAAATGAAATAAAAACTTAAAAGGAATCAGAATCATATTTGACATGAACGGATTGGTTTTTGCATATAAGAATGCTTTTCATTATAAACAAATGAAAGTTCATATAATTTGGAACTTCATTATAAAAAGAAGAAAACTAGAAGAAAATTAAAAACGAAAGGTGAACCAGGTAGGGTGCCTTCGGAAGAGCCGTTCGTCGTCAGAAAGGCGACGCTAAGTGGCCATTAATGAAAGGGCCAGAAGTCAGAGAGACCATGTCGGCCAGAACGTAAGAGCGAGATTAAGCAAGAAAGGAGTCCCGAGGGTGGACATTGTGGCCAGGAAGAGCCACCCTAGAGGGAAGTAACTCGAGGAGAGGAGTTGCTTATCCGGTAAAGTGCTCCAGAAAGTCGTGAGCGCGCAGGTTCCTGAATCATCCCCTGAGAGGCGGATTGGGGGGGGGGGGGGGACTTCGCCAGTGAGAGTCTAAGTAAGCCAAGATTAGCTCAGGTGGAGGAGCGTCAGGAAAAAAAAAAAAAGAAAAAGAAAGGAAAAGGGAAAAGAGTAAGAATGAGGAAGCAAGCAGCGGGTTCCAATAGAAGCAGTGTTGCAAGCTTCTCAGCCACAGCGGGTGGCCACACAAGAAAAGCTGACTCGAAAGGAAGGAGTCATCTCGAAAAGGAGCAAGGGAAGAAAAGTTGACGGCCTCTGAAGGAACTCAGTTTGTCAGCAGTCTAGGGGACAGAAAAGGGTCGAGCAAAACTGCTTGAACCGAGGGCAAAGAGGCCCAAGGCTGATCCAGGGTCTGGAGGCGGAACATTCCGGCCAAGTCCTTGAGTAGGGCGCAAGTAGGCCGCAAAGGAACGGCCTCCCAGGAACCATCTGAAGTGGATGGTCCGTGGATGTGCTGAAAAGTGAGAAGCGGAGACAATCAGCCAGTCTAATGAAGAAGAGTATCATCGAGGGCGATGACGTAAGTGGGGGAGAGTATTTCAACCCCCATGCGAGTCAAAGGAAGTGGGTTGCACCCCAAATGGGTCATCGAGGGCGATGACGAGGATAAGCGGGGGAGAGTGTTACAATCTCATGTGAATCAAAAGGAGATTGTACCCCAGGTGTGTCATCGAGGATGATGACAGTATAAGTGGGGGAGAGTGTCACAATCTAACTTGGAGATAGTAGATTGTGACTCTACGTGTGCAGACAGTGCAGTGGCGACACAAGAGTGTCGACACAGCTGGCAATGATAGAGGGCCAAGAGAAGTGTCGTGGTGTGACCGACGAGGACGGTGCATCACCCAACACACCAAGGTAAGTGGATAAACGTGTCAAGCTGAACAACAAGTAAGAAGACAAGCATCAATGCCATCAGCAAGTGTCAGTGGCAAAGCCCAATAGGGGCCACGTGGGGGCCCCGAGCCATGACCTCAGAAGTAGGGGCATCGTGGTGAGTCTGGGCGAGCAACTCTGGAGTTAGATCCATGTCGATAGAGGATGGAAGCACATCAGATCCTGTGTCAATCGGAAGTCAGACGGGTGCTCTATGAGGTCGAGTGACCCTCGCCACGTTGCATATGCATGGGTGCCAAAGAAGAAAATGTT
The DNA here is from genome assembly GCA_031780015.1 of Citrullus colocynthis. NCBI lineage: Eukaryota > Viridiplantae > Streptophyta > Magnoliopsida > Cucurbitales > Cucurbitaceae > Citrullus > Citrullus colocynthis. Next base: position 847,451 of record QLSR01000042.1, read on the forward strand.
CAGAATGTACTATAGGGGGAAGGCATGGTGTTGGCTCTCCACCACCGCGAGCTACCCTATGGCACATGAGTGTGTCATGGCGTGGGTGAGTGCTGCGGGACGAGCGTCTTGGGCATCTTCCTGTGAGGAGGAGTAACTCAAGGACAGTGTCAGGTGGCACGGGTGTGCCGACATTGCGCCTCCTCGAGTGGACTGGAGGTTGCTATATATGGCCAGATTCCGGCACGGTATCCTCATACGCCGTGGTATGGTCGCAAGTGTCGCCATACCGAGGTAGGGTCCGAGTTGAGGGATGTCCTGTTGGTCCCCACAAATATGCGGGCGACCCAAGCGTTGATCCCCGATTGGCGTGTATGTATGCGAAAGAGGGACTCGTAATAAGTGAAGGGGCGATGCGCAATGTTGAGAGTAAATCTGGGTGTAGACGGTGAGTTGAGAACGTTCCTCAAGACAATGCCATTAGCGGGCGAAAGGATGCCCACAGGGGTGATAGGTCTAACAGGCGTTCGAGACAAGTCGTGAAGCCAAGGGAGTGGAAGTTCGGGTGAGGCAGTTAGGACTCTCCTAAGGTCTGACAGAGCATAAAGGTTCGAGAAAAGAAGGTATTGGCTATGAGTTAGCTTCTAGGCTGGCCATGCGCGAAAGAATGTCATGGCGCCGCACGGTTGGAGAAGTACGACCGTGACACAATGCACACAAGAATTGGTAATCTAGTTTAATAATAACCACCTATGTCTGGAGGGCAGTGTGCCCAAAAAGATAATCCACTGATATTGAATGGTTAAACATTTACAACATTGTACTTATATCCGTAAAGTTTCGACTTCTACAGTGACACTTGTAAAGCTTAACTCGCTAAGCACCTAGGCTCCTCCTAGATGTGAGACTTCCTCTCAATAGTACTTAGGGTCCCCCTAAGTTTGATGATATTAGTGATGAACACTTAAGCTTTCGACAATATGTAAGACTCCTCTCAGCTTGATTATCTTCATAGTGACTCAATGAACTCTCTTCACGTGAGAACTTAGATCCCCCTAAGTATTGAGAACTCCCTTCTCTGTTTGTAATAACTTAGGCTCCCCCTAAGGCTTGAGAACTCCTTGATGAATAAAGTCTTAGGCTCCCCTAAGACCAAGAATCCCTTCTCTGTAGTGATGCCTTGGGGTTCCCCTAAGACAAATATTATCTTAAAGGTTTTGCTCTCAACGAATAATGAAGATGCAGAGTGGAAAGAAGAGAGCAGAGAAAAAAGCACATTATTGCACCACTTGGCCACACAGAACATAAATTTTCTCTGTACAAAATACAAAGTCGGCTACCCTAAAAACACCGTTAATCTCCTTTTAGAAAACGATGCCAAGAAAGGAAAAATATATCGAAATTGGAAAAGATAAGTATCGCTTCCATTAAGAATTTTATAACTTGACCATACACTTGCGGTTAACATGAAACATGCACATCAAGTTTTTGGCATCATTGCAGGAATCCAAAAAACGGTTTTATTTGCTTAATATTCATTAGAATTGGTAGATCTTAATTTGAGGTGTATATTATTTGGTTGATTATTTTGTCAGTTTATGCCTCTTGATAATACTAACCTCCTCCCTCTTGATCCCGAGATTGATAGGACCTATAGAAGGATCTAAGGGCTCCACACAATCAAACCGAGGAGATGGCGCAGGAGATACCAAAGGCAATTCGAGACTACTTCCAACTAACATTACCGGCAAATCAACTCGACATTATGAATGTGCCCATCAATTTCAACAACATTGAGTTGAAACCGGGGTTTATCCAACTGGCTAGAGAGCTAGCCTTTAGAGGAAGAACCAATGAAGATCCTCACAAGCACTTACAGTCTTTCTTAGAGATATGCAGAATGGTAAAGATGAATGGTGTTTCTAATGATGCTATCAAACTAAGACGTTTTCCTTTCTCTTTACAGGACCGAGCAAAGGATTGGTTGGAAACCATACCTCCAGATAGTATCACTACATGGGAGATTTTGGCTCAAGCATTCTTGAACAAGTATTTTCCACTGGCTAAATCTCAAAGGCTAAGAACAGAGATTGGAACATTCCGCCAACTTGAGGATGCACAACTACATGTGGCTTGGGAAAGGTATAAGGATCTCTTGAGGAGGTGTCCTCAACATGGCTACCCCAGATTGGTTGCAAATTCAACTCTTCTACAATGAATTATCAAGCTCAACCAAATCCATTCTAGATGCTACCGCCGGAGGCTCAATTTTCTCCAAGAATGCTCAAGAAGCCTATATCATATTAGAAGACTTGGCCACCACATTCTACAATTGGCCATGTAAATGGTCTTCTCCAAGCATCCCAAAAGCTTCTGGATTGTATGAGGTGGATGAGGTAAATTCTCTTAAAGCTCAAATGGCTTCCCTTACTAATGCTCTTTCTAAATTGACTGCAAGGGGTCAAGCTTAAGTAAGTCCACCATCCATAGCATCTCTTGCCGCCTTGGCATTGAAGATGTCTACTCAAAAGGAGTTGGAACAAGGAGACAATGAGACGGCTAACTATGTTGATAGAGGACATTATCGAGGGCACCAATAACAACAACTTCCAACTCATTACCATCCTAACTTGAGGAACCATAAAAACTTTTCTTATGCTAACAATAGGAATGTTTTGCAAGGTCCTTCCGATTTTTTCAATGTAGGTCCATCACACACCGAAAAGAAGTCCAACTTAGAAGACTTGATGGTAGAGTTCATAAAAGAGTCAAGAGAAAGGACCATCACATTGGAGAGCACTGTACAAAGTCATGGTAAGACTATCCATAACATTGAGGTACAAATTAGTCATATAGCCACTTCTCTCCAAACAATGCAAAAAGGTAAGTTTCCAAGTTGCCCCGAAAGAAGTCCAAAGGAGGAATGCAAGGCTGTGACTTTAAGGAGTGGGAAAAAGTTTTCCACTCCCTTGATCGATGATGAGGATGATGAGCAAGAGGTAGATGAGACCATCAAGAGCCTACCATAGAAGATGAACCTAAGGTGGTCTTAGAAGAAAAGGTAAAGGAGTCAGCATCTTCAAGTAAGTCATCTAACCCTCTACCTTTTGTATCTAATACCTTGTCCTATCCTTAACGTTTTAAAAAGAAAGAAATAGACTCCCAATTCGCTAAATTTTTAGAGTTATTTAAAAAGCTTCACATTAATATCCCATTTGCTAAGGCTTTAGAGCAAATGCCCAACTATGCTAAATTCATGAAAGATGTATTATCTAAAAAGAAGAAGTTTGGACAATATTAGATGATTAGCGTGACTAAAGAATATAGTGTTGTATTGCAAAAGAAGCTACCACAAAAATTGAAAGATCCAGGGAGTTTTACTATACATTGCACTATTGATTATTTAAATGTTACTAGAGCTCTTTGTGATCTAAGTGCTTCTATTAATTTAATGCCTTTATCTGTTTATAGGAAGTTTGACATTGGAGAAGTGCAACCTACTACTATCACCTTGCAACTAGCTGATAGATCCTTGGCTTATTCTAGAAGTATTGTTGAGGGTGTATTAGTTAAAGTTGACAAATTTATCTTCCTTGCAGATTTTGTAGTTTCAGACATGGAGGAGGACTCTGAGGTTCCTATCATCCTTGGGCGCCCATTCCTAGCAACTGGGAAGACTATCATAGATGTCCAACAAGGGAAGTTGACTTTAAGGGTGAATGATGAAAATGTTGTCTTTAATATGTTTAAGTCCTTGAATCATCATGATGAGGGTAGTACTTGTCATACTATAGACATAATTGATCATACTATTCCTGAGCATGTAGAGGTTATGTTGGCTAATGATCATTTAGAACAAAGCATAATACATATTTATAATGTGGACACTATTTTTTATGAAATTGCTTTGTATGCTAAGTGGTAAGATAACATACCAATATGCACTAAAATGTATAAACCTATGCCTCTAGCTCCTTTGCATGCTATAAATGTTGAGAAACCTGTTCTTGAATTAAAGGTGTTGCGTCCTCACTTGAAATATGCATTCTTAGATGATTTATCTTCTTTTCCTGTTATCATATCTTCTTATTTAAATTATGTGGAAGAAGAGAAATTATTAAGAATATTAAGGGATCATAAGTCCGCCATTGGTTGGTCTATTGAGAATCTTAAAGGTATTAGTCCGTTGATCTGTGATAACTTGTAGAAATACAAGTTATTATTGTCTTTCGTTTAGAAAAATAAAGTTTAAGTAGAGAATCATGCAGTAGTTTGGGCTTAATTCCATTGATAAATCTTCCTTTGCGTTTCACTCTTTTGATTTGATGAGGATAAATGTTTTGAAGCTTTTTTATTCTAAAACACATGCTTTGATGCAGAAACGTAAGCCGCATATTAGCACAATGACTTTGAGAAACGCAAAGCAATGGAAAATCAGATGAAGATCCTATGAGATTGCTGGGGAATTGCTATGCGTGATCCACAGCAGAAATGGCGGTTACTAATTGAATAAAAAATCACACAATTACACAAGAAGGATGTGAAGCGATAATTCAGCCTCTAATCATGCAGATCTGCCAGCGTTACAATGCAACATCTATAAAAGGGCAAATCTGAAGGATGAGATGGTTGTTGAAACTCTCGAAAAATTCTTGAGTGACAGAAGAGTACTTTTCAGACGACAACCGGAGAAGAATACCTCGAGAGAGAAGAGTCTTCCTATCGATCAACCATCTCATAGCAGAGATATCATGCAACCAACTTGGTGAACTCAAGAGATTGAGCAGACACCATTTATTTCATGCTTCCTATCATTTTCTTATTTACTTATGCTTTAGTAGTTAACAAGACATTGTAACTTCTGAATGTTTGTTCCATTTCATCAATCTAGACAACTTTCATGGCTATCAACTTCTCATCTAATTCCGCTTGTTTTTCATCATCCATGAGCAGCTAACTTTTTTTAGGGTTGGGGGTTGTGTTATCATCTATCTAAGAAGCACGGTTTAAGTTATTTCATCTTACTGAATGTATTTGAGTCTAATGGTTATTTCCATCTAGCTAATCGAGATAAGTAGTAATAATCAACTGCTTGAGAAAGTAAGTGATTGTGGAACTCATTTGGTAAGGCTAAGAAGTATTTCTAGACATTAAAATCATCTTAGGATCTGATACTCTCTTATGCGTTATAGAGATATAAGCATATTGTCTATTGGCCGAGAGGTGCTGTGAAGAGTATGAAATAAGTTTACCTTGCGTTTCTGAAACTAGATGATAACCAACCCTAACCCTACTTTTTACCATTCATATTTATTCATCTGCTCATTTCTATTGCGATGCGTACATATCCGTCCCACCAATCTAGTTAAGTATTTATTGCATTCTTTTATATAGACGAATCACATTTCTCATCACATTCTGGTTACACATATAATTTAAATAGTCAAACGAAATCTAGAATCAGCATAGTCCCTGCGTTCGACCTCGGACTCAACGAGAAACCTTATTTTCGCTTATACTTGGGTGGAAACTAAGAAAACTTGATCAATTTATGATGCATGCATTGCACTCTTAGGACAACAACAGTCTGTATGCACAGAATCTTGATGGAAGATACCTTTAACCCATCAGTGGAGCACCAAAGAAGACTAATCCCTCCATGAAGGAGGTAGTCGGGAAAGAAGTGCTCAAGCTTTTGAATGCAAGAATCATTTATGCCATATTTGACAGTTCATGGGTAAGTTCTGTTCAAGTAGTACCGAAGAAAGGTGGTATGACTGCGGTTAAGAATGCAAAAAATGAGATGATAGCCAGTAGAACTATGACAGGATGACAGGTATGCATTGATTATAGGAAGTTGAACAAGGCTACTAGAAAATATCATTTTCCTCTTCCTTTTGTAGATCAAATGCTTGATAGACTTGTTGGTTATTCTCATTATTGCTTTCTTGATGGATATTCAGGCTATAATCAAATTTCATTGCTCTTGAGGATAAAGAAAAGACCATATTTACATGTTTCTATGGGACATTTGCTTTTAGGAGAATGCCATTTGGTTTGTGTAATGCCCCCGCTACTTTTCAACATTGTATGATGTCTATTTTTCAGGGGCTCATTGAAGACATAATAGAGGTTTTCATAGATGATTTTTCTGTATTTGGGTTTTCATTCAATTCTTGTCTTGCTAATCTTATTCGTGTTTTGCAAAGGTGCCAAAATGCTAACCTTGTGTTGAATTGGGAGAAGTGCTACTTTATGGTTAAGGAGAGCATTGTCCTGGGACACAAAGTCTCGCAAAAGGGATTGGAGGTGGATAGGGCTAAACTAGCGGCCATTGAACAATTGTCACCTCCCACTAATGTGAAGGGAGTCAGAAGCTTCCTGGGGCATGCAGGATTTTATAGGAGATTTATTAAAGATTTTTCTAAAATTGCTAAACCCTTGAGTAACTTGTTAGAAAAGGAAGCTAATTTTGTGTTTGATGATGTATGTCTACTAGCTTTTAATACTTTGAAGGAAAGATTGATTTATGCACCTATTATTGTTGTATCTGAATGGAGTCAGTCTTTTTTTGAAATCATGTGTGATGCTAGTGACTATGCTTTAAGAGCTGGTTTAGGCCAACGTAGAGATAACATGTTTAGGGCAATTTACTATGCTAGTAGGACTCTTGATAATACTCAACAGAAATACACTACTACTGGAAAAGAACTGCTAGCTGTCGTGTTTGCCCTTGATAAATTTAGATCATATTTGCTTAGCTCTAAAATAGTAGTCCATACTGACCATGTTACTTTGAAGTATTTGTTTGATAAGAAAGATTCCAAACCTAGGCTAATGAGGTAGATCTTATTATTGCAAGAATTTGATTTAGAAATCAAAGACAGAAAAGGATGTGAAAATGTGGTTGCAGACCACCTGTCTAGGATTGAGAATGGGGATGCTAACTCTTGTCCCACCATTGTTGAGATGTTCCCTAATGAACAACTGTATCAGGTAAAAGATAGTTTGCCTTGGTTTGCTGACATAGTTAACTGTCTTGCAGGACATTTGCCACCTGACATGAACTCAACAAAGGAAGAGATTTCTGCATAATGTTATGTCTTACCATTGGAAGGACCCACATCTCTACAAGGTTTGTGCTGATAGTATAATAAGGAAGTGTGTGCCTTAAGAAGAAGTGGTAAGTATTCTAAATTCATGCCATGCTCCCCCTGTGGAGGTCACTTTGGACCCACTAGAACTGCATCTAAGGTACTTCAGTTAGGTTTTTATTGCTCTGTTTAAGGATTGTTATACTTTTGTAGAATTATGTGATAGGTGCCAACGTACTAGCAATAGTTCTAGACAACATAAGCTTCCAATGAAACCTATCTTGGAAGTGGAGCTCTTTGATGTCTGGGGTATTGACTTTATGGGGACTTTTCCTATGTCTTCTGTGGCTACCTATATATTTTAGTTGCAGTTGATTATGTATCTAAGTTGGTAGAAGCCATAGCTACTAGGACCAATGATCCTCGCACTGTTTTAAAATTCTTGCATAAAAACATCTTCACACGTTTTAGTACACCTAAAGTTATTATTTTGAATGTTCATACATTTGCTTCTTTGATAGGTCTTCAGTTTGTGATTTAGCTTGCGCCACATGTATCTTGGGTCATTTGACATCCTTGACCAGCTTTTCTTTCTTGCCATTCGGGTCCCTAGGTCCAAGGATGAGACGCCGTAGTCTCTCGCTATATGTATCTCGATCGATCATTTCTTCCGTTGGCCACAGTCCGGTTACGAGATTGAAGTCATCTTGAGTTAAGGTAACCTTCTTCCCCAAAATGTTGAAGCTTATTGAGTCGGCGCTATCCTCCTTCACCTCCCGTAGCAAGAAGTGATGGAATAGCTGTCCGTTGAACACCAGGTCCACGTCCAAGAGTGGACCAAATGAGGTCTTCCTGAACATCTCCATCTGATTAGTGGTCAGTTTGCTCTCGATCAAGGAGCTAGTTTTGTGGACCATGCGGGAGACAGTGGCAGGGAAGTACTTGTCCTCAGATACCGCCATTATCAACCTACATAAAGGAAATGCAGTACAACATCAGTTTAACATATTAAAAACGTCTAAATGATCGCTTATTAAACATAAATGATCACTTATTAATTACTAAGCGATCGTGTAGATTACTAAGCGATCATTTAGATTACTACGAGATCGCTTAGTCCATACTCTACGATCGTTTAGTTTACTAAGCGATCTCGTATCGAACTAAACGATTGCTTACTAATCTAAGCGATCTCTTAGTAATCTAAACGAGCGTTTTGTAATCTACATGATTGCTTAGTCGTATAACCTAGACTGGGCGATCGTTTATTCTAGACCAAGAGATCGTTTCATCGAAGTTCAGCGATCTCTTGATCTATGCTAAGCAATCGTTAAGCCTATTGTGGGCGATCTTCAACCTAGTATGGCCTACCTTTCAGATGAATCAGAAGACGACGACGAGAAAGCGAAAGCGAAAAAATTGAAAGGGAAAATGGGGAAGTTCAGAGAGAAAGCGGGAAATATTGAGAGAGAAAGCGAAAGGTTCTGAGAGAAAGCGAAAGCGGAAAAGCATTCCAACGGGTAGGAGGCGACTTTTAAAGAAAAAATGGGAATGGGCGTTTTGAGCTGTTTTAAGTTCGGGGGGTAAAATTGGTATTTCACGTGTTCAAAAGGTCACTTACGATAAAGTTTTTGGGAGTGGGTCATTCATAGATAAGTTTTTAGTTTTTGGGTCATTTCGTGCAATTTTCCAATAGTCTCCCTTATGCATTCTGTTTGTGTCCCTGCTAAAAAAAATAATTATTTTTCTAATGTTTGCCGCCCGACTTTAAATTCAACACATATAATATAATATATGCTCAAATGTTCGTTAATCTGCCTGAGGGCGTGTTAATTAGAAAAAAAATATTTTTTTATAAAAAAAATAAGTAAAGAGGTAGTTTGGAAAAAAAAAAAAAAGGTAAAATGGATGGTTTTTCTATCTTTATTTGAATGTCAGACTTTGTTGCACGGTTTAATTGGGCAAAGGACTCCCTTCTTGGTAAGTTCAAAGAATTAAATTTTCTTTCACTCTTTTCGTAAAGTTGGTCATCAGACCATTACGAAAAAGGTAGAAGTGAAAGAGAATAAATAATATGGAAAACACCGATTAAAAAAATTAAAAAATAATTAGAATTTTACAGGAAGGAATTAGATGTGAAGTTGATAGTGACGAATCTGACGTGGCTTTAACGTCACAGTTGACACAGATTAAAAAAAATTTAAAAATAATCAGAATGTGTCTCCTCGAGATGTATTTCAATTAAAAAAAAAAAAAAAGATTTAATAATGTATGTGGGGTGCGGCAAAAAAAAAAAATTAAATAATGATGTTTGTGGGGGGAAAAAAAAAAAAAAAAAGGTTTTTTTGGGGGTTTTTTTTAAAAAAAAATATTTTTTTTTAAAAAAAACCCCTCATAAAAGCTTTTTTTTATTTTTTTTTTTTTTTTCCCCCCCCCCCATCAATTTTTCAAATTTTTTTTTTTTTTTTTAAAAAAAAACCCTCATACAAGCATGTTTGTATTAATTTTTTTTTTCTGCCGCCACACACATACATGATTAAATCATTTTTTTTTCTCTTTAATATGCAACACATTTAATATGTGACATGTGCTACCACTTGAGATACACATATATATGTATATGGCCACAAGATAGACATATAATGTATATATCTTCAGAATGCATTTATTTTCTCCTAATCTTTCAGGAACAAATTCATTGCACAATTACTTTTTTCTCTTATCACGATTATTCAATTTAGCGATACATCTATTGAATATGCATATCTAAATGATTCAAAATTTCTCTTTGTCTCTGATAACTTGTAGAAATACAAGCTATTATATTCACTATTTGGAATAATTAGAGTAACTTTAGGACTAAACACATGATTTTGGCAGTTGAATTGTGTAATATGTATTACCATGCATTGGCACCATTTAGAAAAGAATATACCTAAGAAAACATGAATTTTTCTATTTTTAACGTAGGATTAAGTAGAAAAAAAGCACAAATAACCTAAGTACCAAAGAAGAAGCTGCTGTAAGAACAAAAGAAGTGAAAACCCATGCGTCAAGCCCAGGCGTTAAGACTGTGCGTTGAGAAGAAAAAGCAAATACAGATGCCTAGACAATAGCTGTCATGTCAATATAGAAAAGGATTACACGTTATCAGATCATGGCGGAACCAATGGGCTGACGATGTGAAAAGTCTATGCAGCAGGGCATGAAATTTAATTTGAAGGCGTCAAGTGTAGGACCCTATCTCAGAACCTAGGTACTTAAGATGACTAGTAAGAGAAGAAGTAAGACTAGAATAGTGGAGTTCAGATTATAAGTATGTGGAGTTAGGAAATTTTTTTTTTAAGACAGAAAAGTTATGTTAGTGGAATTGCTGGATTTTGGCCAAGAAATTCTATGCATTCAGATGAATGGAAGGAGGGAAACGCTGGGTTTTGGTTTAAAAAGAAGGCATTAAGAAGTTTGGAAAGAGTTATGTTAGGTGATTTTGAATGGCAAGGTGATTTAAGGACTTAAGGAAATCTTTTGAAGTGTGCCAACTATGTTTGGGAAGTATCACTATGCGATAAGAAAACTAGTTGAACGCATAGTACTAGGAAAAGAATGGATATTTCACTAAAGTGAGAATGAAGGATTGAAGGCATAGTTGAGAATTAGTTAAAAGTTAGATGTATCTTTGGAACATAATTAGGTTGACACATAGATGGTAAAGTGTTAACGCATGGTACTTTAATTTGGAAGAAATGTGATATTGAAGTTTGGAAAGAAAAACGAGAGTTAGGAAGAAGAGGAAATCGCATGACTCGCACTTAGTCTTGAAAATTAACAAGTTATGGGATTAGTTTTGGAGGGTGTTAAGCTAGAAAGAAAAGAGAAGCCGAAGAACCTTAAGGCGTGAGCAGCGTGCGTTGAAGGTTTGTCACACCCCCTCCCAGGCTACTCTACCCAACCCGAGAAGAGATGTGAAGACAGCATACATCACCCCTTTTGTGACGCATACTATCTACTAACGCATTTGTCCTATACTGTTCACAACATACATAACACTCCTTAATATATATCAACCATAACATATAGGAAATTATATACATAACGATAATTCAGAATACAACTCTTCCATAAAGTCCTTATACAATATCATGTTTCAACTCCCAGTAAATGTACAACTAGGTCTACATGCCACCTATATAAGGTTTTACATATAAGCAACTTGCAAAACAGGACAATTTCCTGGAAACTCGAAGCTTAAGCAGAGAGAGTTGGAGTAGGCAATGCACCAGGAACGTCCTTGCTACTTAGAAGGAAAAGAAAACATGGAAAGTGTGAGCTAAAAGCCCCGTGAGTGACTAATTTTGTAAAACCATCTTTTGTTCGAAAACAAGCATGTTACAATCGTTATAACACCATATACGTAAACATGATTCAAATAATCATTTCTGTAAAATCATAATTTTCAACAACGTAATCAAATCACATATGTTCATGCCAAAATGATCGTATACGAAAATCAGTTCGTTTTCAAAACTTTTCCTTAGTCAGGGTGGAGCAAGACTCAATGCACCCGACGTCGAAAACATCCTTAGTTGAGGCAGAGTAAAACGCAACGCAGTCAACGTCGATAACAACCTTAGTTAAGGTGGAGCAAGACTCAACACACCCAAGTCACAACCTCTATGTGCACATAGGAATATTGCGGGTTGCCCAAGTACCTTCTACGAGTCCTTCAGTACCCGGTCCCGTGGAAACTCACATGCCTTCTCATGTCCTTCAGCATTGAGCCTCCTCTAAAACATTTTAAAAACCAGTATTATACGTAAATAGTTCACATGAAAACCTTTCATGAAAAATCAGATATATCACGATAAACAACATTTCACAACATGCCATTCTTATAGAAAACGTATAAAACATGCCTTGTGAACAATATCATTAAACATCATGTTTTTCAAGAAAACAGTTCATCTCAAAGCCATAACTTATAAGAAAAACCAAACTAAAGATTTTCAATAAACTTCGTTTTCAAAGAAAGAAAAGTGTCACTCACAACTTGTCCTTAGGCCCTGAGCGGATTATATGCCTTTCCAAGCTCTTCTTGGCCTGTAAATACACGTTCCTCACGTTACGTTTTCCTTAAACTTCCTTTACATAATCGTTAAATGTGCATACTTAAACTCCAATCATGATTCACCACTGAGACTCCCTTTCTTTTCTAAAATAAACATAATAAGTGAGATTACCAACGAGATTTTACCTTACTAGCGAGATTACTAACGAAATTACACAACTGGTACACGGCACTAGCGACACCAGAATAAGCGAGACTAGCGAGATTACCTGAGGAGCGACACCAAGTGAGAGTCAGCGAGATTTGTGAGACAAAAACCTCCTCTGCACTACCAGCGAGATACGTGTCGCTACTCACGCTCCAATTTCTCAGCAATACCAGCTTCCTAACGACACCCGACAGCAGAGTTTCCTCCTTTTCTTTTTGTTCTCACTTCTGTCAGTTCAAAGTCATATTTTCAGCCAGATTTAGAACTTCTTTCCTTCTACAAACTTGTAGAGAAATGTGTTTTCTAGCTTACCTCAAATTTTCGTGGCTTAACTTGTCTGGTTCGTCAGATATTGGTAGTTTACTCCGCGCTACTCTAGATTGCACAGAAATTTTGTATTAGTAACTCCCAGCTCAAAGTTTACATGTTTCTATTCCATTTCAACTCAGGCATCCTTCATAAAAGTTGTTCAAAATTGAGTTAACTTACTAACCTTAAAATTTCAGCCCAAAATTCAATCTCTTCAGCTCGATATTCACCAAACACCATACCTAGTTCGAATTGTGTGACAGCAGATGAAGCTTCTATTTCAGTTTCAGTTTTACCATGAAACCGTCAAAAAGCTTGAACGAATTTGTCCTAGAACTCTTCTTCAACCTCTTTATGACGTGTAGCTGAAAGATAGCATAAAAATGAGTTTGGAAATGAAGAGAAATAAGTCGGCAAAATTTTCCTTTCAATAAAAAGCTATAACCGACTCTCCCATCCTTATCTTCTCTTCTTTCTTTTTTTTTTCTTCTCTTTTCTTTTTTCTAATTTCCTTTTTTTTTTTTTTTTT
>QLSR01000042.1:866253-889023 GCA_031780015.1 Citrullus colocynthis
TTTTCTTTTTTTTTTTTTTTTTTTTTTTTTTTTTTTTTTTTTTGTAGACTAGTGTTGTTTTCAAGATGGTATCATTTACTGAGCATCCTATTTTATGGAAAAGTTTTTAGTCATCTTAAAGAAGGGGGATCAACCACTAGAAAGCGGAGTCTTTCTCAACGTAAGGGAGGTTGTCTACAAAAAATTTAATGAATCACAACTTCCTTTGGATAACTCTATCTTTCTACCTAGATGGTCTAAAGAGATATTTGTTAATCATAATTCCTCTTTGAAAGCTTGGCTTTTATTGTTTTCATGGCAAACCACTGAGCAAAAATCGGGAATTGACACTGGGTCGCCAAATTATTGAAAACAACAAAGTTTGTTGAGGCTTTTCACTGAAGATCTATGGTGAGTTCTTTACACGCTTCGTTATTGGGAATGGTTAGAAATCATAGTTGCTCAAGATGAGGTAGTACTTAAGAAGGCTCACTTATTTGATGTTGTGATGGCTTCTTTATACACTTATGACCACAATAATGATATTTTTTGTGTTTTTTATGAAACGTGGTGTCATTCGACGAATACCCTTCATACCTCCTCTAGAGAGCTATCTATTTCTTTATGGGACTTGTGGAGATTAGGGAGGCTTTCCATCAAAGGAAGATTCTATGACGAAGACGTTCCATCTTGTAAGGAGTTACTAGTACCCTCTTGGGAGCATCTTTTTTCTGCATATTTACAATTGCATCTTAGCAATGCGATCCTTCAAAAGTTCCCATTGGCTTGTGGATTTCTTTCTGGTTTAAAGAAAATGATTTGAAGTATTAAAAGCCTCCTAACCAAAAGCAGAAGACGACTTCACGTCCTCGCTCAACCCATAACCCAAATAGGACTCCCACCAAATACCCTAATTGGTCTGAGGAGGAAGTTGATCTATTTAGCATGTTGAATGAAGAAGATGCATTTATGGACAAGACATACTTGGTTGTCTTCCTTTCATGTTGGTTGTGTGTATTTGTCTTTCTTGACAAGCAAGCATCTCTCCATCCAGAGGTTTTTAAGGATGCTAGTCTTATGGCCGAGGGTCATACTTTTGGTGGTGGTGTTCCTGTATTGGCTAACATTTATAGTGGGTTATGTTAGATGCATGACGCCACACCTTATGCTGGATTTTCAAAGGCTTGTTTCCCTCTAGACTATGTCCATGCATGACTTGCCTTCTATTTCAACATACATCATAGAGTTCCAATTCTTGTTAGAGGTTCACTAATGGTTGATTATTCTGGCAAAGGAGGTGCTAAGTATTTCGGCGAGTTTAAAGCTTGTTTGTACATTCATAAGGCCAAATACGTAGCATGGTATGCCACTCTCCAACCCAAAAATAAACATAAGCTTTTGAAAGATGAAAAACAGTCATTTTGGCTTTCTGCACGCTTTATAAGTATTCAATCGTGCTTATTATCTTCGTGATGTGGGTCTTGGATGGTCATAGAAGCTTATAACCTCTGTCGATTTAGTCGACAATTTGGATTTTATAAAGTTATGCCATGTCAATTAAGTAAGGAAATTCTTGAAGCCAAATTTGCCAATGTGTTATGCCTTTGGATAATGTGTGCTCAACACAACATATTTTCTCAAGTATACTTTCTTGTGTGTGTGTTGAACCCACATACCCAAGTTACTCAGCGCTATATATAAAACTTGGTGGCTAGCGAAAAATGGAAACTACCTTGAAGAAGGCATACAATACTTGGTTGAAAGTGCTTCTCCTCCACCTCCCAAGCCTAAATTTCTTAAAAAGATTAGTGATGATAATGGAGGGAAAAATAGTGAAAATAGTTATCGCAGTAATGATGATCGCCATTGGAAGAGACTCGAGAAGTCTAATAAACCATCAATTTTTGATGATAAGTTTTTTATGGGTTCCAAGCGCTTCACAATTTCGTTATCTTCTTGAACTTGTGGTAAGCATTCACTTTTTCTCTTATTCCATCCTTTTTATTTTCTTTCTCCTTTTTTATAGTCGCCTTTAGGTGATGTCACTTTAGAAATTGGAGAAAGTCAAAACCCAAAATCTTTCACGAGTCCAGATATCTTTGATTCTTTGGCAGCTCGTGTTGGAACTTTCAAGGCACCAATCGATGGAATTGTAATTTCATCTGGTTCTCCTATAATCAACATAAATCCTAGTAGATTGAAGAAAACACCACATGTTGCTACTTTGGAAGTCTCAAATTATTGTATTGACAATGTAATCTCTGATTTATATTGCCAAGCTGCTCTAGCCATGTAGGGGAGTATTCATCAAAAGATCATGCGTACCCCTTTTGACGAAGTCTCTTATCTTGAGCAAGAAACTCACAAAGATGTTTCAGGCAATTTCTAATACTTGCATAATTGCCCTTCCTCCTTTTCAATAACTTTTGGGTGAATATTTTTGGAAGGTGGAAAAGTATAATCAACTCAAATTATCATTTTCTTCTCAAGTGACTTCAGTAAACAAGGGTTGTCAATTGGAAAAGGCCTGGTTTAGCTTGGAGTAGATTTTATACGACAGGAGTAGTGCACTAGCAAAGAAAAATATGCTTCAATAGTAGGATTCACAAGCATTAGCAGTTACAATAAGAATTGACGCTTAAACTTGAAGTTATTAAAGCTAAATGAGTTAAGATATCTAAGTCAATCCTTAAGACTAATGAACATTTGAACAAACAAAAACTTGATGCTTCAAAGATGCGAGAGACTATAAGCCATCTTGAAGATGCCTATGCTTTTGCGGATGAAAATGCGAGTAATCTAGAAGTGCTCCGTAGATTGTTGGAGGAAGCAATATCTCCGTAGATTGTTGGACGAAGCAAAACAAGATATGAAGAACAATAAATGAGTTTCATGATCAATTTTTTTCTTTTTCTTTTGTTATTTTAACTTTCAACTCTCTCATATTTGTTTTATTGTAATGATTTTAAACATTTCATTGAACTGCAGTTAATAGATGAAATATTTTTTTAATTCGCCGGGGTGATTTTTTTTTTTTTAAATTATGGACTGAGCTTAAAATTTCTTTGAAGTTGTTTACATACCCTTTAATAAAAGGGATCAAGTCATAACGTAATTCAATACAATGTTTTTTTAGGGCCATTCACTTTTTTAACTCATGTTGGCTAGAAGTATCATGTAGTTTACACTCTTACAATAAGGAGCATTACATGATCTCAGGTGTAATATATTTTGAGAAACTTGCCATTTATTGGGCTAATTTTCAGCCCTTCTTTATTGACTATCTCCTATGCTCCATCGGTGTAGACATCTTTCACACCGTAGGGTCTATCACATTTTGGTGTAAATTTATAATAGGTTTTGAACTGCTAAAACAAGTTCTCCAATTTGAAATGAGCACAGTCGTACCTTTTTGTTGAAAGTTTTAGACATGCGTGCTTGATAGCATTGCAATGCTTATTGAGCATCTAATCTTTTCTCATATAATGCTTATAACGCTTAAAGATGTAATTTAGCATTGTCTTCAATAGTTAAACCTTCTTGAATTGCCATTTGCAATGATGGAATTTCTTTTTCCAACGGTAAGACGGCTTCAACACTATAGATTAGGGGTGTACAAGGGTTAGGTTGGGGTATTTTTTGGACCAACCCGAATAACCCGAATAGGGTAGCCAATCCAAGCTAACCCTTAAAATCGGGTTGGGTTGGGTTGGGTTAGGTTGTCGGGTCGTGTGTGTGTGATTTTTTTCTTTTCTTCGCCCCCTATTTTTTGGTAAAACACATTGGCATATCAATGAAAAACTAATTGACATATCCATTAATTCAAGATAGAGTATAAAATACATTGGTTCAATAAAAAAATATAAAATAGTTCTTAACACTAACTTAAACTAATATACATATATTTAATATTAATATTAGAAATTCGAGTTGGGTTGGGTCAACCTGAATTTTCAAAATTGCCAAACCCGAGACCCAACCCAACCTGAAAAATACAAAAAAAATTAACCCAACCCAACCCTTATTATTCGGGTTAGGTAGTCCGGGTTGTTCGGGTTGTCGAGTCATTTGAACACCCCTACCATAGACTAGGGGGCAAGGTGTGGCACCTATTGATGTACGATAGGTAGTTCGGTATGCCCATAAAGCTTCATCGATTCTTTCTTGCCAATCTCTTTTTGTCTTGGAGACAACTTTCTTCAACAGATTGCATAATGTTTTGTTAAATGCTTCAACTAGGCCATTTGCAGCAACATTATACATTGATGAATTATATTGTTTGAAGTCAAACTTCTCGCATAGCTTGTCCATTAAACTATTGAAAAATTATCTCCCATTATCTATCACAATGTGATGGGGAATACCATAACGATAAATAAGATGATTCCCAACAAAATATGCTACATTCTCTTGTTTTGCTTCTTTTAATGCAACAACTTTGGCTCATTTTGAGAAATAATTCGTCGTTTCAAGGATATAAAAATGTCCTACTAATGATTTAGGTGTAATGGCTAAGAAGATCAAGTCCCCTAGCTTTAAACGACAAGTAGGCTATAGTTGGATGAAGTGGCTCTAAAGAATGATACATAAAGTTAGCATGAAACTGACAAGTTTTGCACTTCTTCGCATTTTGCATTGAGTCTTGCACAATCATAGGCCAATAGTGCCCCATCCTTTTTAGCTGAAAGTGAAGTTTTTGTCTGGATTGATGAGCTCCATAAATGCCTGAATGAGCTTCTTCTAATGCTGATGAGATTTTTCTTTTCCTAAACATCAAAGAAAAAGATCTTTATATGATTGACGATATAGAATTTTGTTGTAGTAAATGAATCAAGATGCTCTTTTTCATATCTCAGTTATATGTCGAGCATCGACTGGGAGTTTCCTATGTTGCAGGTAATCAATAATTTGTTGAAGTCTTCTAATATTTGAATATTCTGAAGTCTGAATTGAAATTCTCTGGATTCTCTAATTTTAGAATCTTTGACTGCCCCTCTCAAAGGAAGGGTGACCTCTTCTATTTTTATAGAGTTTTGGGAGGCCCCATTTGACTTTGGGCCCAACTTTTGGCCTTGGACATCAATTAATATATTTTTTTAAATAGACTTTTATTTAAGTTTGGCCCAATTTATTTAAAACCTAGGATAACCTAGCTTTGGACCTAATTTTCGCGTGGCATAATTTCATTGGAAGAGTTGACATTGCCTGATGAATCAAGCTTAGGCAAGTGGTGTCATTTGATTGGCCAACTTTAATGTCTTTTAATTTAATTTGAGGACATGTGTAAATTTCCAATTGGTCTCAAATTTATCAATCATCAATTTAAATTAATGACATGGCAATTTATGATTGGTCAAATTTCTTAGTCAACACTATTATGTGATGTGCATTTGCAACGTTTTGATTTCCTTTTCCAAATATGTGAACGGGCTCTGATTGATTGTGTCCTAGTCCAATTGTTGAGGTAACTATAATATAACTTTCTTTTGGAGTTTCTTTTGTGTTGGAGAAAGTCCACGCCTTTCATAAAAAATTCTGAGACTTTAAAACTTAGTGTGAGTTCTAATGTCATAGATTGCTTTTCAAGGAGCTTGTAGGCATTTGGGTCAAATCCATCTCTTGTTCGTTTTTCAAACCAGGCCATTTTTGTCTACTTGCTTTTAGACTTTAGGACCTTTTGGTTAGTAATTCTTATAAGAGGCATGGTGAAATGTTCTTTCAAAACATCAATGTCGGTGACTTTCAGATTTTTTGAACATTTTGTAAATGGTGATTCCCCTTTCTTACGTCGAGATAAAGGAACAAAACGCAATATGGGAGTTGGTGGTGGCTTCTCTTCAATTTGCACCTCAAACTTTGTAGAATGGGAGGATGTTTCATTTGTTTTAATCTCACAAGCATATTTTTCATCTGTTGGCTCTTTCTTTATGCTTTGCTGATGCTCTATCTTGTGACTCTCAATCAAAGGAGTCTTTGTGGACATAACCTCTTCTGGTTTGTCACTTTGAGCATAGAATTTTGCATCTGCAAAATGAGACTCCGCCTCTGAGAATGGGTTGGTGTAGACTTCGACTTTCTTAATGATGTTTTGATAGAGCTTCAAACATTGATGTAATGTTGAAGATATTACTCCATTTCCATGGATCCAGGGACACCCTAACGATAACTTGATGTGGTATTGGAGTCTAAGATATGGAACAAAGTCTTGGCCTTCAAATCTCCAATAGTAAGCTCTAGACGAATCATGCCAATTGTTCGCTGCTCACCTTGATTGAAGCCTTTAATCACCAATCTACTGTTGGATAGCTCATCCATCAAGATGCCTATTTGTGTCATAATTGACTTAGGCATTATGTTAATAGTTGATCCATCATCAATAAGAATTTGGCTCTTGATTGTAGCCAGAGACAAACAATGGTCTGTTGTGAAGTTTTGATCTCTAACATTAGATCTTCATCTATGAAGCTGATGGACATGTAACACGAAACACATGTGTAGATACATGGATGTCTTTAACATTAGAAACCTTGGAACATTTTAGCGTTTGTTGTTAACATCTTTGGGTCTTTAAGGAAGTGCTGACAAGTCATTTATATTGAACAAATGTAGGTCTTCTGACCTTATCGTCATTTGAGACGGTCTTGAGGAAGAATCATCTTTTTCAAAGTCATTAAAAGTGTGGCATGATAACTTCAAAATCGTCATTGAGAAAGACTTTTGGAAATAAGTTTTTAAGAGTTACCAGATGACGAGGTTGAACAAATTCGTTATCGTCCTCTTCAGCCAACTTATGGCTTCTTGAATCCTTGATATATATTTTTTTTATTCTTTTGCAACATGTGTTTTCTTTTATAGTTCCAGAACATATAAGGTTCTCTTTGAACGAAGCGTGTTTTTCGTTTCTTTTGGCAACGCACTAGAGTCCATCCTTCATCTTTGTTTTCAATAGGATCAGGTTTACTTTTGTAGGCATTTTTTGAGAACTCTTGTAGAAGCCAAATAACCATAGGATATAAAGTTCCAAACTAAATCAGACTTGCTTCATGGGTATGAGGTGGGCTAGCATATATTTGATCGTTAAGATTTGTTGCTATTGTCGTGTAGTTTGATTGAGCCACCTAATTAAGATCTGACTAAATCTTCTTTTCTTTGGCTATCTTTAGAATTAACTCTTTTAGGACGAAAGACTTTTCTACTAAATGACTAATAAATTGATGATACTTGAAATAATTGGGATCATTAACTCTTCCCATTTCCTTTAGCAGCGTACATTTTGACAATTCAATGAGTGGATTTGTAGGAGTTGTTCTGACATACCTGCAATGTCCCAGTTTGAAAAAGGGTGAATCTTGTTTTGTTCTCCTTTAGCGTTGGACAACGTTTTTCACCCTCTCCTTGTCGTCTCTACATTTCCTTTTCTTTCCCCTTCGAGAATTTGAAAGGAATTGTGTTGATAACCATTGAATCTTTCGTAGTCCCTTTGGACATTTTCTCAATATTCTTAACTTCCATCTTTTCCTTCTTGACATCTTTAGCAAGAAGATCTTTGTTCTGTCTATTGGCTATGCTTAACTTCATATCATGAGCGCAAGTTTCCAACTCTTCGAATGTGCGAGAGGCTTTATTCCTTGTAGGATGTAGAGAAGTCCACAATGCATTTCTTGGGTGCATATTTCGACTGCAGACCCTTCAGTGAGTCAATCTTTACAGTCAAGGGTTAGGGATCTCCAATGATTGATGTAGTTGACAACTAGTACACCTTTTCGCTGCTTGGTAGCGGTTAGCTTAATCATTTTAATAGTATGCCTTGTGCTATAAAAGTGGTTGAGAAGTTCTCTTTCAAGTTGCTCCCAACTATCAGCAGTCTTAGGCTCGAGATTAGTATACCAGTCGAAGGCATTCCCTTTCATTGTTCGAATGAACTATGGGACTAGTAGATCTCCTTTGGTGTCCGTGTTTTCATAAGTTTCGATGAAATGAGCAATGTGTTGTTTAAGATTACCCTTCCTGTCAAATTGTTGAAACTTCAGGCTGATATCCATTTGGCATCCTAAGATTGTCACATCTCAGTATAGGGATTATATTTTAAAGTAGTTGAATGCGGTGACTAGTATTCTTGCATAATAGTTTTTCCTTGTCTTTCATGGCAGGAGTTTGACTTGAGTCAGTAGCATCACGACTTCTAATCTGATTATTTAGAGAAGCAATCTTCTGATCTTTTTCTTGTATCGTTCTTAAAAGCATGTTGATCTCCCTTTCTACTTCATCCATTCTTTCCTCACTAATGTTTGCATCAATCATCATGACAGACATAACATTAGGATTGGATGTTTCTTTAGTTTGTTGAAAAGGAAATGCAAGCTTGTCAAACACAAGATCTTCTATACTGGGCGGTGTCAACTTGAGCAAAATGTGTAATGCATCTCAACATTTTGTTTGCGCTAATATGTGTTTAACAGTCTGTGTGTTGGACTTCTTTGGAGCTGCTACGTGTAACTATTATGAATTTTGTTTGAAATAAACATTCAATGTCAAAATGAGCTAAAAAGGACCCAAATATGCCCAAAGAGGTCAAAACCAAGCAAATAATTAAAAGAATGGAAGAAAATAGGAGAAAAAGATCAAAGTCCCAAAGATAGGGTATCGTCACGGTGCTAGTGCGACACTACCTCAGTGTCGAGGACTCGATAACCACTATTTGTGGAGTATCGTGACGCTACACAAGGCGCTGCCTTGGTGCTATGATTAAAGGGTAGAGCGTCACAACGCTAGGGTATTTTAAGAAAGAATTTTGTAATTTTCAAAACCCTTCTCAATATAATTCTTTTGGGTTTTGGCTACCAAAAGAGATCATTACACCATGAAATTTCAAAGTTCTAGAGAGTGTTTTAGCCTAATTTTTTAGGGAGAAAGTTAAAGGTTCATTTGGAGGCCGTATGAGATCCCAAAGTGCGAATCAAGGCGAGATTGATAGACTTCAAGGCAGAGATTGCTTCAAAGTAATTTTTCTTCATTCCATTTACTTTTCTTTACTTTTCATGGCTGATGTAATGTATAAGAATATGTTGATAGCATCGATGTGTGGTGAAACACTTTGTTCTACGGTGTTTATGAACTTCTTTTATGGATTTAAGTTAATGCATTAGTAAATATGGATGTGTTCACGATTACTTTTTAGTATTATTGTGCTTTACCTCATCAATTGATCATGGATGTATGTTAGGTTGAATGTTCAATTAGAAAGATTGTATTTTTAATCGGATCTATAATACTGAATATTAGCTAACCTATCATGCCAATAGTTAGGTTGTTATGAAAGTTGATCATGACCAAACTTAATGTTTTAATTTGGTTTCAAGTGATTATTAATCGATTAGATTTGCATGAGAAAGGCTTGTTATTAGAAAATAATAATCTGAACTTTTGTTTCTAAACTTAAGTATATCGTTAACATAATAATCCGTAGGAATCTTTGCATGACTTAATGAATTAATTAAGGAAATCAACACTCTTGTACACTTATGCCTCTTGAATTTTATCCATCACAAAGAACACATTGCCTAACACTCCTAAGCTTGTATCACTTACTTTATGGGATTGTGCTAATTTTCTTTCATGCATTGAGGACAATGCACCATTTTAAGTTTGGGGTGAGAGGGGTATCGTGTACTTTTATGTTGTTATTATCCTACTATGAATGGTAATATGAAATTATTGAGAATATACATGTTAATTTGACTATTGTGAAAAGATGAGAAAATTTGAAAATATTTTAAGATGCAAAGATATATTTGTATGCTTTTGATGATGATTACCTATGGTGTACTTTGAATATTCCATGTTAGATGATCTAATGTGGAAGTAGGAGAGCATACTCTTGAGCTATGATCTTTTAAGTCCCTCTTTATTTGAGCACGAAGTCACTTCAATTTAGAAAAGTTAACTGAATAAGGAGTTTATTTGAGTCTATTTGGTTGTCACCTCGAAAGGCTCCACTAGTTAGAGAGTGTTTTTCTTGATAGTTGGTAATGTTATACTAAGTGAGAAGAAAGAGTCTTATTTGCCAACTGAAAAGTGGTTTTGTGCACAAAAGAAAGATTGAGCATAAATGAATGCCAGTTAATTAAGTATTGAAAAAAGATAAACTTGTAGCATTTATGCATGGATAGTGGTAAAAGGAGGTACCTTTGTTGTGATCAATTAGGACACATGGGAATTGACTATGCATGGTTCCTTACAGTGAATGTGTGAAAAGTAATGCCCCTATGTGATAGAATGCAAGCTTAGGGATCCCTTGAGTGCGTATTTCAGGCACCATAGTTGATATATTATCTTGAAGTTTTTGGATGCTTGATGATTGGTGCATGAGCTAGAGTAGGGGAAAAATATAGAAGTTCTATTAAATGCAATGTTAGTTCTTGAGTTTTAAATTGAATGTAATATGCATACACGCACACATGGGGAATGAAAGGATTTGACCTTGAAATTTCTTAACAATAGATGTGCTTGAATGTTTTTACTTATGAATCTAATATGTTATTGTTACTATTGTGGCATGAATCATGTACATACTTATTGAGAACTTCCCTATAGCTCTAGAGACTATTTTAGTCTAGTTTTAGAGGGAGAAGGTTAGAGGTTTGTTTAGAGGCCATTTGAGATCCCAAGGTGCAAATGAAGGCGAGATTGACATCAATGACGGAGATTTCTTCGAGAGTAGGTTTTCTGTGTTCCCTTTACTTTTCTTCACTATTCATGGTTGTTGCAATATATGCGAATATGTTCCTAGTATTGATTTGTGGCTAAACGCTTAGTTCTAAGGTGTTTATGAACTTCTTTATGGATTTAAGTTGGTGCATTAGTATTTTATATAGATGTTGTGTTCTTAATTACTTTTCAATGTTATGGTGCTTTATCTCATCGATTGATCATAGATATATGTTAGGTTGAATGTTCAATCAGAAAGATTGCATGTTTAACTAGATCTATGATATTGAATCATTAGTTAATGTATCATGTGAATAGTTAGGTTGTTAGTGAAAGTTGATCATGACTAAACTTAATGTCATGCTTTTGAATTTGGTTTAAAATGATTAGTAATCAATTAGATTTGCATGAAAAAAAAAATTATTATTGGATGATAATAATCTAGAAGTTAGTTTCTAAACTTATAATATCCATAGGAATCTTTACATAAATTAATTAAGGAAATCAATGCTCTTGTACACTTTTGTTTCTTGAATTTTATCCATCAATTTAATTTGCTTTCTTTAGTTGGAATTTAGAAACCATCATCACAAGATCGATCCTTAGATAAAATGAAGAAAATTTTAGTATAGCTAAGTATGATCTAGGAATTTGATCTATAGAGAACTATAGTCGATCTCTTGATCATTTTACAATAGCTTGACCCGTGCACTTGTGGTAACACCAAATTTTAGCATATGAACAAAGCCCTAGGTAAACCCCTCCTTTTTTAAGCACCAGATGTTTAGCCTTTTCTCTCACTTTAGCAACCTCTTAACGGGACCTCCCTCCCACGTAAATAGCCTAGTCATTGTCGCGTCGTTGGCCAATTATCGCAGACCAGTTCGCCAGCAGCCTTCACATACGCCAGATCTATCATGCACCGCTAGTTGGAATGTCGTTGGAGGTCATAACCACTATTTGTTTAAGCGTCGTCCATACATATTGTTCAGTCCCTAGGTTTGTGTCGTGCAACCTAGTCACACGTCATCGCTGTTAGTAGTTTGCCACTATGCACAGTTCCAACCGTCACCGTCACAAATCGCACTGCCGACGACCAACACTACTATCATTCCCTACCAATTGTATCTAACAGAGTTTACTAGATCTGTTCAATAGCCTTAAGGTTGGATTTTTGTGGTAGTTTCCTTTGTAGGTTAAGTTTTGGAATACCCATTTAGTTTGGACTAAGTTATTGGCCTACCCATGATGAATGAATGTTTAGGTGGGCGGTTTAAAGTATTTTGAGGTGTCGTCCAACAAGATTAAGAATTGTTCTTTCAATTTTGGTAAGTTCTAAGGTTACGGTATCTTTTTTGTTTCAATTTAATGTTATTGAAGTTTGGATTTGAAATTCTTAAGTTTTTTTGTTTATGTTTGGGTTCAAATCTTTGTAAGATGTTTTGAAGCAATTTTGGATTAAGCTACATTTAGGTCAGTACATAGATTTCTTAAGTTGAGTTTTGTTTTGGGGTTCAAGCGTAAATGTTGAAGTTGACCTTGGTTTATATTTTAGGGCTTTGATTCAAGATTTACTTGGGCAAGGAAGAAAATAAAATTGTTTGATTGGCCTTATATAATTTTCAGGTAAGTAACTTTACTACCCTAATTGTTTACCTGCCAGACACTTTAGTTAATAGAATTGGTTTTGATCAAGACAATCTAGAAGTATCATGTAGACCTTAAGAAAATGCTATGATCTATGTTGTGGGAGCCATTCGAAATATGTTTGTTAGGTTTTTTTGGCTAAAACTCGTGGTTTGTAATTTTCTACCGAATTTATTTACTAATAAAAAATTATTTGTTATTTTATTATGTTCACTTAGAATTGCATAACTGAACTCAAATAATGAAATTCCAAAGTTATGTAAATGAAACTTGAACAGTAATTAGTTGACAAACAAGTAGATCGAGTTCAAGTAATAACCTGAAGGGTCTATAATATATGAATAAGGTTGGTTTTACCACAAGTGCACGCGTCAAGTTATAGTAAAACAGTCAAAGGACCGAGTATTGTTCCACTGGGGATCAAATGCCCAGATGAGACTTAGCTATTTTAAAGTATTCTTGATTTTATCTAAGGATTGGTGCTATAATGTCAATTTACAATTTTTAACTAAAGAAAGCAAATATAGTGATGGGTGAAATTCAAGAGATAAAAGTATTCAACGGTGTTGAATTCCTAAATTACTTCATAAAGTCTTGCAAACATTGTCTATATGGATTATTATGTTAATGAATATACTTAACTCTAGAAACTAAATTTCGAATTATTATCTTCCAATAACCAATCTTTCTCATGCAAACTTAATTGATTACTAATCATTTGAAATCAAATTAAGAAGCATGACATTAAGTTTAGTCATGATCAACTTTCACATACAACCTAATTATTCGCATGATAGGTTAGCTGATGATTCAATATTATAGATTCGGTTAAACATGCAATCTATCTAACTAAACATTCAATCTAACATTCATTTATGATCAATTGATGAAATAAAGCATAATAATATTGAAAAGTAATCAAGAACAAAACATCCATAGTAAAAATTCATGCATTAAAATAAATCCATAAATAATTTCATCAATACCCTGGAACTAAGTTTTTAGCCACACATCGATGCTATAAATATACACCCATACATTGTAAGAATCATAAATAGTAAAGGAAAGTAAAGGAAACAAAGAAAAACTACTATTGAAGCAATCTCTGTCTTTGAAGTCCATCAATCTCGCCTTGATTTGCACCTCATGATCTCGAACAACCTCCAAATGAAACTCTAACTTTAACCTTCTAAGACTAGGATAATAATACTCTCAAGAGCTCTAAAATTTTGTGATTAAGGTTGCTTAAAATGCTCAAATTAATAAAATTTTGTCTTCTTGAAGCGCTAGATGTATTTCACAAAATAAACATTTGACAATTTTGGAAAGATTAGCGTCTAGGCGCTCGTCCTAGTCAATTCCCACATGTCCTAACTGATCTCGTTTTACCCCTATCCATGCACACACACTACAAGTTCTTTTTTATTTTTTTTTTAATGATTAATCAAAATGTTCTTTTCTTTTGCACAAAATTGTTTTTCACAGGAAAATACAACTCTTTTTCTTCTCACTTAGTATAATATTACCAACTATTATGAAGGACACTCTCTAACTAGTGAGGCTTTTCGTGGCGACAACCAAATAGACTCAAATCAACTCCTTATTCAGTTAACATTTCTATATGAAAGTGACTATTGCTCAAACTATGAGAGACTCCAAGAGGAACTTAAACAATTCATAACTCAAGAGTATGCAATCCTATTTCCACCTCAAATCACTAAATGCAAATTCTAAGTACATCCTAGTCAATCATCATAAAAAACATATAAAATTTTCAAATTCTCTCCAGTTTTCACAATACTAAAATTAACATGCATATCGACAATAAATCCAAATAAGCATGCATAGTAGGATAAGAACAACACACAAGTACACAATACCCCTCCCTTCCAAACTTAAAATAATGTATTGTCCTCAATATAATGCATAAAAGATTAGCACAATCACACAAAGCAAGTGATACAAGCTTGGGAGTGCGTGGGAATCCACGAAACAAGCTAAAGAATGGGTACTTTGTGTTAAGTGATCTTCCTGAAAGACAAGCCACAATAAGAGCAACTTTAGTTAAAAAAAGGAAAGAAAACAAACAACTAAACTAAAACTATAGAGCAATAAACTAGGGTTGGCCCCCAAAAGGCTGTAAGTTTAATGTCTTTTAGTTAGACGAGACTCTTACATCACACTGGATCTTAGAGTGGTTTGATATAACATTGATATCTCCACTTCCTGGAGTCAAAACAATATCACACCCAAGCCTAATGGATTAACAACTATGACAATTAAAGCAATCTGTCATGTCATTAATCATCAAAACAAAGATATTACATTTTCAACATTCTTATTCATATGAGGATAGTCGGTAGGAATCATCATGTCATGCATATGAGTAGTCTCATCAATGATATCTATCCTATGACACATATGTACCTTAGTGGGGGGTCTTAACAGATCGATAGATATTTAAGACTACCTATTCATTTTCAACTCTAAAAGTGCGCTTACCTTCCTCCACATCAATTAGTGCTCTACCTATGGTTAGGAATGGTCTACACATGATGATGGGGACCTCGGAATCCTCTTCCATATCTAGGACAACAAAATCAACAGGAAATATGAATTTTCCCACCTTAACTTGTACATCCTCAACTACTCCTCGTGGAAAAGCTAAGGATCTATCAGTCATCTAAAGTGAAATTGTAGTGGATTTATCTCCTTGGGACCTAATTTCCTACATACAGAAAGAGACATGAGATTAATAGAAGCACGCAAATCACGTAAGGCTTTCTTCACATAGAGAGAGTCAATGGTGCAAGGAATAGTAAAACTCCCTAAATTCTTTAATTTTTAGGGTGCTTCGTTTGAAGGATAGCACTGCATTCTTCTATCAAATTCACACTCTCATAATTTTCAAATTTCTTTTTCTTGGATAACACCTCTTTCATGAACGTCACATAATTTTCCATCTATGCAAGTGCATCTATAAATAGAATATTAATGTGAAGCTTTTTAAACATATCTAAAAACTAAAAAAATTGGGTATCCAAGTTTTTCTTCTATAAACTTGACAATATAACAGCTTTTCAATACGAAGAATATCAAGGGTAGGAGCCTTCCTTGCATGTCTACATCTAGGCATCTTATTCCTTTCTTCCTCAACTTGGTTCTCATCATCTTCCTTTTGATGCATAGGGACTGACTTCATAACAGGCTCTATCAGCGATTTACCACTCCATATGGTCACAACATTACATTACTCATAGAGCATCCGTCCAGATGTGCAGGGGTCTAGCTTGTCTTGATAGACTTCACAACAGCCACCACCTGTTGCACCTTAGCATCAATGTGAAGGATGCCTTTCTCATGACAGTGCTAACCAAGCAGTGCATTGTAGTGGTCATTCTCTACATGTTACCAACTATGGCCTGCACACTATTCTCTAATGATGTGATTCGGTTCGTGAATGCCTTAATGAAGTCAAACATGAGGTCTTGCATGGAAGATTTCTTTTTAGTTTATGCAGCATAACCTAAAGAGCCTTGAAACACATTCCTATTAGGAGCATAAGAAAAATTATCATTATTCCTCAAACCTGAATTGTATTTTGTTACTTAGTTTGATTGTGGACGAGCTTGGTACCCTTGATTTTTTCCCACAGAGGTTGTTTTCTCAATTTCAGTTGCTATTGATGGAGGATTCCTTTGGGCTTGGCCACATGTAGTTAGTTTATTGAGAGCATTAGTAAGAGTTGGTAGTTGGGCTTTCAATGATGTTACCTCATCGAGGTCATATAGCCCTACTTCTATGGGAGCAATTGCTCACTCAGATTATAGCTTATATTGGCTATGTCCTCCAATAAAGTGTGAGCTTTTTGGGTCATCTTTTCAATAATCGATCGTCTTGTTGAATATCCAAGATGAATTCAGTTGCACTTGACAATCCATCATAGAAAAGTTGAATCTGCAACCTGTTAGGGTATCCATGTTGTGGGCATTTTCTCAAAAAATCCTTATAACGCTCCCATGCCTTATAGTGTTACTCATCCTCATATGGAATGTTCCAATATTGGCCCTCAATCTAATTGTCTTAGCTATCAGGAAGTATTTGTTAAAGAATGCTCGAGGCAGCTTGTTGCTTTGAAAATAAATTACGCATGATGCATCGAATTTGATCTTATGTTGCGTTAAAGTTACTTAAGGTTGATTCATTTAAACACAGGTTTTCCTATTGAAAACCTAAGTGTATGTTTAAAATAGGTTTCCTAGAGAGTCTAAGGTCGAATGCAGAAATTTGCAACAATTTAATGTTAGAGAATTTCTTTGATTTAATGCGGGTTACTATACAAATAAATCCATGTAAAAAGAATGCATGGAAGTGTCTTTACAATAACTAAAAATAAATTTACAAGTATATAAATGGTGGATGAAAATATGTAATGATGTCGGGGGAGGAAATGGTTGAAATTGTCAAGTACAAATATAATCAAAACAAAATTCATGGGAATGGAGAAGTCCATGGAAAAGGTAGGGTTGAGATAACTTCACTAATATATTTCTAAGTAACACTTAAGTATGTGTTCCTGTTGCATAATCGAAATTGGGAACGCATCTTTTGATACTTCAACGCCACATTTATTTTATCTCTAAGACACATGGTTAGTTCCTTCTTACAAAAGATCAACCTTATCTCTAAAGTCAATTCCTTTCTTATTTAACGAAAATGGTTAATCACTTACCCTCTCAAGCAATTGATCGTACTTACTTACCTATTTGTTCACTAGATTCATGCAAGGTTTTTAGCACACATGTAAACAAGATGAAGGCAACTTAAGTAGAACTTGGAAAATGTTAGCTTCATTCACTCAACCCATTAAGCAATTTAGTTAACCATGATGTAAGATATTGATGATGGTAAGAGATGGAAATATGGAATCAATCAAACTCATATTAAAGAAATATGCTTGTCTTTTAATTGACATAATTTTAATACAAATAAGAAAGGTGGATATGAAAGTAGAATGGAAATAAAAACCCTAAGCCGCTAATGATAAAGTCTTGTTTCTTGGAAGCTTGAGATGGTAGCTGTTTGACACAATTTTCATACGGGGAAATGGATGGATTATCACACTCTCAGAGGCAACTTAAACTTTCACTTAGAATCTTCCCACAAGAGAGCTTGAGGTAGAAGGTGGCGATGGTGGTGAGGGAGATTTG
This sequence comes from Citrullus colocynthis, assembly GCA_031780015.1. Lineage (NCBI taxonomy): Eukaryota > Viridiplantae > Streptophyta > Magnoliopsida > Cucurbitales > Cucurbitaceae > Citrullus > Citrullus colocynthis. Next base: position 883,797 of record QLSR01000042.1, read on the forward strand.
AGTACAATTTCACCCATATTTTCTCTCTGTCTTCAACATGAACTTCGGGCTATTTGCAGGCGTCCAAAAAGGTGGTCTCATGATTGTCTGACACCTTTGCATTTAATTCCATGTCCTACTACGCAAACTTCATCGCGTTATTGGTTCATTGGTTCTGTCGTGGCCTAGTCAAATCAGTCATCCACTTGGTTATAGCTACCACCCATGTGTCTAACTCATAATTTCCAGGATAGAAGCTTTTGTAGTCATCATGAACGAAAAAGTTATTCAAATTACACTATTTTATTCTCAAATCCATGCATTCATCTCTTAAATTACTCAAATTATTCCAAATAAAAAGTACAATTGCTTGTATTTCTACAAATTATCACACCCTCAAATTTAGAATAATGCTTGGCCTCAAGCATTTATTTACAGATTTATTGTGATCCACTGCTCAAATCTGTGCAAAAGCTAAATCTCTCAACATGCTTTTGAGTTTTAGATTTATATCAACAATTAATTTTCTTCACAAAATCTTATTCAATCAATGCCTAGAAAATATTTCCTAAATTTAGAGACGGCAAGCTTAATAGTCAATACCCTTACTCATTTCTAGTCATTCTTATCCCTCATTTTAGTAATGTGCTTAGAGTTCATTTCCATAAAATTTCTTTTCATGACAATTTATTTTTAGCCAAAGAATAATAATTACTGGACATGCGTTGATCCAGGCTACTCACCTTCATTTTGACATACAAACGATGGGGTGCATGGAGACAACCAACATTGAGCAGGTACTCCTTCACAACTCAGCTCTTAACATGCTTATTTTTAATTTCTTTGTGTTGATAATGAAGCTGTTTATTTATACTAATCTTAGACACTCACCTTCATTTTGACATACCAACTATGGGGTGCATGGAGGCAGCCAACATCGAGCAAGAGCCATTTTCAACTCAACTCTTATCGGGCTAATTTTATGTGCTGATAGCGGAGTTATTTGTCCAAAATATTTTTGATGACATTAAAAGATTTTTATAAATTTTGAATGCATAAGCTCAAACCTCTCCCACCCCCAAATTTTGAAGGCAAGAAGGTTCTCGTTGTTGAAATCGAGTTAAGAGATTGACTTAGAAAAATTTTGCAAAAGAGGTTGGAGGTAAAGCTTGCACACATACTATATTCAAGAAATGTTTTCCAAGGATAATATCCTAAGGCTTTGTGAGTTAATTTTTGTTGAATCTAAGGTTGGAGAGCATAAATTTTATCATCGAGATTGGATGCAAACACATAAACTAGGCGGGGAACAATAAAGCAAGAAAGAAACACAAATAACAAACTAAAGAGTAAGTATTTAAGAAGTACATGGAACTTGATCATTTTATTGATGTAAGAGAATTACATTGCGTTCAAAAATGTTTACAAAAGAATAAAGAATTTAAAGAATACAAAGAATCCAAATACAAGAAAAAAATTTACAACTAACACTCCTAAATTTAATTTCACCTCGTGTTATTGTCATTATTGGGCGCAAGGGGAGGATCATTGAATTGAAGGGGCTATTGGAGAGAAGGAGGAATTATGGGCACCGAAATGCATTGGATGAACACTTCATGGATGTAATTCATGAGACTTTTGAACTGCTCATCCTAACGCAAAGCTTGGCGTTGAACAAAATTGTGGAGCTTCGTCTATTGTTGTACCATTTAAGTCACTTGTTAGGCTAGTTCCTCATTCCATTGAATGAGCTGCGCTTTTCGACGCTTGACCTCATCCAAGTCTTCTAATATGGGACGTAGTGTAAGTACCTACTTGGTAAGCACATTCAAAAGCTTTAAGCGAACTAGTATTAATAATCTCATATTGTAAATTAAAAAGAAAAAAAAAAAAAGGAAGAGGAAAAACCAAAAAAAAAAAAGGAAGAAGACAAAAAAAGAAAAAAAAAGTAGAAAAAAGAAAAGAGAAGAAAAAGAAAAAGAAAAAGAGATGATGAAGATGAGAAGTCGGTTTTTAACCTTTCATTGGACAGAAAATTTTGTTGACTTCATTCTACTCATTTCCAAACGAAATTCTATGCTATTTTTCAATTGCACGTTGTGGAGAGGTTGAAGAAGAGTTGTAGGGCAATTTCGTGCAAGGTTTTGAAAAATTTCATGGTAAAACTGAAGCTGAAACAGAAGCTTCATCTGCTGTCGCGTAGCTCGAACCAGGTCTGGTGTTTGGTGAATATCGAGCTGAAGAGATTGAATTTTGGGCTGAAATTTTAAGGTTAGTAAACTAACTCAAATTTGAACAACTTTTATGAAGGATGCTTGAGTTGAAATGGATTAGAAACATGTAAACTTTTAGCTGGAAGTTACTGATACGAAATTTCTGTGCAATCTGGAGCAGCACGGAGAAAACTTGTAATATCTGACGAACTAGGACGAGTTAAGCCACGAAATTTTGAGGTAAGCTAGAAAACATGTTTCTCTACAAGTTTGTAGAAGGAAAGAAGTTCTAAATCTTGCTGGAAATATGATTGTGAATTGACAGAAGTGAGAACAAACAGGAAAGGAGGAAACTCTGCTGTCGGGTGCCGTTTGGAAGCAAGTAACGCTGAGAATTGGAGCGTGAGTAGCAACACTGGTGTCGCTGGTCGTGTAAAGGAGGATTTTCTCTCACAAATCTCGCTGGCTCTCTCTCAGTATCACTCATCAGGTAGTCTCGCTGGTATCGCTTATGCTAGTGTCGCTAATTCTGTGACCTGTTGTGTAATTTCGTTAGTAAACTCGCTAGTAAGGTGAAATCTCGTCGGTAATCTCGCTAGTGACATAGAATCTCGCTTATTATGTGTATTTTAGGAAAGAAAGGGAGTCTCGGTGATGAATCATGATTAGAGTTTAAGTATGCACGTTTAATGATCATGTAAAGGAAGTTTAAGGAAAACGTAATGTGAGGAATGTGTATTTACAGGCCAAGAAGAGCTCGGAAAGGCGAATCCGCTCAGGCCCTAAGGACAAGTTATGAGTGATACTTTTCTTTCTTTGAAAACGAATTTATTGAAAATGTTTAGTTTGGTTTTTCTTATGAGAGATGGCTTTGAGATGAACTATTTTCTTGAAAAGCATGATGTTTGATGATATTGTTCACAAGGCATGTTTTATCCGTTTTCTATAAGATGTTGAATGACATGTCTTGAAATGTTGTTTATCGTGATATATCTGATTTTCATGTGAACTATTTACGTATAATGCTGGTTTCTAAAATGTTTTAGAGAAGGCTCAATGCTGAAGGACATGAGAAGGCATGTGAGTTTCCCCAAGAACCAGTACTGAAGGACTCGTAGAAGGTACTTGGGCAACCCGCCATATTCCTATGTGCACATAAAGGTTGTGACGTTGGGTGTGTTGAGTCTTGCTCCACCCCAACTAAGGATTTTTATCAACGTTGAGTGCGTTGAGTTTTACTCCGCCTCAACTAAGGATGTTTTCGACGTCGGGTGTGTTGAGTCTTGCTCCGCCCTGACTAAGGGAAAGTTTTGAGAACGAACTGTTTTTTTTTTCGTATACGATGATTTTGGCATGAACATATGTGATTTGTTTACGTTGTTGAAATTATGATTTTACAGAAATGATTATTTGAATCACGTATACGTTTATGGCGTTATTATGATTTTTAACATGCCTGCTTTCGAACAAAAGATAGTTTTACAAAAATTAGTCACTCACGGGGCTTTTAGCTCACTTTTTCCATGTTTTCTTTTCCTCCCAGGTAGCAAGAACGTTCCTGGTGCATTGCCTACTCCAACTCGCCCTGTTTAAGCTTCGAATTTCCATAAACAGTTTATTTTCTCATTGTTGTACGTGTAAATAACTTAACACTGGTGGCATGTAGATTTAGTTGTTTATAAGTGGGTTATGAGAGAGTATGTTATAAAAGTGTACTGTGTACAGGAAGGATACGTATGGAATGTTTGTGTAGGAAGTTATGTAAGATGGGGCAATATGCGTCACAAGAGGGGTGATGTATATTGTCTTCACATCTCCTTCAGGTTAAGTAGGTAATCAGGGAGGGGGTGTGACACGTAGGATGCCATCATCTAAGTACATGAGCAGGTCGTCCAACTCACCCACAACCTGCTGAGTGTTTACTGAATAAGCTAGGTTGTAATCCTTGAGACTTAGGCTTGGCTACCCTTAGATCTTCAATGCCCAACAACAACACTTAGCCAAAATTTCCACAAGTTTTGCTTTCTTCAATGCCGGCTATAGAACACCACATGGAACACTCGGCTACTCTTCCTCCAAGCTTAACGTCGTGCCCTTGAATCATCTCATCTCCATAGCTTAAGTCCACAACCAAGCTCTTTATGAGACACTCCTCTTCCAGGCCTCTTCAAGCCTAAACCATGAAAAATTTTACCAAATCCACAACCTTCTAACAACTACTTAACTTAGCAATATATAAGTGAAAGTAGGGTTTACAACACATCAACATCCCATTGGTAAAAGCGCCTGAGCAAATGCCCAACTATGTGAAGTTCTTCAAAGACATCCTTTCCGAGAAGGACAACTAGGAGAATTCGAAATAGTCGCCTTAACACAGGAATGCAGTGTACTCTTCAAGAATAATATAACTACAAAGATGAAGGATCTAAAAAGCTTCATTTTGCCTTGCTCGATAACGCGAATGGATGTTGGTCAAGCTTTATGTGACCTTGGGGCCAAGATTAACTTAATGCCCTTGTCAATCTTCAAGAAGATGGGAATTGGCAAGGCAAGGTCCACCATAGTCACTCTTTAGTTGCTTGATCGCTCAATCACGCATCATAAAGGTAAGATAGAGGACGTGCTGGTCCAGGTTGAAAAATTCATATTTCCCACAAACTACATCATTTTGGATTATGAAGCTAATAGAGAAGTACCGATTATCTTGAGGCAACCTTTTATGGCTACTAGGCAGGCATTGATTGATGTGCAAGAAGGAGAATTAACAATAAAGTTGATGACCAGCAAGTGAAGTTCAATGTCTTCAATGCATTGAAGTATCTTGATAAGCTGAAGTCTTGCTAGTTTGTGGGAAAAATTGAATGTCACAATTGGATCTCGACAGATGCAAAGTTGGATAGTTCGGTATCATCCGTTGAAGAACAAGAGAATGAGGAAGAGAATGTGAACCTAATAACTAATACTAACAGAAGACTTAAATATTTAGACTTGAGCAACCAAGAGACTACAAAAAAAAAAAAAAAAAAAAAAAAAAA
>QLSR01000042.1:889424-915540 GCA_031780015.1 Citrullus colocynthis
AAAAAAAAAAAAAAAAAAAAAAAAAACCATCCCTTAAAGAACCCCCTTCTCTAGAACTAAAACCCCTCCCTGCACACTTGAAATATGCTTACTTGGGGGATAATAACACCTTACCCATTATCATCTCCTCTGCGTCAAGCCAAGGTAATGAAAAGTTGTTGTTGCAGGTGTTGAAAAAGAATATTCAGGCAATTCGGTGGATGCTTGCAGACATACGAGGAATTAGTCCCTCATACTACATGCATAAGATCCGTTTGGAAGAAGGGAAGGAAGGTTCTTTGAGAGCTAATGTACGCTCAACCTGACCATGAAGAAGTAATGAAGAAGGAGATAATCAAGTGGCTCAATGTAGGGGTCATTTATTCGATCTCCAATAGTAGTTGGGTTACCCCTGTATAGTGTGTGTCTAAAAAGGGTGGTATGATTGTGATTGCTAACAGCAAGAAAGAGCTAATCCCCACCAGAACTGTGACTGGATGGCGATATGGATTATAGAAAAATGAACCTCGCCACAGAGAAGGATCATTTTTCCCTCGCATTTATTGACCAGATGCTAAACATATTGGTGAGGAATGAATTCTTCTATTTTCTCGATAGGTATTTGGGGTATAATCAGATCATGATCGCCCCCGAAGATCAAGGAAAACCACTTTCACTTGTCCATATGGCACGATTGCCTTCGGATGCATGTCATTTGGTTTATTCAATGCCCAGGGATGTTCCAGCGCTATATAATGACTATATTTTGTCTTTTTGAAATAGTCAGTGTTTATGGATGACTTCTCAGGTTTTAGCGATTCTTACAATGCATGCTTGACCAACTTGGATCAAGTACTCAAAAGATGTGAAGAGACCAACCTTGTCCTAGATTAGGGGAAATGCTAGTTCATGGTGATAAGGGGCATAGCGTTGGGCCATAAGGTTTCCAAGGCTGGATTGGAGGTGGATCAAGCCAAGATTGATGGCATTGCAAAACTGCCTACCCCGACCAACATTAAAGCACTACAAAATTTTCTTCAGCCACGCTGAATTTTATAGATGCTTCATTCGAGTATTTTCACAAATTGCTAGACCACTTAGCTTTGAGTCCCAGTTGGAAGATAATAAAGCGTATGAATTCGACGCATTTTGCCAGCAAGCGTTTGAGTCCTAGTTGATCATTGCGCATATTCTAATTGCTCCAGATTGGTCTTGTCCATTTTAACTGATGTATGACGCGAGCAACTATGCGATAGGTGCAGTCTTGGGGTAGAGACCTAAATGACTCCTAGGAAAACTACACAGCCATAGAGAAGGAAAATCAGATGCAAGATAAAATCATGCATCTAATTTTCTATGCCAGTAGAAACCTAAATGACTCCTAGGAAAACTACACAGCCACAGAGAAGGAAATGGTGACTGTAGTCTTCGCTGTAGATAAATTTTGAGCTTATTTAGTAGGATCAATAGTGACGGTGTATACGGATCATTCTGCAATCAAGTATTTTATGGCGAAGAAGGATGCTAAACCTAGACTTATTCGATAAATTCTACTATTACAGGAATTTGACTTAGAGATTAAAAACAGGAAAGGAACTGAGCTTCAAGTTGCGGATCACTTGTTTCACCTGGAGAACAAGAAAGTCCAAAAGAGTTGGAGGGAGATTGAAGAGAGGTTCCCTGATCGGCAAATTTTAAACATAGAAGGGAAGGAACGTTGGTATGCATATATTGTTAACTACATAATCTGCAAGCAATGACTAGAGGAAACAATGCCCAATAGAGGAAAAAGTCGATTCATGAATGTAAGTTCTACTATTGAGATGAGCCCTACTTATACCGACTAGGTCCATATCACATTTTGTGTCATTGTGTGCCAAAATCCGAAACCCAGAAGATTCTCAAGCAATGTCATGAGTCCTCTTAGGGTGGACACTTTGGAGGACAGAGAACAACTGCAAAGGTATTGCAGAGTGGGTATTTTTGGCCAACACTTTTCAAGGACGCAGTCATGAATTGCAACCGATGTCAGCGGACTAAGAACATCTCCAACAAGAATGAGATGCCTCTAAATTTGATTTTAATGGTGGAATTATTTGACGTATGAGGCATCAACTTCATGGGACATTTTCCTTCTTGTGGTCATCAATATGTCTTGGTTGCAATCGACTATGTATCTAAATAGGTTGAGACCATCGTTTACGCAAAGAATGATGTAGTTACAGTCTCCAAATTTTTGAAGAAGAATATCTTCTTGAGTTTTGCAACGTCTTTGCTGTTAATCAGTGATGAAGGTACTCATTTCATTAACCACATTATTACTAACTTGCTATTAAAATTCAATGTGAAGCACAGGGTTGCAACTGCTTATCACCCACAGGCAAATGGCCAAGCTAAAGTTTCTAACAGGGAGATTAAGTCCATATTTTAGAAGGTTGTAAGTACTTCAAGGAAAGATTGGACGTAAGTCTCGGCGAGGCTCTTTGAGCCTATAGAACTGCATATAAGATGCCTATTGGCATGCCCTCATATTCTTTGGTGTATGGTAAGACATGTAACCTCCTATTAGAACTAAAGCACAAAACAATTGGGCTGTGAAAAAGCTAAACTTGGATCTGGAAGCAGCATGGGACGCAAGGAAGCTTCATTTGAATGAACTTACTGTGTGGAGAATGACTGCCTATGAAAATGCGGAGATTTATAAAGAAAAGACTAAACACTAACATGACAACCAAATTAGTAAGAAAATTATTTATGTCAGCCAAAAGGTCTTATTATTTAACTCGTGTTTGCATCTTTTTCCAGGGAAGCTCAGGTCTAGGTGGTCTGACCCATTTGTGATCAAAGAAGTGTTTTCGCATGGAGCTGTGCAGTTGGTGAACGAAGAAGGAATCAACTCATTCAAGGTCAATGGACAAAGGGTGAAGCCTTATTTTGGAGGTGAGCTTGAACGAGCAAAAGTCTCCATTAACCTACGCGAGCAAGATTGAAGAGCTTACATCGGAAGGTCCCTACTGCATCCATGCTCAAAACTTTATAGGGACGCTTTCTTTTACTTTCCTTTCCTTTAAATTTTGTAAGTAGGAGTAGTGGTTAGGTAAGCACGATGTTGGGTGATTAGTTTGGTTGCCTGCTTCCTTTGCTATTATGCATTTGAATTCTAGCTGATTGATATATCTTTAAATCTCTGCTTTGCTACATTTCATCTCTGAATCTTACGTAGGGGTCGTGCTTAAAACGCAAGGCTCTTATAGCCGTTACAATTAGGAATTAGTACGAGAACCAAAGCACTCAAGTACTCTCGTGCGTCAGGAGATTCGTTGCCAACTAGCACTTTTTTGCGACTCGAGAGATCTCCTCAATCAGAGGGAAGATTGTGCGTCATTATTGTCACAATTCCCTCTCACGCGCATACGCCTATTTAAATGCCATGGTTCCCTGTTTTCAAGTTTCTTCATTTTCCCCATTTTCTCAGGTTCAATCAACGGCGTCCTTATTCTCTCAAAGCTATTAAGCTTTTTTGGTGATGTACAACATCTTGGACTCATAAACCGACTTCTCTGGTGCAGACCATGATAGTAGAGTTTCATCATTTACCACTCAACAGTCGACACCCTCGTCATCATCGACTTCGAGTGTTCAAAAGCCTTCACTGTCGGCAGAACCAAGATCTACAAATCCCTCTGTACGCCAAGCAATGCCTCAGCCTCTTAGGTTTTATGCCCTAAAACTTGTAGATTGTAAATGTAATAATTTGACCATAACTAAATCATTAATAAAGAGTTATTAATGTGTTACTTCAATAAGCGTTATTGATTGTTTTTGTTTATCTTGTCCTAATAACCCTAAATCCAATAAACTAACATCCTAGGTTGTTTTATGAGACTTGAACTGTATGTGGGGACATATGGAGATCAATGTTCAAGATACAGTCTAAAAGGCCTATAGTATAGGGATAATGTTGGGTACCTTATCCTGGTAACACTATGGATACAGCCCACTTTGTGTTTGATACAACGCAATGATTTAACGCGTTTGTGTAGGTGACATGCGAGTAAGGGTATCATATGCAATGGGTTTGCATAAGACCGGACCACGAAATAGTAATAACTAGATGTAACTCCGTTGACTAGTTAGTTTTCTATTTCAATAGGATGACCTAGGCAACTTAGTCTTAATCCTGAGTATATTATGAACTCCTGTCCATGAGGGATTGTCCTTTGATTTTGTATGAGTGGGAGTGGTTGTTTACCGACTCAATATGTCTACCATCTTGGGGACAAGACCGAGCGGGGAGCTGGAGACATAATTATACAAGATGACATTCTCTCATTCCCATTTTTAGAGTAAATATATAAGCATTCCCTTAACTGGTGTCTCTGAGACTTGACCAAAGGGCCCTACCCTCTCACTAGCCCGAGAGGGGTTTCTATTTAATGGTTGAACCATAAACAGGTTGTTCATTAGAGGAGCACTGGTACTTAACGATTTAGAAGTAACATAGGGGTAAAATGGTAATTTGACCCATTTAGTGTTACGAACACTTGTGAAGGACTAATATGCTATTATTGGTCTATATTCATGGACATATAAATATTTCTATAGTGAGAAGAGTATAGATGTGGGTCTTTAGTGGAGTGTACCAACAGTTAACGAATATTGATTAATGTGATTAATGAGTTTAGCCGATTAATCTCACGTCGTTGGAGCTTCTAATATGTAGGTCCATAAGGTCCCCTTGCTAGCTTACTATGGACCAACAAGGATCAACTATGTTGAAAGAAAAATTTAAAATGTTCAAAATTATGAGGGAAAATATTAATTGTATTAGATACAATTAATTGCGTGATTTATTATAAATTTTATTTGAATGTGATTCAAATTATAACTTTATAATATGAAGAATTAATTTATTTGAATATGATTCAAATAATTAATTAATTATTTGGATAAAATCTATATAAATAAATAGAGAGAGAATTAATTAATTAATTTGAATTGGATTTAAATAATTAATTATTTAATTTTGATGAGATCCAAATTAAAGATTCTGCAGAATAGAAATAGAAGGAGAATTAATTAATTGATTTGAATTGAATTCAAATAATTAATTATTTAATTTGGATGAGATCCAAATTAAAAATTCTGCAAAAGATAATTATATAAATAAGACTTAGATATTTTAAACCATTTAATATGAGATATTATTTGGATAGATATTTATTAATATTGGATATTATTAAATATTTAATTTAAAATCTCTGCAGAGGGTTTATTCTAATAGGATTAGGAGTAACCCATAGAGTTTTATAAATAGGGCCCTTGGGAGGCTTCATAGAACACACTTTCTAAGAGAATAATCTGTACAATTACTCTAAAAATCTTCCTCTACTAATTCTCCAAATTTTCTTAGAAAAATTCTAAGAAAATTCTTCTTCTCTTCTTTCAAAGAAGCGGTTTCCACAAACCGGATCCTTGTCAGAGTCATAGTGAGGAAAATCTCTTGGAAAAGGAAGACTACAAGGAGAAGACTATTGGTTCGAGAATCATAGATTGGGAAAGGTATGATTCTTAACCTTTTCTTTACCTTTTGTATTTTTAATTCTTTCAATAAATCAAAGAACACAATAACACGCTTCCACCGGGATTGAATTCCCTTCACATCCTTCTTCATTTCGGGTTGGTTTGCTAGGAGAATGAGTTGAAAATAGTCTCGAATTGCCTTTGATAGTTCTTCCTTCACCATCTTATCATTTTGGTGTGATTGAGCTCTTAAATTCCTCCTATAAGTCCTATCAATCTCGGGGTCAAGTGGAAGAAGATTAGATTTGTTTCAGGGCATATACCAAAGCACAACCAACCAATGTTAGAAAAAGAAAAATAAAGTAAAATGCACCTTAGATTAAGGTCTATCAATTCTTTAAATGTTAGGCGAAAATATCATTACTCTAGTCCCCGATAACGGCGCCAAAAACTTAATGTGCGAAATCCACAAGTGCACGGGTTAATTTACAGTATAAAATGGTTTAAGTCTGAGTATCGTATCCACTGGGAACTAAATTTGATATATTCACCTATCTATTCAAGAATCTAGTTAATTGTATCTAAAGAATCGAAATCAAGTTTGGAATTTATATTTTGGAAACAAGGAAAATAAAAGCAAGTGAAAGTTCAAGGGATAAGAGTGTTCTAGGGCGTTGATTTCATTAATTACTTCATTAGATCATGTTTTTAGGTTTTTATGGAATTATCTGCAAACAATATGTTTAAGTCTAGATACTAATATCTGGATTATTTTCTCTTAAAAACAACCATTTCTTATGCAACTTAATTGATTACTAATTTCTTGAAACCAAATTAAAAGGCACATTAAGAATAGTCATAATCAACGTTCTCTAATAACCTAGTTATTTTCATGAAAGATTAGTGGAGATTCAATGCTATGGATCCAATTAAACATATAATCGCTCAATCATATATTTAACCTAACACTTATCAGTGATCAATCAATAAAGAATAAAACACAATATATAGCATTGAAAAACATATTATTCAACATCCATGAAAAACAATAAATCATTAACTTAAATTCATAATTAAATCATTCAACAACCTAAAACTATATGAGTTCTCAAGCATAAAAGTAAAAGGAAAAGAGAAACTTAGGAAGAAAAGTTCTCAAATTGGTTCCCGTCATTTAATTCCTTCAATCTCCTTTTGTTCTACACCTCGGGATCTTAAACGGTCTTCAACTCTTCTCCAACGCTTTCCTTTCTTTTTGATAACAAACTCACACTATTAGGCTCTCTTTTTCTCTAAATTTTTGTGATTAGGGTTGTTGAAAACCTCTCAATATATGAAGTGACCGTCCAAGTATTTTCCAAATTTGAAAATTCTTTTAAAAAAGGAAAGTTGGCGTTGTGACACTCTTGAACAGCATAGCAACGCTAACCAACAAAAAAGGTGTAGTGCAACGACATTGTAAGGCAGCGTCGCGACCCTGATCGTCATGAATGCCTATCCTCAAGCGTCGTACTGCAGTGCAGCGACGCTCCTCGTTATGCTCTTCATACTTCAAAAATAATACCTCTCAAGTTGAGAGCGTCGCAACGTTATGTACTGCCCTGCCCTATTTTTAGGGTTTTTGTACTTTTTTTCTATTTTTTGCTCGGTTTGGTTCGTTTGACCTTTGATACTTATTTTCTCCTTAATTACCTGAGCACCACTAGCAAATTACACCATATCTAATAAATACATCCCTAAATAAAAGGCAAATAAAGCACTATTTAGGTGCTTTTCAATTACCCATTAGGCTTAGGCCTCAATCAGTTGATACCCATTGCGTTTCAATTTTAGATTAAAGTTTGGGATCTTTTTTGGTCGCTGTCTAGTGGGTTCAAGATCTATTTTGGCAAGTTTTTGGTAAGTTATTGACGGGTTTTCTTGTGGATCTTGTTTACCCACTCAATTTTACCTTAGGCTTGAGTCCTAATTATTAAAATCGTGGTACATGGCTGAGAGTCGCACTGATTTGGAAGTTTGGAAGTGATTTCAATTCAAGCCACACTTTGGGTGAAGTTATTTGAATTAAGTTTTAAATAATTTGTAGTTGGATTTAGGCCTAGTGATTTAATTTAAGTTTTGGTTTATGTTTTAGGTTGTAATTCAAAGGTTTTGGTGGAGTTTGTTGCCACGTTTTTAATTTGGACCTAATATGAAGAGGTAAGTAATCTTACTACTAGAACAACCTTTGTGTTAGGCAATATAGTTAGTATGATGTTGTTGGATTCTCTGAGATCTATACATTTTGCATGTGATTTAAATGATATAAGAGAGACACGAGCATGATAATGTTTACATGTATATGTTTCGTTGCTCTATGTATGTTATCAATTATGTTAATATGGTGATAATTATCCTCCTACCCGTAGATGTGTATTCACTAGGAATTTTGTGTTCCTTTGAGATCACTAGAGGTTTTGCCTCTCTTCAAGATCCACAGAGGTTTTGTGTTTCCTATGGGATTCACTAGAGGTAAGTGTTTCCTACGGAATTCACTAAAAATTTGTGGATACAACTCACCTACGATAAGGCGGGTTTAATTATTCACTCAGATAGTTATGCATGAAAAGTGAAGTATGCATGTCCTAATAGCATGTTACATTTATTGGGCATAAATGCATAGTCTGACCCAGGTAGTAGGGTTACTTACTGAGTATCTATATACTCAACCTTTTCTTATGTTATGATTTTTAGGTAAGGGAAAGGATGCATCAGCGAGTGGTAAGAAGAATCCATGAGAGTGTCATGGGACCAGAAGTAGTTTCTGCATAGTTTCATGTTTTTTTAGCCAGTCTAGTATGTCTAAACTACTTGAAATTTTTAGCATTTTTGTTAATACAATTTTTTTACTAGAAATTTATGTTTTAATTAACTGCTTTGAAGTAAGGGTACCTCGAACTAAGGCCTTATGATATTTGATTTTTTGTTTTATTTAAAACTATTTCCTTTATAAAATGATTAATTCCTTTTTGCTTAAATTGAAAAGAGTTGCTTTCAAAGTTGTGCATGCATAAAGTAATGACCTCGTTAGGAGTCTTAGAAAAGTCGGGGTCGTTACATCATGGTTGGATATTGACATGCAAGATGAATCGATATTTTCACAGTATCGTAGAAAAATTTATGAACATAAAATAATAATAATAATAATAATAATAATAATAATAATAATAATAATAATAATAATAATAATAATAATAATAAGCAATAAAATGTGGCAAATTTAAATAAGATATGAATAATAGACATATAATATGAATAATATGAAACATTTTATTGATATTTCCATCAAAAGTTCCGTAAAATTAAGATCTTGATATATCTATAGAAATCGACATTTTAAACCTTGATTGTACTAAAACTTTCGTTATAAAAAATAAGACTAATAGACATTTGTTTACATTTTAAAATTTTGGATATGAACAAAAAAATGGATATGTAGTTTTCATTCTTATTTTTAGCTCATTAATAAACACACTCTTTCTTTTTCAAAAGTTTAGGCTGATTTGGTAACAATTTAGTTTTTTGTTCTTAGTTTGAAAAATTAAGCCTAATTTTCAATCCATATCTTACCATAGTTTACGTCTTACTTAAAAGTACAATAGTCATAGTTTTAGCCAAGTAATTTAAAAAAATAACAAATTTTTCAAAACTAATTTTTTTAATTGTTAAAATTTGGTTTGATTTTTTAAAACAATACTAAGAATTAAATAGAAAACTAAAAAAATTGATAAGTAGAAAGAGTGCGTAGATTTAATTTTTAAAAACTAAAAATAAAAACCAAATAGACTTAGAAAATCGGATGCTTTTTCTCAAGGTGAATCCTTTTCTAACCCTTCCTTCCCATCATTTTAACTCCACCAGACCTTATCACTACCCGAGCCTATCAACTCAACATAACTTGCCATATGTCATCTCCACTGCCTTATAATCAACCCCCACCCAAGTGGCCCATTAATTGGTTGACCTATCATGTTGGATTGGAGATCCCAAAATTCACTGCCCAAGTAAAGAAAAAGATCCACTCAACCTTGAAAATTCACTGTCAAGGGAAGGCAAAACCCTAATTATATGACCAGTGCTTGATATGTCTTATACATCAGACATGTAACTATGGGAAAGTGACACAATTCTTAAGTGAAAGTGATACTTTTTATGTGTATATAGTGTTGCATTGTTTCATGTGGTCTTGTTACACAAACATTGGATAGTAGATATGAGGTGACTAGGATAAGAAAATGATATACTAGATGGTTTTCTTGTGAGTGACATTGACATGCATGTATAGTATTTGTGCCAAAATATTTCCAGCAAGTCTCTTAATCCTTTGTCATAAGGATATGCCCAAGCCTTTTGAAATTCCATATATGACAAAATGTTTTATTTGTAAGAGTTGTCGCCACGTGTCCGAGATGAAGCGGAACAGCTGACGTCTTCGAAAATGGTTGATTTTGAAAGAAAATAAAAAAAAGTCGCCACCAATCTTTTTTACGATGTGATTGCACACCAAAGTAAAATAAAAAATTTTTAATTCAAGAACAAAAATGGTATGCAAAAACTAGAGTTAAGTTCGGAAGTCATTTGTTTATGGAGAAGGTGTTAGCACTCCACAACACCCGATTAGAAAACGGTGGCCAAATTTCAAATCTTGAATTGATAATATTCTTTAATTTTTTCTTTTTAAAAATAATGTCTTATTTTACTCCTCATTACTCCAATATTTGAAGTAATGATCCCATAAAATAAGTGGAACAAATGCCATCAACTTGACTACATTATAATTGAGGAAAAGTTCCTCACCTCAAGAAAGTGAGAAATTATTACGTTTTCTCAAAATCCGTTTTAGGATAGTCTTTAAATAAAGGAATTTTTTTTTAAACATTAATTAAATTCATTTTTTCTTGAGATCAAATCTCATACTCCCAAAGATGTGATCCCTCGCCTTTAAGAATTCTAGTAAATCGGACTCCCAAATTTTTTAGATTCCATCATAGGATTTTTTTTCTTTAAAAGAAAAAAGAAAACAGTCTTAAAAAAAAGGTTATTAAAAATAATTGATTAGAAAACATTTTGAAATCTTAGATTTATTTTTTAATGTTTGAAAACGCAAAGAGCTTAATTTTAAAGAAAATAGATTTAAATATTTTAGAAAGAGTCTTGTTAAAGATTTTAAACATTTAGAGAAATTAAAATTAGAAGAATTTTAAAACTTTGAGAAATTTTAATTAGAAAGATTTAAAATTTTTGGAAACTTTAAATAGAAATCAAATAAGACTTAATATGAACATTATATAAGAAAAACATAATTAAAGAAGCATCATAATAAATTAAGCAAACATAAAAGAGCACAATAAAAATTTAATAAAAACACATTGGAAATCAATCTCAGACTCTCAAAGAATTGGACTCCCAAATTTTCTAAATTTGTCGTCAATTATTTTAAAATCGTTAAAATGAATTTTGGAAAAGGATTAACAACAAGATATTCAGCGGGCTATAACAAAATGTTTATTGACTTTAGAACATGATGAATGTAGATAAGAAAATTGAAATTAAATATAGCACCCCAACTAAAATAGATAAATAAATAATATATAAAAAGACAATTGATTGAAATAAGAAATTAAAAACATAAGAAAGAAAGTCAAAATAGAAAACATGATAGAAAGCCCTAAAAAAAATCAAGATAGAAGAGAAAAAAAAAAAAAAAAAATTTGAGATGATGGCACAAATCATCCTCCATCTCACATCCCTGCACACACACACTTAATATAGGAAAAAAATTAAAACTTTTTTTTTATAACCTAATTTACTCAAACTTCCATCTCTTTTTCTTTTAACTATGACACTTTATTTTTCTTTCTTTTTTTTTTAATAAAAGAAACTAAAAAAATAACTCACAAGGAAGAATAAAATAAACAAAAATAGGAAAATAAATAAATAAATAAATAATAACATGGAACAGATAGTAACAAAAGATGTAAAGCAAATCTAGATAAAAGTACACGAAAACTATATGATAAAATAAAAAAAATAAGAAAAAAAAAACAGAAAATGAAGAATTTAGAAGCGTAACAAAAAAACCAAAAATTAATAACTCTACTCTTCTTTTCAGGGTACTCAAAATAGAAGAAACTGAGAACACGCGAAACCTCTTTGTTTAATGAGGCGTGGATCCTTAGGGAACTTGAAGAAAACGGAAAAGAAAATATGGATTTTTTTTTTTTTTTTTAAGAATCTCTCTCAAATGATTAATGATCACCCAATTTATAGAAAAATTTATCCTTAGGGAACTTGAAGAAAACGGAAAAGAAAATATAGATTTTTTTTTTTTTTTTTTTAAGAATCTCTCTCAAATGATCAATGATCACTCAATTTATAGAAAAATTTAAAATTCTAATTTAGAAAAAGGATCAATCAAATTACCCTTAAAAGGAAAATATAAAATTAATTGTGTGATTGATTTGTTTTAAAAAATATTATGTAATTATTTTTACCAAACTTGATTAAATACAATTTCTCCATAAATAAAAGATCTCACTATTAAAATTCTATAATCCCTCTGTAAAAAATATTTAAATGTTCATTACTCAAAATTTTATTTATTATTTATTATTTATTTGTTTTATTTTTGAAAACTAGTCTCGAATTAGAAATAAACCTAAATAAGTAACCGAATTAGACCTGATAAAAATAGGCGGCTACAACAGTAATTGCTTTAATGGCAAAATCGTTGGAAAGATTTCCAAATATAACAAAATGTCATTATCTACTCGTGATAGTTACTAATAGACACTGATATACATTTGTCAGTATTTATCACTAATAGACAGTGATATATGATAATTGTTTATCAATGTCTATCAATACTTTCTGCTATATTAATAAATAGTTTGTTTTATTTTTCTATATTTAAGAATATCTCTATTTTTAAACTTTCGTTTATTATTTATTCCAATTTTTCGAATTTTAGCAAACCTCTTTTCCCATTTTTTTTTCTCCCACGTTCATCCGTTTTTGTAGTATTACATCAATACATGTATCATTTTAGGTATACTAAGTTAATTCATATACCTAAATTTCAATTTTTTAATCTCTTCTCATTTATATATTTTCAAATTTTAAAATCTTATTTCTTCTCTCAGAATGGTCTCTTTTCTTCTCACTTGATGATCATCGGTTTTTTTTTTTTTTTTCGAATGCCAATTTTTTTCATTTTCGTCGTATATTTTTATTTTCCTTTCTTATTTTAAATTTTTTAATCTTTTCTCATTTATATATTTTCGATTTTGTATATTTCAAGTGTATCTTACCACAATCAAATATCAATCAATCTTTGTTTTAAATAAATTATTGTGTATCATTTCATTGATATTTTAAGTATATTAACAAAATTAATAGTAAATCAAATGTTAGCAAAATTAATAGTAAATCAAATGTGAACCAATAGCTTATTTTGAAGCAAAGTATGTGTATATTTCATTTTATTGAAATTTAAGTATAAATGAGCAACATTGACTTCAATCAATATTCAATTAATAGTAAATCAAATGTTAGCAAAATTAATAGTGAATCAAATGTCAACCAATAGCTTATTTTGAAGCAAGATATGTGTATATTTCATTTTATTGAAATTTAAGTATAAATGGGCAACATTGACTTCAATCAACATTCATTTTATTCCCATTCAAATTACATTAGTAGTAAATCAAATAGCAATTAATCATGAAGCACTTTCAAATACTATATTAGTGTATTTAGTGTATTTGTAATGATCAATATTATATCATTAACTTTACAAAAAAATTATATATATATATATATATAGTGTATACCACTAATGTTTCAGTAATATATAAAGGCGCATTTAAAATGTAATTTCAAATACTATATTGGTGTAGCAATAATGTATCAACAACTCATTCAAAATTCATTTTTAGTATAGCATTGGTAAATGATAAATCAATAGTATACTAGTATTCATTAAAAATAAAAAGTTACGATATTCAGCTGTATGGTTAGTACATCATTAAAATGATCTACCAAGTATTATAGTGTATTAATAATACATGTTAGAGAACTATCACATTCTCTCAACAATATTTCGATTTTAGGGTTTTAATGTTGTTTACACACATTTTTGTAATGTTATGTTCTCAAGGATAACTTCAACTTTTCACATTTCATGTTTTGATTGAGTTGTATATGTATAAATGATATGGGTACATTACGTACATCACGAGTGTCGGTAGACTACTAATGTACCTAGTTTTAGATATGTAGTTCTATATTGTGATATACCTACTATAAAGTATATTAATAGTATATCAATATTGAAATGTTTCAATAGTATATCAACATTCACTCAAAATGCAATTTCAAGTATAACACTAGTGAATCGATAGTATATCTACACTCATTTAAATTCATTTCAAGTATAAAATTGGTATATCAATAACATGTTAATACTCATTACAAATAAATTTTTGAGTATATCATTGATGTATCAATAAAATATTATTAAGACGATTACCTAACCAACTAATATCATACTGTATTAGTGATAAACTTTAAATAAGGTATAATAATAAGCTAAAATACACTCAAATTATTAGTAATGAGTATGTTAAAGATACTTCGAAAAACATGTGCTTATCTTTGAATATTTTACGTATATTTTAAAGGTTTTTAGGACATTTTGGATATTTCTTGATTTTATTTGAGTTTAGGCTAATTTTGGACATTTGGGATATTTTCCTTTGGTACCCTTAAAATTTTGCCATTTTTGTGAACACAAAAAACTGAGATAGCAGCTTAATTATCCTAACCTATTTTGTCATTTCTACAAGCAAGCCTTTTGAAAATAGTTTCTAAAGGTACTATTCTCAACTTAATTAAACTTCACAACATATCGAAAACTTTGACGAAAATTCTTCAATTTATTTATTCTTAACATCATATAAAACTACCTACTTTGCGTTAAAAATAAGTTGAATCAATCTAATAATTAACAAAATTAGAACAACTTACAATAATTAATATACCATTCCTAAGATCATATAAAACTACCAACTTTGCATATTTTTCTATACACAATATCTTCACATATTAAAATGAAGCTATATAAAATGGGTTGTGAAATTTGTTGAATAATTTAAACGAAGAAAAAAAGTTGAATGAAATTTGAAGTATAAACGTATTATTTTTCCATGCGTAAAAAGTGAAGAGGAATTTGGTGTCGCCCTCTTTATGTGATATCATAATATCCCCACTCACTCCCATGGCCTTTCCAATAACCATACGGCCGCCCTCTATTGCATGAAATGTGGCTTTCAAGTCAAAGGGCACTTGTGTCTTTTCTCTCCTCTTTGATAAACCACTTTACTGCACTCCAAAATTCCTCTCATAGCAAATTTCATTTTGAATCTTTCTTCTCTTCCTCCACCCATGAGGGCACCATCACTTTTCTAATCATTCTTCTCAACCACTTTCTACATTCATTTATAAAATCACCCTCTCGAGGGCTCCTTCGAACATGTTTAAAATCTAGATGTCAATGGAAATATTAATAGTTCAATTTTATAAAAATATTGGTGAAAATATAGATATTTTAATGTAAATAAATATTTTTAAAATATATATTTAAAATTTTTTAACGTAATTGTACTTTTAAATGAGTTAAAGAGTTACATATGTCATAGTCGTATTAGTGACATTTTATTGCTTATTTTTTATGTTTTATAAATTATTCAGGATATAATCGAAATGTTGAACCACCTCCTTATCGATATTAAACCTATCAAAATGTGAAAATATCGATGGAAATGTTAATGCACCATCTTTCTTTATTAATTTTATATTCGTGTTGCCATTCCCATTTCGGAAACTTCTATGCTTTCTTTCTTATAAATGATAAGAAATGGCATATTCTCACCCATATATTTGTAGAATGTCCACTTTTAAGCAAAATTCCGCTTTCGCCTTAGCCTATCTTTTTTTTCTTTTCTTTTTTTTTTTTTTAATATATGGACGATATTCTTCGTTTTAATTTCTTTCATTATTAAATTTGCATTAATAGAAAATTTATTGTTCCAAATTTGTCCTTCGTTTATGAACCATTGTCTATGTTAATTTTTTTATTTCTTTCTTTTGCCCCTTCTAGTAAACGGCTATTAACATATATTATGTAATTTGATTGATAAAAAATTGAATCATTTGTTTATTTCAAAATAATATCATGATTGTATACTTTTAGTCATTTTTTGTAACCACCCTTAATTTTTTAACATCATCACATTAATAATAGGGGCTGGCATAAGCCAGAGATGGTTAAGTTATATGAGTCTCCTTGCATTGTTCTAAGACATGTTCCAGATTTCTCAAACAGATGTGAAATGATTCTCCATAAACAGAGAAAATATCCATGAAGACGTCAATTGTTCGTTCCACCATGTGAGAATATCGTCATCATACATCTTTGAAACATCGTTGAAGCATTACATACTCCAAATGGCATTTGCTGGAATGCGAATGTGTCATATAGACATGTAAAAGTCGACTTTGCTTTAGTCTTCTAGAAAAATCATGATCCGGTTATATCTCAAGTAATCATTCTTGTGATATTATTTATTTTTGTGGTTTGAAACAATTATGAAATGGTAGCCTTATGTTGTGCTTATAAATCAAAGAAAATCTCTAAGTTAAACACAAGCTTTCTTATAAAAACCCAAGTGTAAATTTTTATAGGGTTCTAGAGAGTCCAGGGTCAAAGGTAGAGATTTACAACAATTGTATGTGGGACTTTGTTGATTTAATGCAATGTTCTGTACAAATGAGGCATTGGAAATGTAGGGAATTCAATTCCGGCAGGAGCGTGTGATCGGGTTCTTTGATTTATTGAAAGAATTAAAAATAAAAAGGTAAATAAAAGGTTAAGCATCATACCTTTCCCAATCTATAATTCTCGAACCGATAGTAGTCTTCCTTTTCCAAGAGATCTTCTGGCAAGAATCCGATTCATGGGAACCGCTTCTTTGAAAGAATGGGAAGAAGAATTTTCTTAGAATTTTTCTAAGAAAATTGGGAGAATTAGTGGAGGAAGATTTTTAGAGAAATCGTAGAAATTATTCTCTTAGAGAGTGTATTCTATGAAGACTCCCAAGGGCCCTATTTATAGAACTATATGGTTTACTCCTAATCCTACTAGGATAACTCCTCTGCAAAGATTTGAAATTAAATATTTAATAATATCCAAAATTAATAAATATCTACCCAAATAATATCTCATATTAAATGGTTTAAGATATTTAAATATTTATTTGATTGAATGGCACCTTAGTGGACATATTACTCACTTGAAATGTGTGGATGCTTGAAGATTGGTGCACCAGCTAGAGTAGGGGAAAAACTACAGAAGCTCTCATAAGTCCTAATTTGAGTTTTAGTATTTTAAATTGAATGAGGCTTGCACACACACACATGGGAGATAGCAAGATTGGGCCTTGAATGATTATAGCAATATAGATATGCTTACATGTTTCTTCTTAAGCTCTTAAATGTTATTCTCTGAGACATAAGCCATTTGCATACTTTCCATCTAAAACTCCCTTTATTTGATTCTACTTTTTGCTCGAGACTAGATAATCTCTAAGTTTGGGATAGTGAAAAGCGCTTGAAAAGTGCTTTCTATTCTCTCAAATTGAAGGAGTTTATATTAAATTTCATTTGTTTGCTAGTGGTTTTCAGGTCAAAACAAAGAAAAGAAGAATCGAAAGCCAAAAGAACAAAACCAATCCAAAAAGAGAAGAAAATCACCAAAATTGCTAAAAACAGGGCGCACCGCGGCGCCGGTACGACGCTGCCGTGGTGCTTTTTCCCGAGAGCAACCTCTACCTTCAACGCAGTAGCACCGTCGCGACACTGCGGCACAACACCGAGGGTAGGCTTTCATGATAGAAAGTGTCGTCCAGCAATGCGGCGGGGCCATCCTTTGATGATGGATAGCACATCAGCACTATTCTACGACGTCATGGTGCCATCTTTCCTAATTTGAAGAATCAACATTTTTTGAAAGAATTTTGGGCAGCCAACTCTATAAACTGGAGGGTTTCCAACAGCCCTAAGGATAACAAGAGACACAAGAAGATGAGAATTGAGAGAAAGTTCATTAGAGAGTCCAAAGAGTGAGTTAGCTGCAAGGAAGAGAGAAAAAAGTTTAAGAGAGAGTTGTGGTGCTATTCGAGTTCTGACGTGAAGACCAAGGACATCTTGACGATTCCTCCTCAATCAAGAGCTTCTTTTCAGTAGAGTTTCCCTTTCTTTATACTCTTCCTTTGTTTATATTGTTGTGAACATGTTGCTTAAAGCTATGAGTGGCTAAACTGTTTAGTTTTAGGGTATTAATGAATTGTTTATGAAGTTATGTTGATATTGTAGACTATTCATGATTTTGTTGTAATGATTATGTTTTTCTTTGTTATTGTGCTTAAATTCTTGTTGAATGGCCATGTTTGAATGTAAGGTTAGATGTATGGTTGAGATAATTGTATGTCTAACTAGATCTATAAAAAGGAATTGTTATTAATCTATCATGAAAATAGTAAGGTTAACAATGAAAGTTACTAAAGAATACTCTTAATGTCATGTAATTTTTATTGGTTTCAAAAAATTAGTAATAAAAAATTAGTAATCAATTGAGTTGCATGAGAAAATGTTGTTTTTTAGAGAAAAATAACTTAGATTTATGTTTCTAGACTTAAGCATATGAATTGCAATAAAATCCATGAACCTGAGAATATTGCATGATGAAGTAAACAAGGATTCATTACCCTAGAACTCTATTTGACTCTTGTTTTTCTTATTTATTTGCTTTTCTTTTTTAGTTTTTTTTTCCAAAATCACAACTTGAATTCCAATCCTCAAATAAAATTGATTCAGTTCTAGAATAGCTAAGTAACTTAAACCTTCACAATTGGATTCTCAATGGAACGATATTCAGACTTAACTGTCTTATATTATAACTTGACCCGTACACTTGCAATAAACATGAAAACTGCGCATCACAGCCTCCTCTTAGCTGATGGATGCCACTAGGACCCATCATACTTCTCACCAACAGCCTTAAGACGCATCAAGCTCCCTTGTTGACTACCTTATACTAAGCACACCAAAATGCATCTTCCTTCACTTCAAACTAGTCACTAGCATGCATCAACCTTTTGTCATCCATGCCAAGGACGCATCATTCCCTCTTACTAACCTCAACCAATACGCATCACACCTTCTTACTACTCAAACACGCATCATACATCACTTACACAAAACACAATAGGATGCATCCTTTCCTTGCCAATGGCCCTTATCCAAACATTCTACAACACCTCCTACAACACTTGCCTATACACTTCGAGCCACACTCTTAGCCTTCTAGAATGCATCCTTCACCTACTCACCAACACATTTATGCCCGCATCACACACATACTTAGGCTTGGTTGCTTCTTTGATCATCAACGTCCAAATCTAACACTTAGCCAAATTTTCATCCAACTTGTTCCCTTCAATGCCGACCACTCTCCCCTTGAGCACCCTTGTCGACCCTCAACACCCCTCAATGACACTTTGCTATTTCTCCTTCCAAGCTTAATGCCTAGTCACTTATTACAATTATTTCTCCACGGCTGAGTCCACAACAAGCCTATCTTGATCTCCTCTTTTCCACGCACCATCAAGCTTAAATAATGAAATTTTCCTAAGTCCACAACAAAGCTTTTCTTGTACCACTCCTTTTCCATACCTTTTTATCATGAACTTCGAAAATGTCACTAAGTCCACAATTTCTAATACTCACTTAGCTTAGTACTAGGAAAATGAAAGTATAGTTTACATTGCCACATCCAAAACTTTCCAAGATTGGATGAAGAATTTCGTTGTCTAAGTACTTTAGCACGTTGTCCATATCGCCCACAAAATACTCATTGTTTGGTGCGTAGGACAAGTTGTATGGAGATGGTGTGTAGACAGATTGTGTACACCTACTTTTCTCTCTTGTGAAGTGCTAGAGACTTGGCCGATTGAGTAATTAACAATAGAAGGTGGTGAAATAACATGTTGATGTGATGACCCCACATGATCTGGAGTCTTTTCTTTCTCAACTTCACGTTGAGGCGGCAAGGAGTTTTGGTGCGTTAACTCCACATGGTCTAGAGTCAAATGTTGTTCAACGGCAGGCGAATAGGCACCTCATTCTACTCAGGAGCTAAAGGCAAGTCTCCTTTCAACTCAATATTGAGATCACCAATGTCGATGCATGGAGGTGAGAGAGACGGATGCTCAATAGTGGGCAGGGAGAATGGTTCATTTTGGATTTGGGGGGAAGGTGGAGGTCACTGTTGTAATGTCACTATTGATGTTGCTGTTGTTGGCCTTTATTCTATTCCTAATTTTTTGAACACTAATAAGGGCATTAAATTTATGTTGACTCCTAAGTCGCATAGTTGTTTGCTGATGTTGATGCTACCTATTGAACAGGGAATTGTAAAACTCCCAGGATCTTTTATCTTCGTTGGGATGCGTTCTTGTATCATGGTGCTACACTCTTATGTCAATGCCACTATCTCAAATTCACCTATTCTCCTCTTCTTTGAGAGGATATCCTTGAGGAATTTTACATAAGAGGGCATTTGTTCAATGTTTAGGATACAATCTAAAGGGTCTATAGTATAAGGATAAGGCTAGGTACCTTATCCTGGTGATACTATGGATACGACCCACTTTGTATTTGATACAAACGTAATGATCTAACGTGTTCGTCTAGGTGACATGCGAGGGGGGGTATCTTATGCAATGATTTGCATAAGATCAAACCACAAAATAGTGATCACTAGATGTAACTTCGTTGACTAGTTAGGTTTCTGTTTCAAGAGGATGACTTAGGCAACTTAGTCTTAATCCTGTGTATATTATGAATTCCTGTTCACAAGGGATTATCCTTTGATTTGTATGGGTGAGAATGGTTGTTTTCCGACTTAACATGCCTACTGATGGCACCCAAACTTCCTCAGCTTAACTTAGGATCGTTATGCTATTTAATGTGTCAATTATGTTATTTTGTAGGTTTCAAACACTTAGCAGGTAGAACGGGGCGTTAGTAGTGAATTAAAGCTAAAAGGAACCAAAATTGAGCTCCATTGCATCAACCCAGAAAGGGAGCTCTAAAATGACCAAAAATGCCTCTGAAGTTACAACGCAGCAGTGCCACCTAGGCATCGCTGCGGCACTTTTTCCCGAGAAAAAATCAGCTAGCGAAGAGTAACAGTGTCATGCCACTGCATAGGAGCGCCATGATGCTTCAAAGTTGAAGCACAGAAGAAATTATCGTCAGCGCCGCAGTGCTCCAACTGTTTTATAAAAAGGAAACTCGACTTTTAGGTCAACAGCAACCATCAACCCGAATTCTCACCTTTTCGTCTCCATTTTTCTTCTCCTTTTTGATTATTTCATGTATGAACCCGATCATATTGTGGATCCTGATCATACATTTAACGATGTATCGAGGCTAAGGTAACATATTTCTAGCTTGGGTGGTAGGGAATTTCTTTGTATTTGATATTCTTATAAGGTTTTGAACTAAATTCATTGAATGCATGATTTAATTCCATATTTATAAGTAATACAATCATATTGTGGATGCTGGTGTGCACCGTGATTATTGCTTAAGATTGAATTACGATTTGTGACACTTGGTTGTAGGTCGATCAAAGAAGCAATAACTTAGGTTAGCTTGCAAATCTAATTATTAACAAGCATTGTTCTAATCAACCTAGGACTAAGTCAATAGAATATTCAATCTAGGCCTTTCCAGTTGAGTGTTCCGCCTAATAATCCCTAGAACTTAATGCAACTAGACTTAATTCGAATTTTGCATGCCTTTCATCGGTTCGTTTGAATTCTAATTTGTCAATTGGGACAATTTAATTTTGGCATTTCCAATTAAATTGATTAGGTGCCAACTATAACAAATTTTGTAATGACAAGTCAATTAATAAGAATATTGAACGAAGAAAATCTTTTGTAACCCAAGCTAGAGCTTTCTCCACTTGAATTTTTACCCTGTTTTGATTTGCGCATTTTATTTTATCCAATTTAAAGTTCCTTCCAAACAACCTTCCAAAACCCCCTCCGGTTACTAGAATTGTAAATTGTCAGATTGTAAAATTCAAAGTGCTCCCTGTGACCTGGCTTACCACTACTACTGTTGGTTAAGTTCAATAATTTATTTGGTGCAGAATTGGGCAACGAATTTCGTCCGCTACCTACCATCTTGGGGACAAGACCAAATGGGGTGTCACATCCCCTTCCAAGTTACCCTCTTAACCTAGGAAAAGGTGTGAGGACAGCAGACATCGACCCTCTTACGACATCTACTGTCAACCTATAAAATCCTCAAATTAATACCGAGCATCTAATAATTAGTTTATAATTCTCAATCAAACATCAATCTCATGACTCAAGATAAGCTAATACACATTTACAGACTTTCATTCATTAGCTCAAAAGCAACATATGATTACAGACTTCCACTTATTATACCTCTCTATGTACAATGTGTGTCTTATGTACAAATATTTACAATGTGTACAAACTAGTAGCAAGCCCTGACAAGTTGTTGTGTAAGCTAAGCATCCCGGTTTCGCTCACTACATTGAAAACAAAAAAACAATGGAAAACATGAACTAGGTTGCCTAGTGAGTGACAAGTTCAGACGACTATACTTAGCTTTAAACTCAACAAAATCATGCTCGCTAAACAGTAATAAACCATTAAACATTTCATCATTGAAAACTTGTAAAATTTTGCACATGCCTGAAAGATATTACTTAGTTGAGGCGGAACAGAGTTTAACACTATTCAACGTAAAAAACAACCTTAGTTGGGGTGGAGTAATCTCAACACACCCAACGTCGAATAGCCTTAGCTCCGTGGAGTAATCTCAACACAACAACATCGAATATACCTCTATGTGCACATAGGAATCATAACCTGGGCTGCCCCGAGTACCTTATCGAGTCCTTCAGTATCGAAGTCCCATACTACAATATTAAGGCTGCCCATATGCCTTCTCCGAGTCCTTCGGTATTAGGGACCATATTACTGTTTTAAGATTGTCCATATGCCTTCTCCGTGTCATTCGACATTGGGGACCATTTATATCTTTTTAAAAATAAAGCATGTTTTGATAATAAGTAATTCATTCATAAACACAAGTTTAGCAAATCCTCAAAATTCAAACTATTTAATAAACAACATCCTTTTCATAAATTTGGCACCATAAAACATCATGCTTAATCATCAAAATCATGTAAAAACAAGCTCAAAGTCATTTCAAGAAACTCCTACTTTATTATACTCAATTGCTAGAAAGCTCATGTTTTAAGAATAATTAAACATACTAAAAACATTGGGAGAATAAATCATTATAAATAAAATTTTGCCACTCACAACGTGTCTCGAGCTCTTAATGGATTATAAGTTTTTACTAGCTCTTCTCAGCTTGAAATAATTTAATTCCTTTTGTTAGATTCCTTAAGATTCCCTTCAATGTATGTCAAATAGATCTTTAGTATTGAAATTTAGCTTACTAGCAAGACCAAGCAAGACTAGCGAGGCTTGCATAACCAGCAAGATCTATGAGACTAATGTGACTAGCGAGAGTAAGACCAGCAAGACTAGAAAGACTAGCGAGATCTGTAGGTCTAACGTAGCTAGTGAGACTTAGCGAGACTAGTGAGACTTGTCTCGTTCCACACCCACAGTGTCGTTGTTTGCTTACTAGCGAGACTTGTCTCGCCCAAACTTCACCCGTCAACCTCAAGGATACTGTCTTCACTTCTAGCTGCCAAAAATAGTACTTTCAACCCAACTTAGATTTACTTCCTCTTACAAACCTGTAGATAATTGAGTTAACTAGCTTACTCCAAATTTCACTTCTCTTCGTCTGACAAATAACTCAAAATCCTTTAACCCTAATCCAGACTACCCGAAACACCAAACCAATTGCTTCTACCTACAATTGCACCTATTTTCCTTCTTATTTAGCTCAGATATTCTTCATGAACGTTATTAAGAAACGAGTTAACTTGCTAACCTCAAAATTTCAGCTCCATATTCGATCTCTATAGCTCGATATCCTTCGAACATCACAACTTGTCCACATTACGCGAATTCTAGACCAGCTTCAATTCCTCTTTGAGTTTCACCAAGTTTCCCTTCAAAATTCCACTCCAATCAACCTAAATCTTTTCCTTCTTCTCCCTTTCAATGCCTAGCTGAAGAACCAAAAATTTGTTTCGGTTTGGAGGGGATGAGAAGTCGGCAAAATCAATGTTGATATCTTTGTTCTTCCCTTTTTAACCCACCACCGACTCACTTCCCACTTTTTTTTATTTTTTTAATTAGTCCACAAACTTAATTTCAATTTATAACTTTTTCATTTAATCAATAAAAACAAAAATAATAATAATAGTACTAATGTTGATATAACTAATGATAAATCATAATCCTTAATAGCATCTTTCACCATTGGTCTAAATGGTGATAACCCTCTTAAGTCTTTTATATTCTAGTTGGCTTGTCAAAATAAATCTCAAGCTCGGTAAATCACATAAGGGTTGAAGACTAGGGCTTACCAAAAGTACTCTCGGCTAAATCCACAAGCTTACCTTCCTCAGCTTCTTCACTCCTCCTTCCAATCTAAACAAGAAAATTTGTATAAGTCCACAATAATAATACAACACTTAGGTTCAGTGCTTCAAAATGAAAGTAGGGTTTACATGGGGAGCTGGAAATATAATTATACAAGATAGAATTCACTCATTCTCATCTTTAGGGCAAGTAGATGAGTGTTCCATTTAGTAGTGTCTCAGGGACTTGAACAAAGGGTCTTACCCTCTCACTGGCCCAAGAGGGGTTTCTGTTTAAGAAATATACCTACAGTGAGAAGAGTGCAGCTGTGGGTCTTTAGTGAAGTGTACCCACAGTTAATGAATATTGATTAATATGGTTAATGAGTTTACCTGATTAATCTCATATCGTTGGAGCTTCTAATCTGTAGGTCCATTAGGTCCCTTTCTTACCTCGTAAAAAGTGTTGAGGTATTTATGTCTTGAATGAAATTTGAAATGTTCAAATTTACTTAGGAAAATAATATAATGTATGATGATACATTATACAATAAAGTTTTTTTTTATTGACCTTTATAATATAAATTTAATTTTGGATATTATACAAAACTAATTTTTGAGAGAATTAAATATTTGAATTAAATATTTGAAGGAGTTCAAATATTAATATGAATTAGATTTATACTAAAACTATAGGTTAAAATTAATGTGTATTAGATGCACATTAAAACTATAAATTATGAGAGAATAACAATTGAATATGATTCAGATGTATGTTAAATTAAATATTAGATATTTAATTTGACAATTAATTAATTAAAGAACTATTTTTTAATTTAATTTATTTTAATTAAATTTGATTTAATTAAATTAATTGAATTAAAACTATAGGTTATATGGGAGATGTTCATTTAAATATGATTTAAATGAAATACTTAATTAAATTAGATTTAATTAATTATTAATTATTTATTTAGTTGTTAAATAAAATAATAAATAAATAAATAAAATTAAAAAAAGGTAACTCCCATACGTGGGAGTTACTCTTTACGTGGTTTACTCCCACGTCTCCTTACCTCTCTCTCTATAATGCCTCTCTCTCTCTCTCGCTCTCTCTCTCTCTATATATATATATGCCTGCAAAAGAAAAAGAGAAGAAACGGGTTGTCTAAGGAAGTTCCAGAAAAAATCACAAGAAGAGTTCAATGATAAATTTTTTTTTTCTCTTTTTTCTCTAAAATTCTCTCCAACAAAAAGTGTTTTCCCATATCAAGAAGAGGATCCAAAATCCTTTATCTCAATATCACTCAGAGAATAGGATAGGTTCGTGGTGGTGGTGTTTGTGATCCAAAAGCCAAAAGAAGATTCGTAGATTCAGAGTCGACAATGAACGTAACTCTTCTAAATTCTAAAAGCATGCTTAACACTAGAATTAACACAGTAGGTTTTTTGTATTTAATTTTTTTTTACACTGTATGGATATTTCAAAATCCAAATTAATTTCGAGTTTGGTTCTGTACTGCTTCTGCTGCATTTAGAGATTTCAACCTTACAATTGGTATTAGAGCCATCCCATAAAATTGATTTGGGTTTTTGAAATTTGCATTGATTTTGGTGGGTTTCTGCATTATTGAGTGTAGATTTGCGATTGAATGTTTACAGTAAAAATGGCCGTAGATTTACAATTTTTTTATTTGATCAAATGTAAAAGCCCCTGAGATTTTGGGCATTTTTAATGTAAATTACTGATTTATAAGTCCAAATCTGAATTAGGGACGTTCCAAGAAGAAAAACGATACCAAAATTGTCCAAAACGGATGAACGAAGGCTAGGAATTCGTGAAAAGCAAGTCTCTACTCAAATGGAGAAACAAAAAAAAAAAAAAAAAAAAAAAAAAAA